>OX578133.1:28961016-29561016 GCA_951213105.1 Amaurobius ferox
ATATATATATATATATATATATATATGTTAAATTCCAAAAGGATTAAAAAAAAATTAAAGAGCGAGAGGTGTGCTTACGGGGAAGTAGCAAGGTCAAGGGGGATTGTGACCCCTTTTCCTGGTTGAAGCATGCTTTCAGTCCCGGGAAATACTCCCAGAAACCACTAAATGCCCGAAGCAATCACCATCGTGAATGTGGGAAAAGCAGTATCCCTAGAGGAACACTAAGACCAGAAAGCGATATAGAAGTTGTAAATATGAAAATACATTGCGAAAATTGTAAAAAAATACTTGCCAGTACTGTATCACAATACCCGTCACAATACACGTCAAAGTCCAAACAGTATCTAAAAAATAAACACGTAAGAATAAACGCCATTATAGCGAGTACCGCAGTCACAGTTACAGTGTTTATCACACATTTAAGGAATTACGTGATATCCATTCATGGAAATAAGTATACTCTTCTGTTCTATATTTTTTGTAATATGACATGTAATAATGTCGCAAAAAGTTTTTAGGAAACGATTGAATCAATGCTTCCTTTATTAATTGACTTTCACAAGTGAGCCGATCCTGTTGATTTGAATTTAATTTTTCATACCGATTAAGATGATTGATGATCAAATTTCGTTTCACACTCATACTTAAATTTGTGTGCCAGCTTGTTATGTAATTGATTTTACAGTTGAAATTTCTACGTTTTTCAAAAATTTTAAAACACAATTTGCCATGTTGATCATGATATAAGCATAGATCCAGAAACTCCACTTCCTTGTTATTATTTGGAACATTCTCTATTAGTTCTAGATTTGCTGGATAAAATGTGAAATCAAATCGGTCGGAAGGACAAAAATTTGCAATTAAAATGTCATCCACGTAACGGAAGAAGGGAATCTCGTTGAGTATGTGTGTTCCACTTTCGTACCTGTTTAAATAAAAGTCAGCCAACAAGGAAGAACAACCTCCACCCAATGGAACACCTTTGATCTGTTTGTAGAAATTACTTCCATTAAATAACACATTTTCGAACAATACCAACTCAATAAGTTTTTTATACTTCAATTGGTCAAAACTAAAGTGTAGATCACTTGTCATATACGTATCCATCATAATATTATATAAGTCATTTAAGTTAATATTATTAAAAAGGTCTCTAAAATCAAAGCTTTTAAAATATAAATTGTCTGGAATTTGTTTCAATTTATCCAATACCTCAAAACTATTGGCAACCATCACAGTTCCAGAAGATTTAATCTTTTTCATAATAGGTGTCAAAAGTCTAAGAAGTAAATTATTTGCTCTTGTTAGATATGAATTGCATCCCACAGTAACGGGTCTAAACTTTACAGGAGTTTTATGTAATTTTGGGATAAGAACCAAGTAAGGGAATTTTACAGACTTCATTTCAATTCCTATTTGATAGTATAGGGCTTTAATACGATTTTCATTAGCCTTCAATGATAGATGGTTTTTATTATACATGTTCTCATCCTGGTAACACATGTTCAATTGCTCTACATAATATTTCTTGCAGGTGAAAGCATAATTATTGGTGACTTTATCCATATATGTAATCACATAAAGATCTTGAAAATCCTCCAAAAGTTTTTTGTCCAACTTGTTTTTATTATAATAATATTTCTTATGGATGCTGTAATATCTGTTAAAATCCTTCAAGACCACATATTTCCATTCGTTAAAGGTGGTAGTAAGAATACTATACTTTATAGCTAACTTATATATAAAGTCATCAATTTCCTTAGTGAATACCCTTTCAGCTCGTCGTGATTCGGGATATCTATATTTTGTTCCCAATTGTAGATATTGCCTCAAATCCAAATTTTCTGACAGTGCAATATTACCTGTGACTACATGCTGATGATCTTGATTACATAAAGCATGGTTTCCACATTTGCATACCAGATCACTAAAATTAGCAATATTTTGACTGACCTGGTTGTAATTAAATATTCTGCGTCCATTTGTTTTCACATATTTATACGTTAAAGAGATACAGATGTTTTTAATTGGCAAAATGTAGTTACGTTGATGCAGGATATGTTTAAAAGGAATTGAATCAAAATCCTTATTGCAGAAGGTTGCTGTAAGATATTCTTTTTGTACTTGATGCTTTGCTTCGTTATTCAAAGTAATATGATATTTGTTTGCAAGCAATTTGAATAAGTCATAAAAAATAGCAATGTTAGCAGTATATATATACTGTTGTCTTTTTCTTGTTCTTGTATGAATGTGGCAAGTGGCCCTTGCGCTCCCCTATGGGCACCCATGGTGAGGGCGCCAATAGAACTTTTACTAGCGGGGATAAACACAAAGATGTGACGTACAGCATTGATTAGATTGATACCTATATATGAGTATTATTAATATTATTGTATTAATATTGATAAATATTATTGTCCCCTATGGATGCCCATGACATGTGTGCAATCTTTCGGTCTTTTATGTCACTTTTATGTCAGACTTTTGGAGGGTCTTCAAATACCTATTTATCACCCCAGGGAAAATCGAAACTTCGGCATCTTTAAGTTCTGTCCCGAGGTCAATAGTGTAAGCAGAGAGTCCTTGCAATAGACACCCATAGGGAAGGCCAAGGTGGAACTTATACGCTCCCCTGGTCATTCAAGGTCTCAAATGTAAGTATAAAGGTAGTCGATATTGTACATATCATTCTTGGGTTTGCCTCTTGGCAAACTATGGGCGCCCATATGGCAAAAACTATGGGCGGCCATGCTTATAGCATCGACAGAATGCACAGAACCTCACAGAGGTGGCTACTTCTATTTCTCTCTCAAGGGCAGACGAAATACGTGGGGTGCAAAAATTCTTTCCAAACCCTACATAAGTCTCCGCGACGTAGTTGGGCAGAAAGTATATCAATTCAGGCTCCTCCTTTCACATCACACGAGGAAATTGGCTGGCTTTCGAAGCGATGGCCAAATGTATTACGATACGCGCGGAGAGACTATCGCCTTCAAGGTTATTTCGGACCAAGTCACGTGATATTTCTCCTTTAAAATAAGGCAGGGGAGGGGCAAAAAACTGAATGAATGATGGAGAGCGTCAAATACTTCGGATTTGATTCATTTAATGCACTAAAGACTTCGCATTTACGTTCAAGTTATAACTGAATAATGCGAACAGCTCTAAGGCGCTGGATTGATTTTTACTTTCATATATATATAGGCGAAAATTTGAATTCCAGTTTTTGTCGGGAGAGCACGTTTCAAGCAACCTTGACCACGAATCAGACGTTTTTAAAGTCATGCATGTATGTGTTTGATGTGTGTGCGTGCGATTGTGTGGGTGCGTGCGATTGTGTGTGTGCATGCGAGTGTGTCTGTGCATATGCGAGTGCATGAGTGCGCATGTGTGAGTACGTGAGTGTGCATGTGTGAGCGCGTGTATGCGTCAGTGAGTCTGTGGAGACGATATCTCACGAACGAATGAAGCAATTCGAACGAAATTTGGTACAAAATTACAATTAGGGAAAACCGGAAACCATTTGCTTAATGTTAGAACATGTATTAGCAAAATAAGATTTCTTTTAACAAAATGCTAAAAAAAACTAACATAGTTTAAACCTTTATTTGGAAATTGCATCTCCTTCAAGGAAAAAATAACAATTTGTAGTTTGCGATTATGAAGACCTCGTAATTTGTCAATATATATATATATTATATATTGTCTATATATATATATATTATATATACATATAAATATAACTATTAACCTCATCAAAAACAATCTACTGAAAATATACCCAAAGGCGCTAAGCTGCTCAAACAAGTACATTTATATACTACATAAGATATAGAGAATTGAAGAATGACAATGTATCAAAATTTCGCCGGGGGGGATTGTGACCCCCACTTCCCGGTTTAGCCAGCTTCATGTCATGACGACATTCCCGGAAGCGGATACAATGTCGCAAACCAAGTACATATACTAAAACAAAAAATGTAAAAAAGTTGAAAGACCTATACTGACTTTACACCTAAACAGAAACATCGAGATTTACTACATCCAAACAGAAACACAAAATACATTTTAAATATCAAATATCTAACACCAATATATCAAGATAAACAAGCCCCGCATACACTTCACCACTCTATCTTCCAAAAAGTAATAGACTCTTACTTTGTATAAATTGAACTCCATCAGACAGTTAAACATTGACATCCGCAATGCTGCGTATCTGATCAGACTGAAAGTGTACCCCTCTTTAAATATAAGGTGTAACTTTCAGTTACAGTTATGCTGAAAAATTTACATAAAATGTCACTAAGAAAACGTAAAGGGTAACCCTGTGCAATTGCTTCATTTAGATTGCCCAGATCACTTACATAGCGATTTTCTGCACTGCAATTTAATCGTTTGCTTCATGTTAAAAATTTCATAATAATGTTCCTGAAAACATTACGATGCAGACAAGAATGCCAATTAATTATGTAATTTATTTTAAAAGTAAGTCTTTTCTTTTATCATATAATTTAAAACCTACTTTACCATTAGATTGTTTATATATAATTAAATCCAAAAAATTAATACTATTATCAATGTTACGGGTAGTTTCTGTCAATGTTAAATTTGATGGAAAAAAGGTAAAATCCAAGTGATCCCGGTCATCGTGGCATGCATATAATATGTCATCCACATAACGAATGTATACAATCTCATTTAATATATGAGTTCCCTCTTCGTATTTGTTCAAGTATATATCAGCAAGAATAGAGGAGCAAGCCCCTCCCATTGGAATGCCATTACGCTGTTTATAAAATTCAGTTCCATCATAAAACACAGTTTCAAACAGGACCATTTCGATCAGACACTTGTAAATATAGTTTTTAATAAGGTTTTGCATCTCATACTTTTCATACATCTCCATTAATATGCAAAACAGATCATGTATATCGATATTGCAAAAAAGGTCATTAAAATCACAACTCCTGTACTGTAAATCGTCAGAAATATTTTTAAGTTTCTCAATTACTTCACAACTATTATTTATGGGCCAACGGCCGTACCGTGCTGAAAACACCGGTTCTCGTTAGATCACCGAAGTCAAGCAGCATCGGGCGCGGTTAGTACTTGGTGGGTGACCACCTCGGAACACCGCGTGCTGTTGGCCATCTCGGGTGCGGTATCCCCGTGGTTTGCGCGCTAGATTTGCACGCTACCACAAAATGCCGCCGTGTTCATGCGGAGTACGATCACGTTAAACATGTGGGTCCGTAAGTCCTTCCGAGAGGTTGGTGGTAGGGGAAGGAGGGTACGGTCCCTGTGGATGCCTCCCCCACTGGGTTCCGGTCTAAATTGGGTGGCACTTCCCGGCCGTCCATACAGTTACCTTACACCTTTCTGGTAGGTCGGACGGTCTGGGTCTCAACAACAACAACAACAACTCTTATTTATGAAATATACACCAGAATTTTTTATTTCTTTCAATATGTTCTTCAGAAGTTTTAAAAGTCTTGCATTGGCATAAGTTAAATATGTTTTATAACCATTAGTGACTGGTCTAAATTTTATGGGGGTTTTATGAAGTTTAGGTATAAGAGTTATATATGGGAATTTGATGGAATTCATGTTGTAACTCAAAATTTCATATTTAGCCTTGATACGATTTTCAATTTCCGTTTTAGACTGATTGAGCTTTAAATATGCATTTTTATCAAGGTAACTTACAATAACCTTTTTATTGTAAAAATGTTGGCAAGTGAAAGCATAATTAGAAGTAACTTTATCTACGTATGTTATCACAACATCCTGTTGTAATTTATCCAAATTTTTTATACTGTACTTCCCATATTTAACATGTTTTTCCAAAACTCCATATTCAAACCCTATACTGTGTATTACACAAGATTTCCATTCATCAAATACTTGAGTCGGTAGGCTGTATTTTACTGCACATTTATATATAAATATCTCAATGTCATTCACTATGCCATCTACAATATCACGAAAATCTTCGCTTCTGTATTTAGTTCCCAATTCAAAAGTATGTTTCAAATTATAATCATCTAACAGATTTAGATCACCGGTTACAATATGGCCCAAATTAATGTTTATAAAAGCCGGATATTTTTGACACGGGCAAGTTTGTTCGGTCTTTATAACATTTTTACATATACTATTGTAATTGTATAATCTTCTTCCCAAAGGCAATGCATATTTATATGCTACTTTAAATTTCACCTCATTAATTGGAAATTTTATAACATGTTCACGTAAAATACGTGATAAACCTATTTTATCAAAAATCCTGTTTTTGTAATTTACAACCATGAATTCATTATTCATCTTTTTCGATATATTTTCACCCAGATTGATATTTAAAAATTTAGCTTTTAATTTTATGTAATCCAAAAAAACATCCAACTTTTCTTCTGCCAGACCACATGAATTATAGAACACCTCGTCATTACAATACCTCCAAATCATTTTGATAAAATGACATCTAAAACCAAATACCAAGTTTTTTATCCAGTTATTCGATAAATCGTGATTATTATTGTGTATCTTAGTAAAATTCATTATATTTTCCACAGTTTTATCAAAATTGATTTTATGCCTTCTACCACCTCTAAATTTTTGTGAAGGTCTATGTTTATAATACTTTTGATTTAAATATCCATTATCAATGACAATATCAGAATTCAATTTTTTTATTAAATCTCTGTTATAATTAATATTATATCTTACGGAATTTAATCCGTAAGGATAAAGAGAATTATGTTGAGTTATATAATAATTTTCCCATCATAATCTTTCTTTTATAATAACAACAATGTCCAACAAGGTGATCTGCTTAGCTTCAATTCCATGATTAAAAAAGTGTTTTATCTCCATCGTAGCTTCTGTAGAAGGGTTTTCCTGTAACTTATATATATGACTACGATGTAAATTAATACGAATGTTTATACTATTTTGTGTCTGACCAATGTATTTTAAACCGCATTTCATACATGTTATACAATAAATGCTATTGAAAACTTTACAGAAAGCATATTTAAAATCCTTTATCCCAATTTGCAAAGGGTTTGCTAAAGGACAAAGTTTACATCTTTTAGATGTGCATTTTTTAAACTTTAAAGACCTGAAATTCGTAAAATAACACAGATCTTCATGGCTATCATCCATACGAGGCCCGTTTTTCTTTATTTCATGCTTATATACAGTTTTTTTGTTTTTCCCACTGTCAGTAATGACAGGCTTTAAATATTTGTCTATAGTATTCTGCCTAGGGAAACTGTTTGACGATTGACCAGTACCCCTACTACTAGTCAACCGAGCATTTGTAGTCGTAACCCCGAAATTGCCAGTCGCTAATTCATTTATTCTTTTCATACCATGATTTAAAGTCGAGGGTTTTTACAGTACAAAAACACCCCAAAAATACATGCAATTCAACATATTTACAATGAAGAATTCATACGTAAACCATATATAAGATCACGTATCCTCACCCTTCAAAATCACAGTAAACACTCCAAAAATGTACCTATATAATTCGTCATATCCCTTATTCATATAACCAACAGTGAAGAAAAGATTACACAATTACTTAATTTTTATTTTTAAATTTTAATTTAAAACATTTTTATTATATGTTAAAGTTTTTATTTTTATTTTTAATTTTCATTTTTAATGTTTAAATTTTAAAAGAGACATGTATAAAACCTCTACATAAAAATAAAGCACTACACAAGAACAACAAATATATGACGTGTACCTCCTCACGACAGTGTAACCACCTAATCATAAAGCATGTCACACAATTTTACGAGCCAACCTTTACAGAAGAGAACACAATCCCCTAAAAAATTGTTTTATATAAGATTCATTTTATGTTATTTTATTTAAGATCAGAAGCGCAATGCTGCTTTTCAAGATGCTTAAAAGAATATACATATAAATATAACTATTAACCTCATCAAAAACAATCTACTGAAAATATACCCAAAGGCGCTAAGCTGCTCAAACAAGTACATTTATATACTACATAAGATATAGAGAATTGAAGAATGACAATGTATCAAAATTTCGCCGGGGGGATTGTGACCCCCACTTCCCGGTTTAGCCAGCTTCATGTCATGACGACACTCCCGGAAGCGGATACAATGCCACAAACCAAGTACATATACTAAAACTAAAAATGTAAAAAAGTTGAAAGACCTATACTGACTTTACACCTAAACAGAAACATCGAGATTTACAACATCCAAACAGAAACACAAAATACATTTTAAATATCAAATATCTAACACCAATATATCAAGATAAACAAGCCCCGCATACACTATGATTACAAGATTATGGTGGGAAAATTATTATATAACTCAACATAATTCTCTTTATCCTTACGGATTAAATTCCGTAAGATATAATATTAATTATAACAGAGATCTAATAAAAAAATTTAATTCTGATATTGTCATTGATAATGGATATTTAAATTAAAAGTATTATAAACATAGACCTTCACGTAAATTTAGAGGTGGTACAAGGCATAAACGCAATTTTGATAAAACTGTGGAAAATATAATGAATTACTAAGATACACAATAATAATCACAATTTATCGAATAACTGGATAAAAAACTTGGTATTTGGTTTTAGATGTCATTTTATCAAAAGGATTTGGAGGTATTGTAATGACGAGGTGTTCTATAATTCATGTGGTCTGGCAGAAGAAAAGTTGGATGTTTTTTTGGATTACATAAAATTAAGAGCTAAAATTTTAAATATCAATCTGGGTGAAAATATATCGAAAAAGATGAATAATGAATTCATGGTTGTAAATTACAAAAACAGGATTTTTGATAAAATAGGTTTATCACGTATTTTACGTGAACATGTTATAAAATTTCCAATTAATGAGGTGAAAGTTAAAGTAGCATATAAATATGGATTGCCTTTGGGAAGAAGATTATACAATTACAATATTGTATGTAAAAATGTTATAAAGACCGAACAAACCTGCCCGTGTCAAAAATATCCGGCTTTTATAAACATTAATTTGGGCCATATTGTAACCGGTGATCTAAATCTGTTAGATGATTATAATTTGAAACATACTTTTGAATTGGGAACTAAATACAGAAGCGAAGATTTTCGTGATATTGTAGATGGTATAGTGAATGACATTGAGATATTTATATATAAATGTGCAGTAAAATACAGCCTACCGACTCAAGTATTTGATGAATGGAAATCTTGTGTAATACACAGTGTAGGGTTTGAATATGGAGTTTTGGAAAAACATGTTAAATATGGGAAGTACAGTATAAAAAATTTGGATAAATTACAACAGGATTTTGTGATAACATACGTAGATAAAGTTACTTCTAATTATGCTTTCACATGCCAACATTTTTACAATAAAAAGCTTATTGCAAGTTACCTTGATAAAAATGCATATTTAAAGCTCAATCAGTCTAAAACGGAAATTGAAAATCGTATCAAGGCTAAATATAAAATTTTGAGTTACAACATGAATTCCATCAAATTCCCATATATAACTCTTATACCTAAACTTCATAAAAACCCCATAAAATTTAGACCAGTCACTAACGGTTATAAAACATATTTAACTTATGGCAATGCAAGACTTTTAAAACTTCTGAAGAACATATTGAAAGAAATAAAAAATTCTGGTGTATATTTCATAAATAATAGTTGTGAAGTAATTGAGAAACTTAAAAATATTTCTGACGATTTACAGTACAGGAGTTGTGATTTTAATGACCTTTTTTGCAATATCGATATAAATGATCTGTTTTGCATATTAATGGAGATGTATGAAAAGTATGAGATGCAAAACCTTATTAAAAAACATATTTACAAGTGTCTGATCGAAATGGTCCTGTTTGAAACTGTGCTTTATGATGGAACTGAATTTTATAAACAGCGTAATGGCATTCCAGTGGGAGGGGCTTGCTCCTCTATTCTTGCTGATATATTCTTGAACAAATACGAAGAGGGAACTCATGTATTAAATGAGATTGTATACATTCGTTATGTGGATGACATATTATATGCATGCCACGATGACCGGGATCACTTGAATTTTACCTTTTTTCCATCAAATTTAACATTGACAGAAACTACTCGTAACATTGATAATAGTATTAATTTTTTAGATTTAACTATATATAAACAATCTAATGGTAAAGTAGGTTTTAAATTATATGATAAAAGAAAAGACTTTAATTTTAAAATAAATTACATAATTAATTGGCATTCTTGTCTGCATCGTAATGTTTTCAGGAACATTATTATAAATTTTTTAACAAGAAGCAAACGATTAAATTGCAGAGCAGAAAATCGTTATGTAAGTGATCTGGGCAATCTAAATGAAGCAATTGCACAGGGTTACCCTTTACGTTTTCTTAGTGACATTTTATGTAAATTTTTCAGCATAACCGTAACTGAAAATTACAACTTATATTTAAAAAGGGGTACACTGCCCATAGCATGGCCGCCCATAGTTTGCCAAGGGGCAAACCCAAGGATGATATGTACAATATCGACTACCTTTATAGTTACATTTGAGACCTTGAATGACCAGGGGAGCGTATAAGTTCCACCTTGGCCTTCCCTATGGGTGTCTATTGCAAGGACTCTCTGCTTACACTATTGACCTCGGGACAGAACTTAAAGATGCCGAAGTTTCGATTTTCCCTGGGGTGATAAATAGGTATTTGAAGACCCTCCAAAAGTCTGGCATAAAAGTGACATAAAAGACCGAAAGATTGCACACATGCCATGGGCATCCATAGGGGACAATAATATTTATCAATATTAATACAATAATATTAATAATACTCATATATAGGTATCAATCTAATCAATGCTGTACGTCACATCTTTGTGTTTATCCCCGCTAGTAAAAGTTCTATTGGCGCCCTCACCATGGGTGCCCATAGGGGAGCGCAAGGGCCACTTGCTCTCCCGTAAACATTCAAGGTCACAAATGTAGGTGTCAAGCCAGTAAATACTGTACGACTTGTCCTTGAGTATACCCTCCTTGAAAAAAATTCTATTGACGCCCTTGCCATAGGCGCCCATACGGGATGTTGAAAAAAAGGTGTTGCCTATAGTGTGTCAAGCTAGTCGATATTGTCGCCCTTGAACGTGCCCCGCTGAAATGAGTTCTATTAGCGCGCTTGCCATGGGCGCCCGTAGGGGAGCGTGAGGGGGAACCTGCCATTCCGTGGACGTTCAAGTTCACAAATGTAGGTATCAAGCTAGTCGATGTTGTATGTCTCACCCTTCGATTTACCGCCTGTAAAATTTCTATCGGCGCTCTTGCTATAGGCACCCATAGGGGAACGCGAGAAGGCACTTGCCTTGCTGTGGACATTCAAGGTCACAAATGTAGGTATCACGCTAGTAGATATTGTATGTCTCATTCTTGAGAATGTCCGCCTTGGAAAAAGTTCCATGGACGCCTTTGCCATGGGCGCCCATAGGGGATATGGAAATCCACAAATGTAGCTATCAATCTAGTCGGTATTGTACCTCTCGTCATTGAGTTCGCCCCAGCAGGATTAAATTCTATGGGCGTCTTTGCCATGGACGCCCATTAGGGGCACTTGCCCTCACCATGAATGTTCAAAATTACAAATTTAGGTATCAAGTTGTCGATATTGTACATCTCATCCATGAGTTTGCACCCGCTGGATTAGTTCCATTGGCGCTCTTGACATGGGCGCCTATATGGAAACACGATGCAGCATTTGCCTTCCTTTGGACATTCAAGGTCACAAGTGTAGGTATCAAGCTAGTAGATATTGTACGTCACATTCCTGAGTATGCCCTCCTTGGAGAAAGTTCTATGGATGTCCTTGCATGAGCGCCCATAGGTATCAAGCCAGTCGATGTTTTACTTCTCGTTCTTGAGTTTGCCCCCACTGGAATAAGTTCTATAGGCACTCTTGCCATGCGCGCCCATAGGGGAGCGCGAGGGGCACTTGTCTTCTCGCGGACGTTCAAGGTCTCAAATGTAGGTATCTAGTAGATACATTTACCTCTCGTCCTTGAGTTTGGACATTCCAGGAAAAGTTTCTACAAAAAGTTCTACTTAATTCCATTTTTTTACAGAATGCATATACATATAGAATTTTATGGCAATACGTACTCTCTCTCTCTCTCTCTTAAAATATCTAATTTCGAACTATTCGTGTTTTAATTATCTGTTTCTAATTTTCTACAGAATGGTAGAATGTTTTGAAATCAGTGTGATTAAAACACGGATTATTCAAAATTAGAGATTTTACAAAAGAGAGAGAAAGAGTACGTATAGCCATGAAATTCTACATGTAGATGCATTCTGTAAAAAATCAGAATCAGGTACAACATTTTATAATTAACGTAATTAGAGCACGAATGAGAGAGAGAGTGTGTGTGTCAAAAATATAGTGCGATCAAAATATTTTGTTGTAACTGCAGAAAGGGATCGACCTTGTTTCGAAGGTAGGATTGAAGGACGAACATAAAACTTTTTGCTACGATGGCCAAACTCAAAGTTGAGACGTAATTATGTACTACCTTGACACCTATATTTGTTACCTTGACCGTCCACGGGAGAGCAAGTGCCCTCCCACTGCTCTATGGGCGCCCATGGCAAGGGCTCACATAGAATATTTTCCAAGGGGCAAACTCAAGGATGAGACGTACAATATCGGCAAGATTGGTACCTACATTTGTGACCTTGAACGTGTAGGGGAGAACAAGTGCTCCTTTGCGCTCCTCTGTGGGCGCTCAAGACAAAGAAGGCCACAGAACTTATTCCAATGGGGTACACTCAAGGACGAGACGTACATTAAAGACTAGCTTGATACTTAAATTTGTGACTTTCAACCGACCGCTATGGACATCCATGGCAAGGGCGTCTATAGACCCTTCTCCAAGAGAGGCATACTCAAGTATAAGATGTACAATATCTACTAGTTTAAAACCTAAATCTGTGACTTTAAAATCTGTGACGTAAGGGCAAGTACCTCCTCGTGCTCCCCTATATGAGCCCAGAGAGCTTTTTCCAGGGGAAAACTCAAGGAGGAGATATATAATATCGACTAGAGCTTGATACTTACTTTAGGACCTTTAACGTCCACGGAAGGGCAAGTGCCCCCTTGCACTCTACTATGGACGCCCATAGCAAAGGTGACCATAGAACTTATAAAAGTGGGGGAAAACTCAAGGACGAGACGTACAATATCGATTAGCTTGATACCTACGTCTGTGGCTTTCAAAATTTTTATGGGCTCCCATGGCAAAGGTGTCCATAGGGCTTTTTCCCAGAAGAGAGTACTCAAGGATGAGACTACAATATCTACTAGCTTGACATCTAGATTTGGGACCCTGAATGTTCACGGGAAGGCAAGTGTTCCCTTACGCTCCCCTATGGACGCCCATGGCAGGGACTTTAATAAAACTTTTCCAGCGGGGCACAATCTCACTGAAGAGACGTACAGTATTCATTAGTTTGATATTCGTGACGTTCAACATCCCCTATGGGCACCCAGGGCAAGCGTGGAATGGTTCAGCTTTTTATGTCACAGATACCTTTGGAGAGTCTGGAAAAACTATTTACTACCCCTGAGGAAATCGAAACTTCGTCTCCGTTAGGTTTTGTCCTGAGGACAATAGTATAAGCAGGGAACCCATGCAATGGGCGCTCATAAAGGCTTGCTCTTCCATGGATGTTTAAGGTTACAAATGTAGCCTTCAAGCTAGTAGATATTGAACTCTTTATCTTTGAGATTGCCTTTCTGGTAAATGTTACATGGCCGCCCATAGTGGTGAGCAAGGAGGACACTTGTCCTCCCATAGACGTTCAAGTTTAGACATGTTAGCTAATCGATATTGAACACCTCAACCTTCAGTTTGTCACCATGAAAAAAGCTCTATGGGCGCCCATTGGAGAGGGAAAGGGGTGTACTTGCTCTCCCCTGGGACATTCAAGATCACAAATGTAGATTTCTAACTAGTCGAGATTGTAGGCATCATCATATATAGTTTGCACCCCCCAGAAAAATTCTATTTGCGCTTTGCCCTGGCCGCCCATAGAGGAGCGGAAGGGGGCTATTTACCCTCCCGTAGACGTTTAAGGGCACAAATGTCAACATTAAGCCTGTCAATTTTTTACGTCTCATTCTTAAGTTTGACCACCCCAGGAAAAAGTATTTTTAGCGGCCTTTAATCCTTTGAATCAAGGTCGAGCCCTCTGCTGCAATTACTACACTATGTTCTTGATAGTATAATATTTTTGACACTATCTCATCCAATGAAAGCAGAAGTGACTTGTAATACTAGTAGTTTCATAGTCTTTAAAAACTTTAAATAGAAAATAAATTAGAAAATAAATAAAATAATAGAAAAAAGTAATAAAATTTATTAATAATAAAGTAAAATTTAAATAGAATATATATACATAAATTAAAATAATGAAAACAAAAGTGCAGGAGTGCAAATCAGTATACACAGCATCAAACCGCAGGTAAAATATTAACGTGTATTTAACTACATTAAAAGCAGAAAGTAAAAAGTAACGAGGAAGGGCTGGAAAAGAAGATCATGGAATGGCCAGTAAAAAGAAAATAAATCAATGAATAGTGTTGCGAGGATTTTCACCACACGTCCGGTCAGAACGCAAAAAATTATTATTATTATAGTTACCCATTAAAGCAATCTCCGACATTGGCCGTGTCGAATAAAAATACATATAATCAATCAATAAAATATTAATTAGAAATGAGGACAGCGAACAAAACTTAGAACAATAACATATTTATTTACAAAAAAGAAATTAAAAATAATAAGAACATATTTAATTGATTTAAGTGACACTCTCACTAAACCATAATTATTCCCCATTAATATTCGTGTTGACATTCACGTGTATTTCCATTGTGACAATAATTGTTACGTGCCAAACGCACACTTCTCATAATTATGAACAATTAGGGTATACAATTAAATTCCTTCATTTAAGATTATAGTTAAAATCACACTAGTAATAATTTTAGGCATCTATCAAAATACAATTAAAAACAATTTCCCCATTGATTACTTTACTTAAGTGTAAAAGCGAGTACGATGTCGAGAGAGAGAGCAGTAACATAGCGTAAACAGACTGAGTGTAAAGGACATGCATTGCGTACCTTCAATATTTCGTTGAACCGTCATCGGGTGCGGGGTCCTCGGGCGAGGAATCATCGGTGGACCGTCATCTCTGCAGTCATTTTTAGGAGACCCTCCTCTCCAAAATCAATTCTCTCTTCTTTTCTCAAAAATCTCACTCTCTCTCGAACATCCAAAAAATGTCACCTCCTACACAATTAAGCCCCAGGTCTATTATTGGCTCCCCCAACTGAAGCCCCTGGTATTTGATTGGATATCCAAGGATTACATCCAGCTATTGGGTGCTGTGATGACAGAGGGTTGGTTAGCACCCCAGAATTAATATTTGACAGCTGAGCCAAAGTTCCCATGAACCTGGGCGCACGTGCGGCCGGAAACGATCAAGGGTCAGCTCTCCCCAAAATCGACCTGCTGTGAGCCCCTCTGTAACTGAGGAGCCATCTCTGTTTATTTTTCGAAGAAGCGTTGTTTCTTCACCCTTTTGCAGGTGTTCTCTCAGGGAATCATATATTTGTTGTAAAAGAAGTACATCATTTGTTGTAAAAGAAGGGACCATCTTTACAGGTTGCAATCCCTCCACAACTTTCAATGTTACATATTGCCATGTAACAAATAGTATATCTTCCAGAAACGTCTTGAGGGGCACATTCTAGACAGATATACTAAAATCCGTTGTTTCTATGATTGTATAAAAACAAGTGGTTAAAATTTTATGCACTCTGTGTCCGACAACGGTATAAACGATATTCACAGAGAAACAATTCAGGAGGACAAAATTCAACTTATATATCATAAAATATCACATAATTATGAAAAAAAAAATCGCACACAAATGCACAAACATGCAAAAAAAAAAAACTCACAAATTGAAGTCCGCCAGCTTGAATAATCTGCATGAGAGTCTGATCACGTGATCCAGCTTGAATGCATACCACGCGAAAAACCGCGATAGGACCAGATTAAAGGAAGTGGAAGTAGTTGCAGATGTGTTCGGTTAGACATACCCAAGAGTGAAGAAACTAACAGAGAAGTAAACGAACGAAAACTAACTACGAACGAAAACATGTAAAGTATGGATAACACTGTTGTTTGGAGCCGTAGCTTGTTTTTATTAACACTTTACAACAAAGTTGAAAAGTGTTTATGACTTTGTTCATTCTGTCTGTCTGTCTGTCCGTTGGCACGATAACTGCCGTAAAAATGACTTAATCAAAATGAAATTTTAGTATGTTGTTCAGACGGTCTATAGGACCTATGGGAATATAAATGAATAATATCACCCAATTAGTTTTGGATTGAACCCGGGTTGAAAAAATGGAATACATTGAGCCCTATGGGACCTAATTTTTCAAGCATTTTTAAGCGGATTTAAAATTCACAAATTGCTTCGAAAATTTTAGGCAATATTCAAATTGTTCCATAAAATATATAAAAAAAATTCAGCGAAATATATTCAGTAGTTTTTTAAATAAAAATTAAAGTAATAATAACTCCTCTTATATGAAGCGATCACGTGTCCATGATATGAAACGATCACATGACCCACTTCAAAATGATATATGGCATCCATCTTGTCTCAAAATCGTGATTTTTAAAGTTCTTTTTAATTCATATTGAGTGTTGTATCCGTCCTAAAACTACTTTATTTTTGCCTAAATTCTGTGCATCTACATACTGAAACAACGCAATGACAATATATTTCAGTTTAAATGCTCATCCAAATTTGATTATTTCTACTATTAAGCCTATTTTTCACCTATGTAAAATGTAAACAGCAAAATATGTAGAATGAGTTGTATTAGAATCGCTGTAATTCTTCAACACAAAATCATTTAGTCCATGGAGTCTGCTTAGCTGATATGAATGAAATATTCATTGATTTTAGAAAGAGAAGGACGATATTTTTCGATGAAGTTTTACGCGTAGAGTTTACTTACTTGAAGCTCCATGGCCTTAATTTTTAAATAAAATAAATTATTATAGTATTGTGATTAATGGGGGAATTATTTATGAATGAAATGTTGCTTTTATAGAGAGAGCCAGGCGTGTTATTTTTTTATGACGTCATTTGAATGAATTTCAGTTGTTTTCGATGAAGTTTTCAAATATAATAAATTATCGTAGTATTATGATAATTCTAAAATTATTACCGAGGAATGTATCACATTTTAGAGATGTTTAAACCAGGCAATTTATACTTTAATGCCGTCATTTGAATGAAGTTTATTTTTTTCGATGAAGGTTTAAGGTTTCAAATATAATAAATTAATGTAGTATTGTGATAAGTTTTAAAATATTACTGAGGAATGTATTGCATTTTAGACATGTTTAAATAAAATTGCATTGAAGTTGGAAAGTGTTTCATAATCAATGCTTAAAGCATGATTGATCTTTCTTGTTTTATTTGCTTTTTAGATAACCGCCTTAACAGTTTTATTAGTGTTTTGAACCTTTTTCTTTACCCGCCGAAGCGTTTTTTTTTAAATTCTGCACATTTTTTTGTGTAACCGAAGTTACTGTTTTTTTTAGTATTTGCACATTTTTATTTTATCCCGCCGGGGCGGTGTTTATTTTATGGTGTTTCCACTACTATTGAGTATCGTACTTATACTGCGATCTACAAATAAGGTTGGAAAATTGTACATATAGCACAGACTTTTGAGACGATTAATATGTGATAGTGTACACTTATTACTATCCAGGCGTTTGATTCGGAACAAATAGCTAATGATTAGATTTTTTAAAACTTGGTTACTAAGGCAGGAAGAATAATGAGGGCAGAATTTTACATTAAATTTGAATTGATGTCTCTTATCATAAATAGTAGTATTGAATGAGTTATTTTGTATATAAATGGTGATATCAAGATAATTTACAAATTTGGAAGGGTGGGATTCATTACGATTAACTCAAGATTGGATGGATAAATATTAAGTTTGGGTAACGAATCACGTGGAGTATGAAAACAAAGAAATACATCATCAATGTAGCGAAAAATAGAAATGTTATGCGTAATCAGAGTGGATTGTTTTTCGTAAAAGTAAAGATAAATATTGGGGAGCATAGAGGTACTAGTGGATCCTTGCGGTACTCCAATCGTTTGGAGTTAAACAGCATTACAAGATAGTTGTGAAAAAGAACAAAATGTAACAAATTATTAAAGGTAGACGAGTCTAATTTAGTAAGAGTATTTAATTTGAATAGATCGAAGAGTTGTTTAATGACCGAAAATAAATCTTTGATGATGATGTTATTAAAAAGATCTTTAAAATCTAAAGTTTGAATTGAGTCAATGGTAGTAAAGGATTTCAGTTTTTGAATAAGTTCATAGCTGTTTCTGTTGATCATTCCACTGTGGTTCTTTGGAAATTTCATAAAATAGACTATTTAAGACTTTTAGAAGTTTTTTGTTAGCTTTTGTGGTCCACTGGTATCTGTTCTAAATTTTACTGGGTCCTTATGAAATTTGGGTATGATTACTAAATATGGAATGTTTAAGTTTTGATGAGTATCAAAAAATTGTTTGTACTTGGAAATAAGTTTGCGTTTTAAAACATGTATGGTTGTTTTTTGCAATTTGAAGGTATTTATTTGATTTAAATTGGACAATGATGTTTTAATGTAGAAATATTTGCAAAAAATAGCATAGTTCGATGCAGCTTTGTCAACATACGTAAAAACTAAGAATTGTTGTATATGTGTAATTGTTTGTTTTAATTTTGATTATTGAAAATTTGACTTTGGAATATGCGTATGTGATAGTTTAAATTCAACATGGGATAAAATTTTAGGTTTCTAGACACAAAAGGCTTCCGTTGGTATGGAGTGCGTAATGGACATTTTATAGATGAATTTATCAAGATCAAGGGAGAGAGTGCTAAGGACAGATTTAGGATGATTTTTAGAAGGTAGTCTATATTTAGTTCCATATGACATGAGTTTTAATGAAGGGTCAGTGATTATATCTAAGTTGCCCGTTAGTACATGACCGAAATGGGTATTTATAAATAGTTGCAATGCAGTGGAATGACAATTACATAGATTATTTTTATTTATCGGAGTTGAGAAGGATGGTTTAGTAGATTTTGAAACCTGGTTATAGTTAAAAATAAGTCTACCAATCGGGATATTATATTTATATGATTTAACGATATTGATATTTTTTATTGGAAATTCGTGTGATAGGTGATGGAATAGTTGGGTGAGATTGAAGGAATCAATGATGCGGTTTGAAAAGTTAATTACACAATAAGAGTTAGATGGAGGGATAGCAGGTTGAACATTAGCAGGTATTAAGCTTTGATTGAGATAATGCGCTCTGGTGACAATTAAGTCAAAGAGTAAGTGGGAAAAGTGAGAGCTTGACAAATTGAAATTAATAAAGATATTGTAAACAGTGTTAAGAAATTTTTTCTCAATAGCAAAATTCCAGGTTTTACATTCAGTTATATTGAAAGAAGTTTCATAGAGATTTAAAAGTCTAATGATTTGCGTTTTAATGCAGAGAAAGTTGGAGTTATTGCTAGTATGCTTATTTGCCTTACTACTTCTTTTAATGCGTTTGGAAATTTTAGAATAATTAACATTGTTTGAAATATTGATGACGTTGTATATTGATAACATCTGTGGTGTGTAGTCTAAGAAGGATATTTTGACAGTGTTTTGGTTATAAAGAAGTTGGTTTAGACCATAAGGGCATATACTTTTGTGTTTTATTATATAATTGTTTAAAAAAATAATCGATTATGAAGATTTGGTATGATGTCTAGAATAGAGATAATAATGTTTTCAAAACCATGTTTTTTAAAATGTTCAAACTCGATACAACATTAATTTTGTTTACCATTATAAATTTTTATATTACTGCTATGTAGATGATTTTTAGTTTGTCCTATATAAACAAGATTGCAGATTTTACATATGATTTTGTAGATGCAATTAAATACTTTACAAAAATTAAGAGTTTTCTGATTGTCGATTTGTGTGGGATCAGCGACGGAACAAGTTTTACAAGTTTTGGAGTTGCATGAAGCAAATGAAAAATTCTGGTGATAATCGTAGGCGGATAAAAAGGATCAACAGAGTTGGTCAAAGATTTTCGATCCAAGTGTACCCCAACCAATACACAAGTACCGAGCACAAGATTGGTGGGTTAGACCAACTTTCTTGCCAAACGCTAAATCTAAAATTGGGACTGGATTCATTTGAAAAAGAGAAAGTACTTAAAATGCTTAGGAAATATCCTATGATATTACACAACAATATAAAACATAAATTATGTGGTGAGTGGAGATATATTGTTGAAAATTGAAAAATGGTTGATACATTTTGAAAATTAAAACTGATAAAATTGAAAATAAAACATGATAAATTAGAATAAAAAAAAATTAAAAGAGAATATAAATCTAAATAGTTAAGTAGGGGGAAGGGGTGCGAGGATGGACACTGCGTATTACAAACTCAATTCTAACACTACAGAAATAGAAAAATGGATAAAAGGATGGGAGATTTAAAATTCCTATATAACTTATAAAGCGCATGTGCAGCTTTGATAAGTTATTAGTATTGTAAAATGCGTAGTTAACTAGAAGTGCATTAAAATACACATAAGACTAATAATTGTAAATACGAAGATCATTATAAAATTAGCGCTATTGCAACTAGATAGTATAATGTGTTGAAAATATAAATTAAAATAATAAAAACAAAAGTGCAGGAGTGCAAATCAGTATACACATCATCAAACCTCAGGTAAAATATTAACGTGTATTTAACTACATTAAAAGCAGAAAGTAAAAAGGAACGAGGAAGGGCTGGAAAAGAAGATCATGGAATGGCCAGGAAAAAGAAAATAAATCAATGAATAGTATATCTGCCAGAAATGTCTTCTGGGGCACATTCTAGACAGATATACTAAAATCCGTTGTTTTTATGATTGCATAAAAACACGTGGTTAAAATTTTATGCAATCTGTGTCTAACAACGGAATAAACGAGATTCACAGAGATGCAATTCAGGGGGACAAAATTCAACTTATATATCATAAAATATCACATAATCATGAAAAAAATAATAGTGCACAAATGCACAAACGTGAAAAAAAAAAAAAAAAAAAAAAAAAAAAAAAAAAAAAAAAAAACCTCACAAATTAAAGTCCGCCAGCTTGATTTAAACTTCATGGCAGTCTGACCACGTGATCCAGTTTGAATGCATACCACGCGAAAAACCGCGATGGAGTGGACCAGATTAAAGGAAGCGGAAGTAGTTACAGATGGGTTCGGTGAGACAAACCCAAGAGTTAAGAAACTAGAGAAGTGACCCCTACGAACGAAAACATGTAAAGTATGGATAACACTGTTTTTTGGAACGGTAGCCTGTTTTTATTTTATTTGATTTTTAGATAGCCGCCTTACCGGTTTTATTAGCCGCCTTACCGGTTTTGACCTTTTCTTTACCCGCCGAAGCGGTTTTTTTAAAATTTTGCACATTTTTTGTGTAACTGAAGTTACTGTTTATATATATATATATATATATATATATATATATATATATATATATATATATATATATATATATATATATATATATATATATATATAAGTTAATAACTACAGTACTACAGATTCAATATAGAACTAACATTTGTAAATTTGCGCATATGCAGCAGATATTTTACAATGTGTCAATAATAAATAAGATAAAATTAAAAATAAAATTAAAATAGTTATACTAATTTAAAACATGATCAGTGTCATACCCTGGTTCAAAAACAATACGGAGGAAAATTAATTAAATATGATATGATAGGAAATGTCAGACAAAAGGAAAACAATGCTACCATAAAAGACAAAATGATCTTAATTTTAAATATGAATTCATCAACATGAATTCATCACATGAATTCATCACATGAATTCATCAACATTCAAGAGCGAAGCTTACTAATCAAGTTCAAACAACAAAGGATTATCAAAATCTGGAGGCTCAAAATATTAAAATGACAAAATAAGAGAAAAGATACAATCCGAAAATATGAAATAGGATAGAAGCTCTGTGAATCCAGCTTATCAAGGATCCTTGCATCCACAGAGGTTCCAAATGTGTTTCGCTCAACGATACAGCCACATGGCCGAAATAACGTCAAAAGATCCGACACATTTCCAGACTATAACATAAACGAAAATAACAAAAAATAAGCAAAAGGAAATTGGATGGAATATAATGAAAGTGCATTAAGCAAACATATAAGCAGAAGTATTTCCTATAATTCACATCAGATGGCGCTCTCTTGTACTCTTTCCTAATACATTGTTTAGTGCAACGAAAATGTGTCTTGTATAATGGTGAAGAAAGGTATGACGTTAATTCTATCCGAATCATTGTGGATTGTTGGTTAGATTGCTTTTATGTTTGCTTAATGCACTTTCATTATATTCCATCCAATTTCCTTTTGCTTATTTTTTGTTATTTTCGTTTATGTTATAGTCTGGAAATTGGAAAGGTGTCGGATCTTTTGACGTTATTTCGACCATGTGGCTGTATCGTTGAGCGAAACACATTTGGAACCTCTGTGGATGCAAAGATCCTTGATAAGCTGGATTCACAGAGCTTCTATCCTATTTCATATTTTCGGATTGTATCTTTTCTCTTATTTTGTCTTTTTAATATTTTGAGCCTCCAGATTTTGATAATCCTTTGTTGTTTGAACTTGATTAGTATGCTTCGCTCTTGAATGTTAATAAATTCATGTGTATTATTCATATTTAAAATTAAGATCATTTTGTCTTTTATGGTAGCATTGTTTTCCTTTTGTCTGATATTTCCTATCATATCATATTTAATTAATTTTCCTCCGTATTGTTTTTGAACCAGGGTATGACACTGATCATGTTTTAAATTAGTATAACTATTTTAATTTTATTTTTAATTTTATCTTATTTATTATATGTCATTTTAGCTTTATATAATGCTTATATTACTAAACATTCTAATCTTACAAAATTTACCAATTTTCCTAAGCATCTCCATTTTGTTCTTTTCAATAATTATATCTTTCAAGGTAATAAATTATACTTACAAGTCTCAGGTGTTCCACAAGGTGACTGTAGTAGCAGTATGTTAGCTAATTTATACCTATTTCATTATGAAAAATTCTTTATTTCAACTGATTATAAAATTTATAGATATGTAGATGATCTGATTTGTCTTGTATTTACTGATAACTATGTCATAGATATAGATTTCTATCCGGATAATTTGGAATTAATACCTAATGAAACTTCTATTAGTAATAATGTTTATTATTTGGATTTAAATCTAATTATAGAACCTGCTCATGGGATAGTTACTAAATTATATGATAAAAAAGATTTTTTTAAATTTAATATTAATAAATTATTACCTTTTAATTCCTGCAACTCGATTCAATTGTTTAGAAATATTATACTTAATCAACTTTTTAGAATTTATAGATTATCAGATAAAAAATTTCATGCTTTGCACATTAATAACCTCAAAATTACCAGTAAAATGTATCAATATCCTGCATATTTAGTCAATAGTATAGTTAATAAGTTTCGATTAGCCTAAAATTCTCATATTCTCCCCTTATTATCTTATTTTAGCCGTACTTCTTCATTCTCCTGCAATTATATTTTCATCTTTTTATCTCGAAGCTTTAACAGTTGAATAACTCGTTTTATTTCATTTTATTGCTTTTGCGCAGTACAGTTTTTATTACTCTCTTTGGCAACAGCAAATCACATCTTTTCATTTTGGCATATGGCAACATTGATCCAGTCATATTTTGCTCGTCATGGTTGCGCTGAAGAGGTGCGTTTTGAGGTATTTATGTTTCCTTTATTGTTCCAATCTATATGCTTGTCGTCCATATAACACAAGTTTATAGATAAAATCTATCTTGTGTTTCAGAAACAAGCATTTTTGTGTTCATTTCGAAAGGATATATGGACCCGACGAGAATTTTTTCGAAATGAACTTTTCGTAAGCCTAATCTCGTAAGCCTAAATCTCCTCCATGTGCAAGCTTTTTTGCTTGATTTTTTTGTTTTCTTATTTGCATTCCTCATTTTTAAAATTTGTTGATTGTCTTTGTCCTTATGACTTGCATTATGCTTTATTATTTCCTCTTTTTGTCTTAATTTCTTTTATTTCTTTGTATTTGTAGAAAATTTTGGAATAGTGTATTATGAGTTACTACATACATTCTAACTTTGGATTTAATAATTTATATATATATATATATATATATATATATATATATATATATATAAAATATATAATATATATAATATATATATATATATATAATTGAAGAATTTTTATTGACTTGTACTATATATACCAGAGATTGATCATTTATTGAAATGTTCTGTATAGCAAAAATGAAAATAAGATTGTCTGAAGTGATTATTTGATATCAATGATGACTATATGACAAGCTGGTGAAGATGATAAAGAGAACATTATAAATAAAACAGGTACTAAATTGGTATAAAATACCCCTTTTCCCCTGTTCTATATATAGTTAAGGAATTGAAAAGGAATGCCAAGTGGTAAAGATTGGTTAATATAATCCCTTAACTACACCCATAGATTAAATGATTAAATTTTTATTTTGTGTTATAAATCATATATGTAATACAGGTACTTAAGGTACTAGTCCCCTTGTTCCCTGCATAAACATACATGGTGCAAAGCAAGAATAATATATAAGATGAAAAGTTGTAAAACAGAAAAAATCCTTTTGCAAGTGGAGTTAGGCCTTTCTGGTTCCCAAAAAATTTTTTTGAAAATGATTAATTGAAAAAAGTGAAAAGCATTTCCGAAACCATGTACGTTATCAAGGGTCTGGCATTAACCTGGTTCGTTAAAGCTAATTCTGACCTCAGAATAACACCAAGTAATAATTATAATTATTCCAGCAATAATACAGGGTTCAAACTTATATATTGGCTTAATAGCAAACCAAAGTATTTATATGAAATTTTTCAGGTTCAGATATAGTCAAGAACTCAAGATATAAATTGTCTATCTCCCAGCTAAAATTTGTAAATAACTATTTTGAAATATCTCAGCCAGCTGGATATTTTTTTTTGTATTGGATGGATTTAAAAAAATCTGACTCATTGTAAATTTATTTTACTGGCATTTCTAAAAGCATTTTATTAATTTATTATCACTTTACAACATAATTGAAAAGCATTCATAACCTTGGTCATTCTGTCTGTCTATCTGTTCGTATGATAACTGCCGTAAAAATGACTTTAATCAAAATGAAATTTTAGTATGTTTTTCAGACGGTCTGTTGGACATATGGGAATATAAATGAATAATATCACCCAATTAGTTCCGGATTGAAACCGGGTTGAAAAAGTGAAATACATTGAACCCTATGGGACTTAAGTTTTCAAACATTTTTAAGGGAAGTTATAATTCGCAAATTGTTTTGAAAATTTTAGGAAATATTCAAATTATCCCATGAAATATATAAAAAAAATTCAGCAAAATATGTTCGGTAGTTTTTTTAAATAAAAATTAAAATAATAATTACACCCATATTATATGAAGAGATCATATGACCCACTTCAACATAAAATATGCCATCTATCTTTTTTTCCCAGAGTGAAAATCGAGATTTCTTTCGAAAGTTCCTTTAAATTTATAATTAGTATCTATATAAAGTATTATATTTATGTAAAATAAATAGTAAATATTATATTTAGTATTTATATTTAGTACTAGCAGCATACCCGTTCTTCGTACGGAGTATATAATATAAAGAAACTTGAAATTCATAATCATGCCCAAATTCCTATAGTATACTAAATGACATGTTTAATCAAAATATTCTGTTAAAATATTTAATATAATGCTCCTAAAAAGAAGTTTAAGAATCTCTGTTCTCGCTATATAAAATTATCTTCATGGACATATCTGAAGAATAAAACATCTTGGACCCCTTATGTAAGCAAATATAAAAAAAAAATATGGAATTGAATCAATATATGCAAAATAAAAGCGTTAAAATTGTATGGGACCCGTACTAATTATATACGCGAATATTAGAAAATATAACCTGTATTAGTAGATTACATGTATAAATTGAAAATACCAATAAACCCGTAATCTTTAAATCTGAAGACAGTCATTTATTCCAATATATGTCAAAATTATAGTGCTAAAATTATATGGGAAGATATACACGTACTACTTATAATGTCCGATTATTAGTAGAAGATTACCCGTTTTGCAATATGAGTCACAAATATTTTTTGGTAAAATACATCAGGCGACGTAATAAATTGAATATATAATTAATCCCCCTAATCTTCATACCAGAAGACTGCACTTGATTCCAATATATATGCCAATATATGTCAAAATATATGCCAATATACCTGTACTACTTATATTCTCGTAGGTTAGAAGATATACCCGTGCATTCCTAGAAGATTACTCGTACAACGTACAATATGCGTGTGTCAGCAATTTTTGCCGCAATAAAACAATGGCGTAATAACTTAAAAATATCAATAATCTCTGAATCAATAATTCCGGAAAATATCAATAATAATAATGTTTAAACCTGAAGAGTATAATTGATATTATCCAGTCCAAAATGAAATGGCAATGAAATTTATTTTATATACATATCTTCATTATTCAAATCGGAAAGGATTTAATAAAAATCGCCTGCCGCATAAACACATTGGATTTAAATCCGTTGCTAAGCGACATGATATCATTTGCTTCAAATAAATTGGTAGAAAAAATATCGTCTAAATAGTTATATTTCTGTGGAACATTTGGCGACAGTTTCGTCAAATTAGCGACATTTTAAAAAATCGCCAAATTTATCGCCAAGTGGGACTGTAGAACTGACAGTTCCACTTTGCGACAAATTGACGAAATATCATCACAATACTATCCCCTAACAAAAAACAATTAATATCATTTATGTAGCGCAATTTTATCAATTTCAAGATATTTTTATAGATTTGAAAACATTTTTATCAATTTGGTGACATTTTAAAAATTCGCTAAATGTATTACTAAGTAGGATGGTTGGTCTGACAGATAAATGCTAACCAAACATCATTTCAGTACTATCTTCTAACAAAACAAAAAAAAATTTCATTGATATGTAGAAGACCCAAGCCACACGACCAACCCGAAGGTTTATGGCAGCTGTTTGAGTGTCGTTTATATCAATTTGGCGACATTTCCGTCAATTTGACAAAGTTTAAGAAAAGTTGTCAAATTAGCGATATCCCTCCAAATTCGTAGCTTTGAATTCGCAGATCTGAATGAAACATTCTTATCCCGTTTCAATATACTAAATGAAAACACTACAATTGTATTAGAAGATATACCCGCTCTACTCTTTTTCTGTTTCAACAATCGGCTATATGAATTTATTGGCTAAACACAATATATGAGTTTAGTAGCTAAATACGATATAAGCTTGAAAACTCTTTGCCAAAATAAATGAAATTGATGTACGCAGTCAGCAATTAATATAATTAAAAGAAAAATCAAACCGTCCATTCATAAGATATACTTTTATATCCATTTATCCATTTATTTATTATTTAAATCGAAAAAAAATAATAAAAACATTAACAAACACATTTAATTTAATTGCGATGCCGAGCAACATGATATATCCTCCTAAAATGTTAAAATTTATTAACCACTAACAGCACACCCGTTATTCGTACGGAGTGTATAATTTAAAGAAACTTAAAGTTCGCAATCATGTGCAAATTCTGTTAAAATATTAAATTTATTGCTCCTGAAGAGAAGTTTAAGAATATATGTTCTCACTATGCAAAATTATCTTCACGATCAGATCTGAAGAATAAAATATCCTGCCCCCTTTTGTAAGCAAATTTACAGAAGAAAAAATAGGAATTGAATGAATATATGCAACCCCGTACTAATTATATTGTCGCAGATCAGAAAATATGCCAATGTGTTAGTAGAAGATTACCCGTATTACAATATGCGTCTCAAAAATATTTGCCAAAATAAAAGAGATGACGTAATAAATTGAAAACATCAATAATATCCGTACTCTTTATACCAGAAGGTCGTAATTGATTCCAATATATGCCAATATATATCAAAACATATGTCAATATACCTCTACTACTTATATTCTCGTATATTAAAAGATATACACGTGTATTTGTAGAAGATTCGTACAACATACAATATATGAGTTTAAACAATTTTTGTCATAATAAAATAATTGCATAATAACTTGAAAATATCAATAATCCTTGAATCAATAATCCCCGAAAATATAAATAATAATAATTTTTAAACCTGAAGACCGTAATTGATATTATCCAGTCAAAAATGCTATAAGAAAAATCAAATCGTTCTTTTCTAAAATATATTTTTATATCCATTTATTTATTACTCAAATCGAAAAAATAATTATTGAAATTAACAGACAGATTTAATTTAATTGCGTTTCTGAGTAACATGATATAAGATAGAATCTTATAACATGTTAAATATGTCATGTCTTATAACATAAACTGCGAAATTAAATAACGATTTTGATTTCTCTATACTTCTCATTGTTCCGTAAAAGCTTGTTTTAAATAAACCATGAACCATGGAGATAGATTTCCCCTTTAAATCATGTTTCAAACAATTCATGTTTTCAGAAAGTGACTAATTAACGCAAAAAATCTCCCATCAAACTCAGAGATTAAATTTTAATTCACTTTCAAACGATTTTCAAGCTTTTCGTTTGGATAAACCACGGAGTTAGGGAGTAGAACTCCCAGGAAAAAGTTCCGTTTTTCATTAATATCTCGACAACCCCAGGTCTTAGAAACTCGAAACTTGGACAAAATTTATGGGGGGATATTTCAAGGCTATTCACCAGATTTCATTAAATTCGGTTCAGCCGTTTTTCCGTGATGATGAGACAAACGAAAATTTCGTTTTTTACTAATATCTCGAGAACCACTGGTCGTAGAAACTCAAAACACGGATATAATTTTAAGTGGGGCTATTTCTGGGCTACCCACAAAATTTCATCAAATTCGGTTCAGCCGTTCTCCCGTGATGGTGTGACAAACAGACAGACAGATTTTCATTTTTATTTATATAGATATATCTATATATACTAATTGCCAAGTGTCCGTCTGTCTGTCACGTTTTTTTCAGACACTTCCTGAATAGATAGAGACTTGCAATTTGATACACGGCTCGGTCGTTCGATAAAACCCCTGGAAAAATCGAATTTTCCGAAAACGTTCTATAGAGGGAGTGCCCCACACTAAAACGTTCGAAAAGTGATAAGATGGGAAAGCATACTTTGGGATGAGATAGAGACTTCAAATTTGGTGTAAGATAAATCATTCGAAAGGAAGAAAGTGTGCAATTTCAGATTTCCAATATTTTCTACTTAAGGGGGGGGGGGGTGCAGCACACCAAAACGTTCGAAAAGTGAAATGATTGGAAAGCATGCTTTGCGATGAGATAGAGACTCCAAATTTAGTGTATGGGTAAATCGTTCGAAAGGAAGAAAGTGTACAATTTCAGATTACCAATATTTTCTATACTTAAGGGGGTGCCGCACACCAAAATATTCGATGTACCGAATAAATGAGAAACGGCTCCTTTAAAATTTGATAGAGACTTGAAATTAGGTATATGGACTAATCTTATGATGAAAACACCCTAGACAAATATAGTTTTTCAAAAACGTTCGTTTAATGGGGCTGCTCTAGAGTAAAACGTTCGAAAGGCGAATTGATAAGAAGACATACTGCGGGATGAGATAGAGATTTGGAATTTGGTGTACGAGTAGATAGTTTGGAAGGAAGAAAGTGTACAATTTCAGTTTTCCAATATTTCATACTGTAGGGGGTGTCGCACACAAAAATATTCGATTTTCGGCGTGAAGTAGAAATATCTCTTTCAGAACGTGATAGAGGCTTGCTATTTGGTATATGGGTGAATCATTTGATAGAAAACCCAAGAAGAATGGAGTTTTTCAAAAATATATTTTTAAGGGGGTGGGTACTCCACAGAAAAGCATTCGAAGGAATTATAGAAAAGGTATACTTCGCGATAAGATAGAGACTTCAAATTTGGTATACGGTTGGATAGTTTGAAAAGAAGAAAGTGTGCAATTTCAGTTTTCAAACATTTGCTATTGTAGGGGGTGCCGCACACTAAAATGTTCGATTTCACGAACAACTGAAAAACGCCTCCTTCAGAGTGTGATAGAAGCTTGAAATTAAGTATATGGGCTAATCATTTGATAAAAAAAACCTAAGACTATTACGGTTTTTCAAAAATGATCATTTAAGGGGGTGCAACACAGAAAAACGTAAAAACGTTCGAAATATGAAGTGATAGAAAAACATGGTCCACAATAGGATAGAGACATCAAATTTGGTGTACTGGTAGATTGTTTGAAAGGAAGAATGTGTGCAAATTTCAGATTTCCAATATTTGCTACTTTAGGGGGTGCCGAGCGCCAATATGTTCGATTTTCGGAATAAATGAGACACTCTTGCTTTTAAGTGATAGAGGCTTGATATTTGGTATATGGGCCAATCATCTGATAAAAAACACAACACGAACAGAGTTTTTCAAAAATGTTCATTTATGGGGGTGCTCCAAAGAAAAACGTTCAAAAGGGGAGATGATAAAATTGTATGCTTCAGGATGAGATAGAGACTTTAATTTGGTGTACTGGTAGATAATTCGAAAGGGCGAAGTGCGCAATTTAAATTTTCCAATATTTTCTTCTTTAGGGGGTTGGTTCTGCACACTAAATTATTCGATTTGCCGAATAAATGTGAAACACGAATTATTCAAAAATTTATATTCAGGGGTTGTTTATTGCGAGACCGTTGATTTTCAGCAGGTATTCGGCTAGTATAATATAAATGTTGTATCCGTCCTTAAACCGCTTAATTTTTGCGAATGTTCTGTGCATCTATATTCTGTGCCTATGCAATTACAATATGTTTTAGTTTAAATGATCATCAAACTTTGATTATTTCTACAACGAAGTCTAACTTTAATGAATGCAAAATGTGAACAAGTGATTGTAAGAATTGCTCAATTATTTTCACGCAAAATTATTTAACTCTGAAGTCTGTAATATAGGTGATATGAATGAAATATTCACTGCTTTTACATAGAGTGCCAGACGATTTATATTTCGATGACGTTATTTGAATAAAGTTTGAATGAAGTTTTAAGCACGGAGTTGGAAAGTACTTTTACCTCCATGGTTTTAATTTTCCAAGTAAAATATATTATTGTAGTTCTGTGATAATTAAAGAAATATCGCCGCTGAATGTATCGTATTTAACAGATGTTTAAATAAAATTACAGTTGGAATGTGTTTTATAAGCAATGCTTTATACATGATTGATCTTTTTTTGTATTTATATTTAGTGCTGCATTCGTCATAAAACCGCTTTATTTTTGCATATTATCTGTGTTTCTAAATTTGTGCCTACGCAATTATAATATTTTTTATTTTAAATGACCACTAAACTTTGATTATTTCTACAACGAAGCCTAATTTTAATGTATGCAAAATGTAAACAAAACAAGCGATTGTTAGATGAGTTGCATAAGAATTGTTGAATTTTTTAACGTTATTTAGCTCTGGAGTCTGGAATATAAATGATATGAATGAAATATTCATTGATTTTACTTAAATAGAGAAGCAAGCGATTTTATAGCAATGCCTTTTTTGATGAAGTTTTAAGTTTTTAAGTAAGCTGAATTATTGTATTATGATAATTTTAAAAATATCACCGCTGATTGTATCGCACTTTAGAGGTGTTTAAATAAAATTGCATTTCAGTTGGAAAGTGTTTCATAATCAATGCTTTATGTATGACTAATCTTTTTATTGTATTATTTTGTGGTGAATTCCTATTACTTTCATGCTTTCTAGAACATATTTAAAACAAGCAAACACGAATTTTAACTGTTTTAATTCTATTTTTATTGTTTTCTTGCTAGAATTACAGATGATAATTAGTAAATAACATTGTATGACTCATGTAGTTGCAATATGTCACAACTTTATCTAATGGATCTTCCACCTTCTTTTAGAAAAAATGGACCCCACTATGACTCCTTAGTCTATTTCTCGTAGTACATTTCAAAAAGTTTAATATAATATACCATTAGAACAGTGCTAAATACATCACAATTTAAACATACTATTTAAAGCATTGATAATCAAAATTACTTCATAGGAAGGCTGTTGTGAATCAGAACTTTAATTTAAACTTTTAAGTCAGCTTCTGTTTATATTTTTAGGGGTACAGTTATCTTACCTGCAATGAGCGCATGATTCTAACTTTGGGAACATCTTCTATAGTTGGGGTTCTTTGAACAGTTTCATTTTTAATAAATTTGAAGCCGACTGTGAGGTAGCGCTTAATTTATCTGACCCTATAGAGGTTCACATTATTGTGGCATATAGCAAGTTTTCCTACTGCCATTGCAGGTATCAATTATTTCATATTAACGAGTGCATAATAAATGAAAACAGGTCTGTGGATGCTGCTATCAGCAATGATACCACAATCCTTAAAATGTTCTTTATCTTTTATAGACCCATCGCAATGCTTTAACTCTGCATATAGAAAAATCATGCATCCTTAAAAAGAGTAATGCTCTGAAAAAGGAGTGCGATGGTCTCAATCGATTTGTCATTATTCTTTCTACTTTCCCTGCAATACATGGTAATGTATAGAGAAAGTATTGGAATCATGTCGATAATCGCAACTCGACTTTTTGACGGGATCTACAAATTTTGAGACCTCTAGAATAAAAAGAAAAACATTTTTAGCGTGACGTCTGTGTGTCTGTCAAAGTGTCTGTCAGTGAGTCTGCTTGTCTGTGCAATGTGTGTATCCACTGTAAAAAGTTTATCGACCGAATTACATGAAATTTAGTAGGTAAGTCACTTGTGGGTGACCCTGGTGCTGATTAGATTTTGGTTAGGTAAAAGAACCAGCCAGTCTCTTCTTTGCGAAATGGCTCGCAAAATCGTATGTATCTTCTCTAGCTAAAAACTAAATGGCCAAATTTTATAAAATTTGGTATATAAGTCACTTGTGGGTTACTTTAGTGCTGAATGGGTTTTTGTACCATTCGAAATAAAAGAACCTGCCTTTTCTTGCGAAATGGTCCGCAAAAATCGTTAAATCTAAAAATAAAAGCCTACGTATGCTCAAATATATCAATTAAATGCTTATTTTATACTTAATTTTTGACGACAAAAAGAATAAGACCAACTCCATTACTCTAGGTGTAGCCGTTCTCGAGATATTTTAGTTTTTTCGCATTTTCGCTACGCCACCTTTGAAACTAAGTCCAGTTATCAAATAAAAATGAAAATTGAATTAAAAGTGCAAACTCAGTGTAATTTAAAATAATTATGGACGTTATTTTGTGCCATTAAACTCAATTTATTGAATTATTGAAGAAATAAAGAGAACGTGAATATAGGTCTGCAGGGAAACTCATGTGCTGCCCACATCAGATTTTTTATTTTATAAAATAAAATTATCCCTCACTTCATACTGTGCTATACGAATGAGTACCTAGAATGCTAAAGATATTGTACCCAAATATTTGTTCAGAAATTATTTAATAACTGCGATTCGTATACAGGGATAATTGAGACGTGTGAATTCATGAAAGTAAGAAAGTTAAATGTTTTTTCAAAACTACATTAAATATTTTCATGCATGATAATAAAAAAAAAAGGATTTTATGTGACGTTTAATGTACATGAAAATAAAAAAAATAATTGTAAAGGTTGATTTTTTACTTTTATATAAATATTTAAACCAAGAAAGAAAGTAGTAGTGAAGCCGGAATGTAAAAGACCATAAGTACAAAATCGAAACCTCCCTTATATAATGATCTGATAATGCCACTGGGGAGCTATATAACTATATGGGATTACTATTATATAATTATTCTATAAATTATGTCAAAAGACTAATGATATCATGCAGAGACCCCTGAATAAACTTTATTTGGGGGTCTCCAGACTATCTGATCGGCTTACTGTAATGGAAATAGGAAAACAAAATCAGCGCTCAATTAATTTATAAAAATTATATATTTTACCACAAGCCGATTTTTTGTAGGAAAACAATGATTAGATTCTTATGATTTTATCTAGCAGAAATTAATATAAGAAATTATTTAATAACTGCTATTCGCATACAGGGATAATTGAAACGTGTGAATTCATGAAAGTCATCTTAGGATTTTTATTGGGAAAAGAATCGTATTAATTTCATTCCAATCCTCATCAGCAGACATTTCTAAACATTGTTAATGTAATATTTAATATATTTTTCTTTAAATTATAAACGGTTTTTACTTTTTATAATATATTTATATATTTAATAATTTATTTTTTGGTAGAATGAATTACCCCGGTGCCAAGAGAAAGACATGCTCCCTTTCAGTGGCGTCTACAGATGATATGCTGATCCTCAGCAACCCCTCACCGTGACAGAGTATTTGCGAGCTCACTTCATTATCTCTCCTTATATTTTTAATCCCCGATATGCCCCCTGTCCTTCCCCTCTGGACAATCTGAATAACATTAAACATCTGATGTGAGCAGCACTTTCCTTACATAATGTAATTAATTTACTTCTTTCACAGTGAAATAATGATGACAAAATCTACGGTACTGTGTTTTTAACGTTGAATTGTACATTTGGCGATTTTCCGGATGACAACATGTAAAACTATTTTGTACCCAATTAACTTATATTTCACGTAACTCTAAATTAACAATTATCAATATTAATAGCATCCTCAATAAGCAATAGAGTCCATATATTAAAATATTTTAATCATAAATTCATCAATTAGGCGTCCTTTTTGCAATTTCGACGATATTTTCATCAATCTGGGGTCAAATATCGCCAAGTTGGGAAGATTTCGCTAGATTATTCGCCAAGTTCGCTAAATGTATCGTCAAGTATTACAAACAAATGGAGAGACGAGCATATCTTATATATTAGAAAGTAAACCGTTCATATAACGGAATTAAAAATGTACAAAACATTGTCTCCCATTTAGCGTCATTTTTATCAATTTGATGACATTTTTATCAATTTGGCGACATTTTGGTTAATTTGGTAACATTTAAAAAAGTCGTTAAGTTGGTGACATCCCGCCAAATTTTTCGCCAAGAATTGCGGTCGGATAGAGAAATGGGTTATTCTTATAGTCGATTCTTATGTTTTTTCCAAGGTATTAAATTTTCATAAATTAGTCTTCATTTTTATTAAGGTCATTTTTTATCAATTTGGCGGCATTTTCGATAATTTGCCGATATCATTTATCAATATGGTGACATTTTTGTCAATTTGGCAATATTATATATATAAAAAAAATAGCCAAGTTGGTGATATTCCGCCAAATTCGTCGCCAAAATTTCGCCAAGAGTTATAAACGGAGAAATGTTATTCTTATAGTAGATTCTTATATTCTTTAAATGATTTTAAATTTTCATCAATTTGTCGTCATTTTCTATGATTTAGCATTATTTTTTATCAATTTGGCGATATTTTTATAAATTTCTTGACATTTTCGTCAATTTAGCACCATGTAAAAAATAGTCAAGTTGGCGATATTCCGTCAAATTCGTCGCCAGAATTTTGCCAAGAGTTATGGACGCAGAAATAGGTTACTCTTATAATATATAAAAGACTAATGGAGTCCAAATACAAAACTATTACCCATAGTATCGTCTCTCGTAAGTGGAACAAGCTAGACCCGCAAGAATGATAACAAATTTATCGCATAATATTACATATGAAAAGTGAACATATTTCACAATAGTTAATACTTTTGTTTTATTTTATGTGATAATTTGATAAATTTATTTGAAAAATGTGCAATATATCGAAATTGGTTGATGCTAGCGCTCTAAAATTTGTGTTAATCATTTTCTGATGAACAATTACATAATAAATGATTCACTCACACACACACACACACACTTGCACATACACATACACACAGACATCACATCAAATACTTTCGATTCATGTTCAGGGAGAAACGTGCTCTTCTGTCGAAAACTCGAATTCGAATTTCCGACTCCGCCACAATACTTTCCTTATGCATTATACTATGTTTATAAGGAAAATAATTAGTAATATTTGACTTTTGACAATATTTCTGGATAAAAATCCTAATTTGCTAAGGCAAGAATGCCCAATATTTCGGACGATATAAAATGCTGATTTATATGATGAATGTATACATGTAATGGTACATACTTATACATGTTAATAAAATTATTATTTTAATCCAGAAAAACAATGGGTTCATTTGAGTGTTGGAATTCCAACCTGCTTTATTAGAATATGTTTTTTTTTTGTGTGTGTGTTGATTTTCAATGGCCTACATATAAGTGCAGTAATAAACGCCACATCACCTTACTGACATACGCCTGCTTTTTTCAAGGAAGTTCTGTAAGTGTTTATCTCACAGCAGCAGTATGATTTATTGTAATAACGTCCTATCCGGTTTAAGTCTTTCAATGCGAACTTTTTAATTGGCTTTAATTAATACTCTATGACACAAACACAATCTTCGTGTCATTGAAATCAACAAAAATAGAAAAATAAATCCTAATAGTCCTAACGATAAGTACACAAGAATAGTAAAAACTATATTAGGGTTTCAAAGAAAGAGATTAAGCAGTCCAATAACTGTGTAAGGAAAGATCTATGAGTGTACACGTCAGACCATGCCCGATCGAATAAAAATGATTGCAATACCTCTAGCGAAGAATATATATTACTATATTAGCGGTGAATATATATTACTATACTAGCGGAGAACTATGCTACTTGAAACACAACTTGAGCCCGAGCTGTAAAAGTATACTATAGTTGTTAGTAGATGTCGCATTATTTCTCACACTTTGTTATGGATACCGAAAAATGTTTTTCCATTAACGTGATATGAAAATGTTAAATGAATATATAATAGCAGTACTGCAATTTCGAAGTACAATATTTAAACGATAGTTTCTTGAACGCACCGCATAGCAAGCTTTTCCAATAACATTTCATGGAAATGCATGCAACAGCCAAAACAATGATTACTAGCAGCTAAAATGCGAAAAATAGCGTCTATTCAACTTTGAGAGGAAACGCAAAACTTTTCGCCTTTGCAATGTAAACAAACAACCAAATGAGAGCGTTGCCTGGGATCAGTATTCAGAGTCGTTGGTCAATCGAGTATTCGTTCCGAAGCGACCGTGGAAGTGACATTGGTCATAATTCTCCGTTAAACAGACCATGCAGCAAAGTCATAGGATTCGACGTAAGTTTTGAAAGGTTTGAAAATGATGCATGGTAGAGAAAATTTATCTTTTGTTGATTGAAAGTTCATTCCTTTTGATATTCTCTATGTGAGCTAATAAGACGTTTATTTAATTATATAAAATCGACCACATCGATGTATGTAATTTTATATGATGTAGTGTTCTTAAAATCACAATAATATCGTAGTATTCTTAATGTCCTGCACTAGTGGTTCCCAAGCTTTTGAACTCAAGGACCCCTTAGCAATTAAAAAAATTATAAATTGAGATAGGCCATATATATATATATATAAAATATATCTTAATAAAAAAAATATATCTTATAATAAATCGTTTCGTTCATTGGATTTTCAAACTACTATTATTATTATATATATAGTATATATATATATATATATATATATATATATATATATATATATATATATATATATATATATATATATATATATATATCTTTATAATACTATATATATATATATATATATATCTTTATAATACTATATATATATATATATATATATATCTTTATAATACTAAATATAAACAAAAGTTAGATGTAATATAAACTTTTAGTTTGTAGTAAGGAGCGACATTTATTAAGATCAGGAAATAAGAATCATCAGTTCAATGAGCATTGTAAAGTTTTAAGCTAGCAGCGTTACTTTACTAATAAGAATCATCATAGCTTAATGTGAACAATGATGCTGCTTTTTAGAAATTAGAGTAGCAGTGCACGGTTCAATTAATGATAATTTCATTCTCAAGTCATTCTCGACTTCCTATTTATTTATCAACTTAGATTTCAAGTAAATGAGCTGTGAGAAAGCACACAAATAGGTGGTAGGAAGTGGAGTTTTAAGCATTTCGATGCTTTCGTTGTAAGTCAAGATAATTCTTCACAACATTTACCAAGAAACACAGCGCATTAGCGCCTTTCGGACTGTTAAAATCCACCAAAAATATATATTGAAAAAAAAGTTGCAGTTTAACTGATTGTTTTCGTATTAATTTGAGATACTTTTGGATATCTTCTGATTAATAAAATACAGGATTTAACAAAAGTGTTATTAGTCACAACGTATACTTTTTGTGATTTGCGTTATTTGCGGACCCATAAGATTTTGGCGCGGACCCCACTTTGGGAAACCAACTGTTCTACACGATACTGAGTAATTTTACACAGTGAAAGATGCCTCCTTCCGAGAGGTTGGTGGTAGGGGAAAGAGGGTACGGCCCCTGTGGATGCCTCCCCCCCCCTGGGTTCCGGTCTAAATTGGGTGGCAATTCCCGGCCGTCCAAACGGTTACCTTACACCTTTCTGGTAGGTCGGACGGTCTGGGTCTCAACAACAACAATGAAAGATGCCTGTGCTTTTGTCGTCTGTAGCGGAAAATGTAGTAGCATTGGATGTAGTGTAGGACAGCCTTCAAATTCGGTGCAGAGGTACTTCAGGTTGTCGAATGATACGGCTTGGTGATATTATATATATATATATATATATATATATATATATATATATATATTGCAATTTGAAAAATAGTTTAATTGTTATTTGTTATGAACTATTAAAGCCGAAAATGGTCCATTTTCGTCATTTTGTCATATTTTTTAACACTTTACAACATAGTTGAAAAGTGTTTATGACGTTGTTCATTCTGTCTGCCTGTCTATCTGTCTGTCTGTCCTTTCGCACGATAACTGCCGTAAAAATGACTTTTAATTATCTAAATGAAATTTTAGTATGTTGTTGAGACGGTCTGTGGGACATATGTAACTGCAAATGAATAATATCACCCATTTAGTTTTGGATTGAAAAAATGAAATATATTGAACTCTATGGGGCCTAATTTTTCAAACATTTCTTAAGCAAAGTTAAAATTCACAAATTGCTTCGAAAATTTTAGGAAATATTCAAATTATCCCATAAAATATATTAAAAAAAATTCAGCAAAATATGTTCGATAGTTTTTTAAATAAAAAATAAAATAATAATTACACCCATATAATATGAAGAGATTACGTGATCCACTTCAAAATAAAATATGGCATTCATCTTTTTTCTTTTCAGAGTAAAAATCGTGATTTTTAAAGTTCTTTTAAATTTATAATCAGTGTTGCATCCTTCCTAAAATCCCTTTATTTTTGCGTTTTTTCTGTGCATCTATATTCTGCGCCAACGTAGTTACAATATTTTTGAGTTTGAATGATTATCGTAAGATGATATCGTAAGATGAAGATAATTGTAAGATGGGTTGCATAAGAATTGCTCAATTTTTTTTGCGCAAAATTATTTAATTCTGAAGTCCGGAATAAAAGTGTATGAATGAAATATTCACTGCTTTTACATAGAGAGCCAGCCAGACGATTTATATTTGGATGACGTCATTTGAATAAAGTTCATTTTTTTCAATGAAGTTATAAGTTTTCAAGTAGCATAAATTATTGTAGTTCTGTGATAATTAAAAAATATCACCGCTGAATGTATCGCATTTTGCAGATGTTTAGATAAAATTGCATTTCAGTTGGAAAGTGTTTCATAATTAATGCTTTATGCATGATTGATCTTTCTTGTTTATTTATTACAGCTGTAGGCGTCTTTTTACGAGCATTGCAGTCAGATGTCGCACTGTAACTATTAGGGTTTAAAATGCAAAATTCGAACTTTGTGAATTTAAAGTTTTCGATTTCATTTTTTATTTAATTTGATATTATCACTATGGGAATTGTGCTAAAAGTGAAGTATATCTAATGAAAACTCGCTGGGATAGCATTTAATTTTTCAATTTTACTTCTAGAGTAAAGGTACAATTTTCGTTTTTTTTTAGCATTCTGAGTTAATCATAACGCTGTTTGTTTTCTTGATGTAAGATGTTTTGAAAGCAATATAAGTGAGTTGCATAATTTTGAGTCTCGGATTTTAATTCATGCTAGAGTTTAATTTTAAAGATTATACTTTTCAGCTTGAGCTAATGAAAGCCGTGTATCCGGTTTGAATGCGTTGCTTATTTAGGGCGCATTATATCCGTTCAGCAAGTTATTTTTTATTCTAAACGGGCATGCCATAAAAGCGTTGTTTGAATGTCGAGCATTAGCTGTGTGTTCCGGTGTAGTTTTAATAAGAGGTTTACATCTTAAATCCCGAGCAACGTCGGGTACATTTTCCAGTGATGAAATATATTTTAATTTTTAAAATGGTTTTAATATTCCCAAGTTTATCAGAACGAATACGATTAAATAAAGTAGTAATATTAGAGTGAGCAGGTTTGAAACCACATTCATGACAGAAATGAATAAAAGGACGGAAAATCTTAAGCCCGCCATACACCGGGATTTTAAAATCGGAAAAATGATTCGGTCACGACAGGGGGTCCCCAAGAATCATTTGTCTTCATGGATCGGAGAGAGTGTCAAGTGTAAAATTGGGTTTACCAAATTGGCCTATTATCGCCTGCAATGAAAAAGATGTGTCTTGCCAAATGTCTTGATGTGAGGAATAACTTTTGTGACATCAAGCCAACTGATGAATGGGTCTTGATGTGACTTTCATTTCGTTTGTCTGTTTAAAAAATGCTGTTTGATGGTAAAATTGCTCTTGCTATTCCTAATCGTATTTAATAGAATATAAAACTTTTGAAGAGAAAATATTCGCTAACAATTGAATTCGAATCAGAAAAAAATAAAGAAATTTTTAAGGACGTCTAAATTATGAATGTGTTATAACCGGGTGTACAGTATATTATAAATGTGCAATAATCGAGTGTAATAATAATAATAACTGTACTCAACCGGGATTCAAAACCACGCATCTTCTAACTAGCCAATCGAGGCTCTATTTATTAAGCAACTGGGAAGAAATTAATCTCTCTTATAATGAAAGCTCTTATAATGATCCTACATTCTCCTCCTTCAGATTTCAGATTGAAATGGAACTTCCGATCTGAACGAACTCCTTAAGGGTGTTATTTAAGAGGGACAGGATATAGGACACCACTAAGCTTTATTATTTAGCAATCTTATTTTAACTCTGACCGCAGAAAAAAAACTTTAACACTCATTGCTATTTATAAAATTGTATCCTCTTTCCAGAAGCCTGTTTTTGATAAGGTTCAATGTTTAATGAACTAAAATGTACTATAAAAGAACATAATATGTCAAATTTTAAGTTGCTATAATTAGTGGAACCTGGTTAGTTAAGGCCTCAAAGATGAGAAATGCGACAAATATATACTTCATATGAAGTTAACCAAACGGTTGTAAAAATTATGTTTCCGCAGCAATAAATAAAAGTTCGAAAGAAAAAACGATTCGTCAAGAATCTATATTTCAATTCTCATTTTTAGCAGCATTAGGAGGCTCCGCTTTAAATGCCCGACACTCACAGACTTCAATTTGCTAACACACTTTATGTATAGATTTTTAAAAGTAACCTTATCTTCTCCCAATTCTTCTTATTATCTAAATTATTTTATGTATAGATTTTTAAAAGTAACCTTATCTTTTCTAAATTGTTCTTATTATCTAAATTATTTTATGTAAAGATTTTTAAAAGTAACCTTATCTTCTCTCAATTCCTCTTATTATCTAAATTATTTTATGTATAGATTTTTAAGAGTAACCTTATCTTTTCTAAATTGTTCTTATTATCTAAATTATTTTCAATAGAATTAATCTTTATAATAATAATTGTCACAGTAAGATCATTTGAAAATTATATATACCATGATCAAAAACATAATCTTTGATTTCAATTCATAATTAACATGCATCATTATCAACATGAATAAAACATTTCCTTTATCTTTTTCAAATTGTACACCATTTGCTCTACGATTATTATTTTTTTTAAAGTTCAAAGAGTTGGTTTTCTTATTTGGTAACTCATAAGGAAACGATTGCTAAAAAGATTTCAATTCAACTGAAAATACATTATAGATCACAAAAACATTATAAATAATCAACCAGTTGTTGGATTGAAAATATTAAAACAACATACAGAACTACTAAGGGATGTATATTTCTACAAAATTTTTAAATGTTATCTAGGGTAATTTAGAAAATATGACCAACACGAAATTTTTAAATGTTATCTAGGGTAATTTAGAAAATATGACCAACACGAAATTTTTAAATATTATCTAGGGTAATTTAGAAAATATGACCAACACGAAATTTTTAAATGTTATCTAGGGTAATTTAGAAAATATGACCAACACGAGTCATGAAGTCATTTAGGATCTTCTCATTTATTCATACGTATATAAGATAGTTGCGATGAATCATGACACAAATTATGTTCTCAATAATATATAATTTGTAAAATTCTTACGAGCTATGTGACACTTTTAATGTGATCCTTTAATTTTTTTTATGAAAATATATATTAAAAAATATTAAATATATATATAAAATAACATAGAATTAAGCAACGATTAATTAATAAGCAAACTTAATGCAACCCTAAAATTTATTTTAAAATACACATATTTTTTCGAACTTGTAATTCAAAATCTATTTTCTGTGTTCGCGATTTTCAAAAATTAGATTTTGCAAACTCACTAAACAATTTTGAACGATTTGCATAGATGTATGTAATTTCATATTCTTACGCAGAATGTCTGAACATGATCACGGGAAAAGGGGGATTGAGAACGATCGAATGGGGTTCACAATGGCTGATTTCGTTTTCCAATATTGACCACATGGAACAGTAATATAATTGTTCACTAATAAGGGGGCGATCTTCAATCCTCCTGTCCACGTCACTGCATTCTTAATATATGATCAATTTATAAACGTAGGCAGGATCTGGTAAAAGGAGTATGTGACCAAATGAAGGGTTACAGTGATAAATTTCGTTTTACAGTAATGAACCCTTTGGATAAGTAATGTAATTTTTCCACTAATGAGGGTATAGCACATAACAACCCCTCCCTTCTTTTGCCATGCAAAAATGAAATTTTTAAGGAGTGCCACGAAGAAGTGTACTTTCAAAATTCGATTGTTAAGGTATGATTTTACGAAAAAGGTGAGTAAACAATAATGCCCCAAAATGACTGTATAGAAATTAAATAAGATCGGATTGAAATGATATGCGATCCTTTTTAATTTATTTTTTATCTTAATCGATAGCCTATAAAATTATAAGTAATTTTTTTCAAAATTTCATTCGAAAATTGGGGGGGGGGGGATGTCTTCCAAACACTGGATTACGTTTAAAGTCAAAAGGCTTTCAGTATTCTCTGATTGTAATTTGTGTATCAAATTTCATTCAAATGGCTCCATTCGTTCGTGAGATATCGTCTCCACAGACTCACCGACACACTCACGTAGCGTCGAAAATAGTCGTCCTAATAAAAAAGTTGCTCAGTTCGGTTATGTCCAGTGGTCGATACTATAAGTGGGCAAAGTTTCACTCTACTAAAGTCACTTAAGAATACTTGCTTTACATATTTTCGCAGCTAAATACAGAAGCAGAAATATTTTTAGCTAAATGGGTATTTTTTTAACCCCGACGAAAAAAGACGCCACAGGATTCTGAAAGAAGAAAAGACGCCAAAGGAAAATAAATCTGTGCCAAACGGTCATTAAACATACAACCTTTCAACCGCAAGCCCCCACCCCGCAGACCGTCCAAATATCAAGCAAGACCAAGGAAAATGTTTCTCGTTAGCTCACTTCCATACACAGGGAAACTTAACGCTCCTCCTTTGATAAATCCCGCTGCCTGGAAATAAAAAGTGTTATGCCCAGCTTCAGGATGGTAAGGAACACTAGATTTATGGGCTAAACAATCTTTAATAGCAACAAATTTAGTATCAAACTGAGTAAATTTAAGGCGAACATGGGCGAAAATCTTATAAATAAACTCAAAAGAATGAGCAGCCTCATGGCCAAGATTAAAAATAAAATCAATTTTATCAGTCAAAACAGGGATAGAAGAGCAAACATTAAATGCGCGATTAAAATAAGCGTTAAAAGAGACTTTTTCAGAGGATACAGGATGAAAGGAATTAGCGGGGGTACAGGAGTTAGTAAAAGTATATTTACGGAAAACGGAAGTATGAAAACCAAAATCTGAACTTGTAACTAGAATATCAAGGAAAAGCAAAGAAAATTGGATTCATGCTAAAAAAAAATGCTGTAAAATTAATCGAAGGATAAAAATCATTAACTTTATTCAAAAGGTGAAGGAGATCATTTAAATCACGATGCCAAATAATAAAAACATCATCCACGTAACGACACCAAAGAATAGGTTTAATTGTTAAAAAAGGCAAAACCTCACTCTCGAGCTCCTGTAAAACGGCCTCGGCCAAAATACCAGATAAAGGGCTACCCATAGGAGCGTCAGAAGTTTGCAAGTAAATAGCGTCATGGAAAGCAAAGTAATTTGTCTCCGCAATAATATTCAAAGCAGAAGTGATTGCGTCGATAGTGGGGGTTTTAAATTTGTGATTCTGGAGTGTTTTTTTTTCTAGGCCATTTTGCAGGAGCTCGAGAATGAGGTTTTGCCTTTTTTAATGATGAAACCTATTCTTTGGTGTCGTTACGTGGATGATGTTTTTATTATTTGTGATCGTTATTTAAATGATATCCTTCACCTTTTGAATAAAGTTAATGATTTTTGCCCTTTGATTAATTTTGTTGTTGAGCATGAATCCGATTGTTCTTTGCCTTTCCTTGATGTTCTAGTCACCTGTTCAGATTTTGGTTTTCATACTTCCGTTTTCCGTAAATATACTTTTACTAACTCCTGTATCCCCGCTAATTCTTTTCATCCTGTATCCTCTAAAAAGCCTCTTTTAACGCTTATTTTAATCGCGCATTTAATGTTTGCTCTTCTATCTCTGTTTTGACTGATGAAATTAATTTTATTTTTAAACTTGGCCATGAGGCTGCTTATTCTTTTGAGTTTATTTATAAGATTTTCGCCCATGTTCGCCTTAAATTTACTCAGTTTGATACTAAACTTGTTGCTATTAAAGATCGTTTAGCCCATAAATCTAGTGTTCCTTACCATCCTAAGATTTTCCGTCCTTTTATTCATCTCTGTCATGAATGTGGTTTCAAACCTGCTCACTCTAATCACTCCACTTTATTCAATCGTATTCGTCTGATTAACTTGGGAATATTGATGACTTTAAAAGCTTTGCTGGAGTGTATGTAGTTCCCCTGTTAATCCGTTATTTATAGTCACCATCTCCTGATGGTGACTATAAATTTTACATTGGTAGTGCAAAACGTACTGTTGGCATCCGTTTAGCGAAACACGCTCGCGATGTCAAATGTGGTAAACTTTCTACGGCTCTTGCTTAATATGTGGTTAATGATAAATTCCTGCCCATTTTTGAAAAAACTTTTCTTTTAGTTCGTTGTAACAATCCACGTAATATTCTCCTTTATGAATCCCTCTTTATTTATATTTACCGTGAATCTCTCTCGATTTGTAATTTTGATTCCGTTCAATTTTTAAGTTATGCTTGGCGACTCATTCTCGACTCTATGCAATTCAAATCTCTTAATAGTTATTTACGACGTCATTCTCATGAAAATTACGCTTGATGGTTCTTCCGAAATTATGCTTTTCCTGTAACTAAATAATGTATTGATAGTACTTTTCTTGTAATATTTTTACAATTTGAAAGCGTTTAAAGTAATTTTTGCATTTTCCGTGTATATTTCTTGGATTATTTTGTATTAATTAATAGTAAGTTCATTTACCATTTTATATTTTTATGCGAATTTACTGTATAACTGGTCTCTATATATGAACATTCCATATATTTTACCATTCATGTAGCCACTGATGAAGGGCGTATTAATGTCCGAAAGTGCTCTGGCGGTTTTAAAAATGTTTTGCACGTCTTTTAAGATGTTTTAATAAATGACCTTTCGTTTTAAAGGCGTTTTGTCCTTAATTTTATTTGTTGAATGCAGACGTGATACCAATTTTGATTAATTTAATTTAATTTAAATAAGCATGGTATTTATGCTTCATTAGGGGGCCGTATAAAAATTAATAATATTGTTTAAAAGAGGTGAATGGTCGGCATGTCGCATGTGTTCGGGAATGTAAGAGCTGTAAGTGGTCGGTTTGGAGAGAATCTTTCAAACTTTATTCTGATAATGATTTCGAGACGTAGAACTAAATACAAATGGAATATAAATGTAAAAGAAAGTCAAGTGGAGGCTCACATTTCAGATATTTGGTATTACGCTACAGTGCCGTAGCGTCCATTAAGGCTAAAAAGCTGAGACTCCCCTGTTTTCACTATAATTTAAAGAATTATTTAAACATACTTTTATTTATTATAATTTTTTTTATAATTTTGCGAAGATATATGTATTATTTAGAAAATTGTTGCATTTAACTTCCTTAAAGTGAGACGATTCAAAGAATTTACAGATTAAAACGCATATTTTAATGTTTTGGAAGCTGAAATCATCCAGCCATCGTGGTCTATAAATAGAAACATAGCATTGAAGCCAGCCATTGGTTAAACCCCTCCAAGCTGATTAGCTAACACGGAAGCTAGCTTATAGAAAGGCTATTGCTTCCCCCATTTTCAACCCTTTACAAACAATAATTGGATGTGGGACGTGACTTTTCATCAATGATGGATAGGTGAGGGTGTGTAGTGCAAGGCTAATGGATCCTCCATTTTGTGTCAAATGTGATTCTATTAATTAATATTCGTAGAAAAAATCATTATTTGTAATACTAAAGAATTTGAGTAATGTTTTGCGAATAACCTAGCATTTACCTAACTTTAAACAATATCAAGACGACGAAATATGTTAATAATTACTACCATTAAACTTAAGTAGTTAGTAAAGTAGACTTAGCTCTTTAAATCGGCATCAATATAGCGAAGCATCAGTTGAGATATTTGGGAGTTTTAGAAGGAATAAATTTGATTTCCCTTTAAAAATCCTATGTTAAACGAGCATATCAGTTAGATGAAAGTGGTTGATAATTTTCCAGCGGATTCTTAGCATATTGTAATTATAAGATATTAAGTTTTCATAGTACAGTATTTGTAAATAATTAATACACAATATTGTTTAAGGACATTGTTGACTACAATGATTTTCAACTAAACTTATGTTCCAGATTTCTCACAAATTTTCAGTGAACTTTTTCATACATGGGCGCCCGTGTTTTCTGGGGGGGGGGGGGGGTATAAATGCAAGAATAAAATGTATAACATCGTCTAGCTTAATGCTCGTCTTTGTTATCTTGAATATCCAAGGGAGAGCGTGTCTTCCCTTATGAGCGAACATGACTTCATATTTAATAAAATGGTTGTAAAAGTTCAACTAACTTAGAAATAAGGAAACATATAAAATGTTATACTTTGTATTTATTTATCTTACATAAGTAATATATTTTAAAATTTTGTGCATTTCATTCACTCTTATTATCTTTATGTTAATTTATTTTATTTTATTCATGAAGGAAATAAAACTTATTGAAATATAAATTCCCTTATAAAGCAAAAACCTTTTCCAAATTAGAATGCCAATCGCTCAGCCTCCTCAGTCTAAAATATCACGCAACGCTACTTTTACCAACACATACTGGGCATTTAAATACACCAGTGAGTAGATGATTTGCTACTCGGGAACAGCTAGTGTCCCAAGGCAAATTTGGGACATTGCAAATTATGGAGGAGTGTAACCTACAAAGACGGTCCCTGTACTTCTCCTGTAATGCATATACACTTCCCTAAGAAAACACCTGCAAAAGGATGAACAAGCCATGTTTCTGGGAAATATGGACAACGATCGCCCAGTTACAAAGGGGCGCAGCAGGGCGCTCTTGGGGAGAGCTGACCCTTGTCCGGTTCGGCTGCACGTGCACGCAAGGTCGTGAGAACCCTCGGTCCACCTGCCAGATCTTAATTCTGGGGTGACCGCCATCCCCCTGTCAGCACAGCACCCAATAGCTGGACATTTTTTGGAAATATCCAATAAAGATACCAGGGGCTTTGATTGGGGGGACCAGTAAAAAACCTGGGGCTGAATTGTGTAGGAGGAGACATTTTTCCGATGATCGAGAGAGTGGTAGATTTTTTCGAAAAGAACGGGGAATTGAGTTTAAGACTTCAGACAGAACGGAGAATTGGTTTGTGTGCTCGAGAGAGAAGAGCCTCTCAAAAATTACGTCTGCAGCGATGTCCGGCGATTCCTCCACCGAAGTGCCCCGTATCCAGTGGCGCATCCAACGATATTCGAAGGTATGAAATGCATGTATCACATATTTAGTCTGTTGACACAGTTTTAATTAATGTCGCACTCTCTCGACATCTTGTCAAATCCACACTTGAGTAAATAGTAGGGACGAATTTAATTGCAAACATAAATGGAGATCTTAATTACATACATTCTTTAAGTATTCATGATTTTAGAAAATGTCAATGGAGAGTCATTGTAATTTGTTAAGAATGTTAATTGAACCAATCAAATATGTTTTTATTCTTATTATTTTTAATTTCATTTTTATCAATAAACACCTTGTTATTGTTTTATATCATGTCCGTTGTCCTCATTTGCCACTAATTTAATTCTATGTATTTTTGTTCGACACGGCCAATGTCGGAGATGAGAAACTATACTAATTTATGCGTTCTAACAGGACGTGTGGTTAAAACCCACATAACAGCTAGTTTGAATATAATATACCCATTTTTTTTCTTAGTTTAACTATTAATATAAATCAATCTTCTTCAAGGCTGGAAAATTACGGTTGCTCGGCAATGGATTATCTCCTATAGATAAAATAAAATACACTGTAAAAAATATGCATCCAGTTATCCTATAGAAATCAGAAATCCAGCATCCCAGTAGGAAACAAAAAGGTTTTCCGTCACATTTAAAAGTTTGCAAGAAAGCTTTATTTAGTCAATGTTTGCAGGTCTTATTTTCGATTGGTTTATTTTGTCGCTTTAGTGTTCTTTTCATGCACACCAAGACAACTTTGACAAAAACCTAAAATGTAAAGTAGATTACGAACCATTAAGGGCATAAATGCATACATAGAGCTCTTGAGCCACTCTTGTCCTGAATTCAAATTCAATTTCTATAGATCTTAAAACCAGAGGTAAGACGTTTAATCACAGGTGGGTTTTGCATCTCATGGAAAGTCTGGAAAGAATATATGTGATTGCAACTTTAGAAAATCTTTTGTTAAGGTTTTTTCTGGATCGAATATCATTATTTTTCCTAAAATAGAACGGCTGACTTTTCCAAGCTTTCATTCATCGGCAAATAAATTTCAATGTGTAGATTTAGTGTATTCATCTTATTTCTGTGATATTTGACGGTTAAGGGTTAAGTCTGCAATTTATATAGGGCTCATTTGATCTATTTACAAATCAAGATTTTTATTCGCTAATCATTGTTGGTTGACTAGTCACAGGTTTGATTTCTTTTATTTATTATTCATAAATGTTCTTGAATTTTCGATTTCGATTTCTTTGAAGAATTTCATATCAATAAAAATTCAAGTAATCTTATTAATGATTTGTCAATGACACCTCATTTCTCCGAGGTATGGTATGACCCAGTCTAATTTTTTTCTCTATTTCGTTTTTTTTCTGCACGTTAAGTTCATATACTCTGATTTTATTTATTTTTTCTTATTTTCTTTTCAAGTTCATATTTCCTAGAGTTTCTATTTTATTCGTTTTACTTCCCTTTCGTCACATTAGGTGACGCTACTATATTGGGTTTTTTCGTTTAGACATTTTCTGTTTGACTGGCTTAACCTACGCTTATTCTGGAGTTCCGGTCCAGGCTTGTTGGCCTTGCAGTCTGACACAGAAGAAGGAAGTGCAATAATTTCCGAAAAGTGGTTATGGTTACTTATCTCTATTTGCGCTACATGATCCAGTTTATAAACAATTATTAATAATCCATATTTAGGAATTTTTAAACTGTATTTTACACACTTTTCATGAACTCTGGTTTGAACACGGTTATCAATTATCTATTTTTAACAGCTCTCAAAATATAAATAATACAAATTATTCGTTCTGTTGCAAATAAGTTAACAAGTAAAAAAAATATGTGTCATTAAGCAACATAAAATACAAAATTATCAAAGACTTCATACTGTTGTAATTTTGTGTTTCATGCTGTTTACTAATATGTCTTTATATAAAAGCTTCGCCGCTATTAATCACCCTAAAATGTAAAATACTTAATTTGCTATAAATATGTTAGCAACAAAGTAAAAAAAATGTTATTCAACAGCATAAAATACAAAATTATCACAGGCATTGATGTTGTTGTAATTTAGTGTTTCATGTTGCTTACTGACATATGTTTTTACCATATACTACAAATGGTGTTAATTTAATTATAAAGTTTTAGAAACATCCATTTAACGGCTAATGTTACGTCAAAATTTCTGTAAGGCAAAATCACTTTGTTAGGAATACCATTTGAATACGAAAAACACAAATGATTACTTCCAAACTGTCATAGCAAGTTGCGTGGTGTCTGACATGTGATCTCTCAGACTTTTATCTCCTCGTGTGATCGTTACGTTCATTTAAATTTAATTAGGATTTCTAAATGAGATAGAAACTGGGGGTTTGATCTTTGGTTATTTACTAGTGTAACTTGCTCTGTTTTGTTTCTAGTAATTATAATTGCAAGTTAGAAAAAGTTTGTCCTTCCCATTCGTGAGATGAAGTAAACTGGTCTAAAGCTAATTTATAATTTTAGAAAGGGCCCATTCAGAAATAGTTTGTCTTAATTAGCAAATTTTAGTACTCACATATAGTGTAAGCTAAACAAAATTTCGTTCTGCACAAGCGGGTACTATTAGCAAAATGCCTGAGCGGGGAGAGTGTGTGTTTGTGTGTGTGTGGTGGTGGTGGTGGTGTGTGTGTGGGGGGGAGGGGGGGGTCAGCCGTTTTTCACCTGGAAAATTTTGGAAATTATTAAGTTCAAAATATGGCTATTTTAGTACTTTTATAAAATGCTTCAAATTTTACATCTCAATGTGAGGGGTGGGGCTGGGGGTGAATATCAACCTTCCTTAGATAACTTGGCTATGAAATCTAAGCTCCAATGCAGAATTGCCTTATTGACGACCGTCGAACAAGGATAATGCTTAGATAATATTTTTAAAAATAAATAAAGTATTAAAATTTATTGCAAAAATGAACAATTGACACTTACTAAGATAAGTAACTATAGTAAAATATGAATCATAAATATTACCGAAATTACTTCCAACGGCAGTCAAAATATCTTAATCGAACATTCTACTCTATATTTTATAGAATTTGAACAGTGTTGTATAAAATGCAAAAAAAAAAATTTCATGAAAACATTTTTTAAATATATGTATTTATATCATTGTTTTTTTTTTAAATGAATGATTAATGTTTACAAAGGAAACGTACTGCACTTTCAGTAAATAAAATAGCTTGATTTACAGGAAAAGTCTATCAACCTGAACTCTTAAATTAGAATAAAGGAATTACGGCCATTAGAGTAAATGAACTGAATCATTCTGAACAAAAAATACATTTGCTAAACAATAGCAACATTGAAAATTATTTCAATAAAAAACCGTTTTTTCACACTGCACAAATTCCAGTTTCGTATTGCACAAATTATTTTTTTACTGCACAATTTGTGCATTACTGCACAATTTGTGCATTACTGCACGTTAAAAAAAACACGAAACAGAAGTATAAGACTTACTTTTAATGATGAAACGTATTGTCTAGCTCCAGGGATCGAACTCGAGCCACCTGGATTGCGTCCAGACGTGCTACATACTACGACCGTGTACGACCGTTTCGAACTCACAGATTTAACGTGCCCGTACTTTGCGCAAACACGGGGATAGTTTGGGCAGGACCGGGAATCAAACTCGGGTCCCCCGAGTTCAATCCCCGTATCTTAACCACTGGGCTATCTTTCCCCCCATGCTACCCCATTCTGTTTTCTACTCAAACGGTCCAACCTACCTGAAGGTGTATGATATCTGTTTGGACGGCCAGGACAATGCCTCCCAATTTAAACCAAAACTCTGTTGACAGGGACCGTACCTTCCTTTCCCTATCATCAACCTCTCGGACGGGCTTTTGGATCCACAGATTTAACGTGCCAGTACTCTGCGTTAACACTGGGATAGTTTGGGATTCTAACTCTGGTCTTCCGAGTGCGATCCCCGTGGCTTAACTACTGAGCTATCCCGTCTCTACTTCTCCAGTTTCTTTCTTTCTTTCTTTCGATCCATACCGTTCGACCTACCCGAAGGTGTAAGGTATCTGTTTGAACAGTGGGGACAGTCACACAATTTAGACCGAACCCAGTGGGAATGACATCCACAAGGACCTTACTCCCCTTACCACCAACCTCTCTGAAGGACTTACGGGTCCGCATATGTAACGTGCTCGTACTCTTGGTGAACGCGGAGACTGCTTGGGCAGAATCGGGAATCGAACTCGGGTCCTCTGAGTGCAACCCCTTGCCTTAACTACTCCAGTTTGGTTCTGTAAGGAATTACCTTTCACATTCAAATTGTAAATAACAGCACACATGTACCAGCTTTGGGCTTTTAATTTGCTCGTCAGTATAAATAGCTGATACCTGTAATGGTAGCATTTGGTACATGGCAGGAGAAATTGTCATGTGCCAGAATTTTAAGAACCGCTGTGAAGATGGGCAGATTCAATCTTACCACGTAGCCGGCTTCAAATTTATAAAGATTGAGCCAAGTAAATACACACAGAATATCAATGTAGTACATACAGTCTGAGTTCAAACTTTATGAAACTGTAAGCCGCTGCCGTGTAGAACTGAATTTGTCCGTCCCCACAGAGTCACGCAAAATTATGGTATATAATAAGTGTTCTTACTGCCATTGCAGTATCAGCTATTCCTTGCGGACAGACAGATGAAAAGTACGAAACTGGTTCTTGATTGCTGTTACCTGCAGTGAGAGCGCAATCCTAACTTTGGGAACACCCACTATAAGTGGGTGTTCTGCGAGTTTTACATTTCACAGCATTTATGGAAACTTTAAAGAAATGCAGTAAATATTTCTACAAAACTTTATTTTCGCAGAATTGTGATTGGTGTAAATGTATGAGAGGCTAAGATATGTGAAAGAGCATGCTATCGGTTGGTATATCAATACTAGATTGGGCATTTTAGAACTTTGTGATTTCTCAAATATGCTGTGTAAATACAAATAAATTCCCAAGTCTTGAGCATAAAATATGTAAATTTAAATAGAAAACCTTTAACCACAACAAGAACAAAGAATTCGTTATCAAACAGTCATCATTCTGATCATCATAGGAAACTAATGGCGTAAGCAGAGATTTTTTTTTTTTAAGAGAGTGTGGAGGGGGGGGGGGGTGCTTAAAGTGCAAGACATCAAATATGGGATTGTTAAATAAAATTTAGTACCTCATAGTTTACAACCAATTCCAATGCCTATACTTTTGCAGCTTTATTTGAAATCTAACATAAACCGAAGCTTAGAATAGTGGCGAAATTCGGCACAGAGGTACTTTAAGTCCCCAGCCTGTACGGATCGGCGTTATATTTTAAAAATTCGAATTAATTTTAAAGTTATGAACGTTTAAAGTCGAAAATCCATTGAAATTTCGGTTTCAAAATCACATTTATTCGAGCTAACGATTTCTGAATGCAAAGTACTATACGGAAGCAGTTGTTTTGGTTAAATGGTAGACATTTTGCCCAGATGAAAAAATATCTGTTTCCCAACGAAATGGGTTTAATTTACCAGTTTTCTAACTTTGCTAATTTAAAAGATTTCGTTTTATATTTCTTAGTTTGGTATTATATTATCGTTGTGAGGGGAGGGGGGGGGGGCATTTTGTGATAAAAATGGCAAAATTGTAATTAAAACGCATTTAATTTTTTGCATTTTAATTTTCGGGTAGCGGAACATATTTATTTCATTCTGAATTAATCATTCCGCTGTTTTGTTTTTTCCACTTAAAGTGTTCGAGATGGGACGTAAAATATATTCGTTTATTAAATTTGAATCCAAGATTCTAAGACCATACTTGTAAGACTATAATTGCTTATTATACTTTTTAGCTTGAGCCAACGAAGGTCGTGTACTCGGATTGCATGCTTCCCACACTCTTATTTAAGGCGTTTTACGCCTGTATAACAAGTTATTTGTTTTTTGCTTTAAGAGGGCGTACCATAAAAGTGTTGTTTGGTTTTCGCAAGTTTGTTGTATGTTCTGGTGTAATTTTAATTAGAGATTTGCATCTTAAATCCCGGGCAACGGCGGACACATTTTCTAGTTAATAATTATCTAATTCGAAAAAATGATATCCTTTCCAGGTGGCTCAAGAATAGAGGACTAAATATTTTTCATCCAATTTATTGTGGCTGACAAACAAGATACAAAGCTGGCAGACGACAACATCTTTCGATGTCTGAATTTCATGGGTGAAAGTTTCTCTATTATGTCCGATCTGGGAAACCGTGCTGTCATCTTCTCCTTCATAGCAGCCAGAGAAGAGGGTAACCTTCTTCCATACAATACAGAGAAACCACACTTGACAAAAGCATTTCAGAGTAACAAAATTTTCGAAAATGGGGAGCTGCTAGATACGTTGGAGAGAAGAGGTAAGTCATTTACCTTAAATTTTTAAGAATACATATAGTTCATGTGAGACCAGGAATAGATCTCACATGTGTTTTGGTGAGACAGTTTTATGCCATTTATTTATTGATCTGAAACATCGAACAATACTTGTAGTCTGGATGGCGCCGAGGTTTACAGCAAACCATAAATTTAGGACCGTCAAGACAGAGGGGGCCGAGCGGGCCCTTACGAGGATGCCAAGTAGCGACATTGGTTCAATGATTAACCAATGGAGAAACTTCTTGTTACGTCACACTGAATGCTGTAAATGAAAGCAAAGGGGGAGTGACACCCCCAAGGGAAAAAGAGAGCCACAGCCTGTGACCGAAGAAGGACACTAGAAGCAGACATATACAGATAACTTCGACATTATGACTTGGTAGACTTGTGCTAATACTCGGGCGACATTATGACTTGTGTAGATGTTCAGAGATATACCTGTGCAACATTATGACATAGCGATGACTTGTGCAGAGGTACTAGAATGTACGTGTGCGACAGTATGATAGCACGATGACTGGAGATGTAAAGTGTTCCGTAGATGTTCCAAAAATTATGGCTAACAAAGTACAAAACAAATTTGAAGGTATGTGTTCCTTAAATAACATTAGGTCTAGAAACGTTTAGGCAATTTAAGTGGTCTCACATGTTCCCCCGCCAAAAGTAATATAATTAATTGTGTAATGACTAAATAAGTATTTTATGTTTTTAATAAATGTTATTGTTAAAGTTAAATTGGTGTAATCCATTTAGTATTATATTAATTAATAATTATTTTACAGAACTCGCGCGAAAGTTAAATAATTGGAGGGTTATTGCGAACACAACGTAGTAGTAATGTTAATGTTAATTATAACTTTATTCTTATTTTAATTCGTGTACCACAGTTCATTATAATGTACGTACAATGGTTGGCAATTGCTACGAAGAGACATATGTAGGTATAACTATTGCCACACACTGCCTCAGGAAATGTCAATTAGTGGTAATATGCCCTCATTATTCCCATGATATAGAAGGGTTACCCAGCTGCGGAAATAAACAGAATAACAGGAACAAGAACAGCAGCTATAGAACAGCACGGTATAAAAAATGTAGCTGACGCTGCCGCTATTTGACAAATTTCGCGTCCATGAGTTTCTCTGTCTTGTATACTGCAAAAACTGTAGCATACAAAATATGAAATTTGACACACCGAAATAAACCGTTTTTCCATTTAGACTTCAGTTCAAGGGAAACTTAATGCCAAAGTCAAAGAGAGTGTATTTGAGTGCGAGTTCGTGTCCTGGACAGACTAGCAATAGCAGGACCAAGAACTATTGTAAGCATGTACTTACATTGTTAAGTTTTTGCAAGACGAAGCCACATTTTCAAATTTCGATAGTTTATGAGTTATTTTATTTTTTATGCACTTCTAAAGGGAAATTTTTCCTTCAGAATGGGCAGAGATTTGAAGATTCTTCAAAATGGGCAAATCCGATTGGGGGAACTGGGACGATCGTGTGCGCCGATTGAAAAAGCTTGCGAAATGAACTCCAGGGGTTAGTGAGTGCCAGCGAACAAGGGGCGAATCCCTAAAGGGCGTATTACGCCTATGTAACATGAGGCACGAAGGAGCTCGCAAAGCGATCTCATCGAGTGCTAACACGAGTAGGGGAAGAAGCCCCCCCCCAACTAGCAAAGCGAAAGCATAATAAGGGTGAATTCTCCCAGCGTTGGAAATAAGGGTATCTTCCCACATGACATCTGACAAATCTGGCTGAGTCTGTATACCTCGAACACGAATGCACGATTTGAACCTATTCAGCATTACATCAGACTTGTTCAAGATTGCAATCGGTATTTTATCCTATTCTTCTTTCAAGGCAATTTTAAAGCCGCGGAGAGTCTGAGATAGTCCTTTTCTTTTGTGCAAGATATTCTTAGAGAGCGTTCTAGGAACGTTTTATTGAGATAAGATCCGTCTAATTGAGATAAGTTCTTCTCAACGCTTGCCCTCTGGGGGCGATATGGACCCCGTTAAGAATGGTTGATGTATGCTTTCAAAAGCTTACAAGCTTCCAAACTTTTATTACACTACTAGAAATGTACCCGACGTTTTCTAGAATTTAAAGCAGGGATTTATTGAATTCATTCATTAAATTTTTCAAAAGACGATCGGGTTAGATAAATAAATCGCTGCTTTAAATTCCGGGCAATGTCGGTTAAAACGCGCAATTTAAATAATCGCGCTTTTGAGGTATTTTTTTCCAAGCGAGTTAAAATAAAAAAAAGATGTTACCTTTCACAACATTAAAAAAATGATTAAGCTTTGCTTACTGATGGCATAAAAATCTGAAATTTATATAACTAATTATATTTTGCACATTTTCTTCAACGAGATTACACTTCAGAATTTAAAATATAATTTTTGTATTTCAGCAGACTCTACCTAAATATTAATATCAAGAATGATAAAACTGCTCTAAAAATATAAAGAACATCATCTTGAAATATCTGTTGCAGAGATTTTAGTTTTGAAACATGCCGAATTATCACGAAAACGTAAAAAAGTTGTAAATTAATTTATTCCCATAAAAGTTTCCAATATTACCAGTTTATCCCCCAAATTCTCAGGTTTATTCCGCTTCTCAAAATTCTCTTTTTTTTGCAACTCTACAAATAGGTGGCACCACCAATCCATTCTGTCGAATTTCAACGATTTCTGTAGAAATCTGACACCTGCTAGTCTTTTCGTAGTTTCTCAGTTTGAGGTAGATAAAGAACTCGAAGTTGATAACGAAATCACAAATTAGATAATCAATTTTATTGATAAACAAAAGTTGATTTTGTTTATCGATAAAATACTGATTTCGTTTATCAATAAAATACATGGGAAATGTGTTTTAGCGATTAAAAAAATTGTTTTAATTTTAGCAAAGTGCAATAGACCACCAACCCAATCGACCGAATTGCAACTTTTAAATATAACTTTTAAACCAATTCGAAATTTAAAAAAATTGAGGAGGTGTTTCTTTCAGGAGCCGAGATACCTCTGTACCAAATTTCATGACTGTAAGTAGCTTATATTATTTTCATTGCAGATGACATAAATAGACAAACACACAGACATCTTCTTTTATTATTATAGGTCCCTCCTTTCTTTCTCTCTATTGGAGAAAATAAATATATGAAATACGTAAACGTTGAAAGTTGTATGAAAACTATGCATGCACAAAATTCCAAACAAGAAAATCAAGAGAAGGTAAACAATTAATTTTAAAATCTAATACATACGTTATGGCATTCGTTTGGAACACTAAAATCTGTTGATTTTGTCTTGAATCAATTTCTATAAATATTCTACCTGTTTTATTCTATGAGTTTGGCAACATTCTTCCTCACTAAACATTTTAGATATTCGCTTTTTAACTTTTTTTCCTACATTTATGTTCCCTTATTTGCGTGCAATTATCTTTTTGCATGACAGGATTTATAAAAGGAACGGCCATTGGCACGAAAGCTTTCCTGAAAACCAGATATTGAATTTTCTGAAGTCAGTACCAAGGCAATTGATTGCTACTGAAGTTTCACCATATGCTTATTTCCAACAGCAGTAGAAAGTACAAATTCTAATGCTTATTTCCAACAGCAGTAGAAAGTACAAATTCTTAGCAGTAGAAAGTACAAATTCTTAGCAGTAGAAAGTACAAATTCTAATGAAAAACGTGTTAATTTGACTTGCAAGATCTCCATTTTAACTTTAAACGACTAAAGTCTGATAGTTAAAAACATGTCTAGTAGTTCTTTTATTTTCTGTGCAAATCCTGGTTAATAAAGCAGGTCACGCGGAAATGCATCTTACTTCCCCCTCACCCACCCCTGCATTGTCAATCGCAGTGCAGTAGTAAAGGGATTTGATGGCGAAAATAGTAATGATAAAAAATAATGTTACTACTATTGTATTATTCATTGTAACTAGGGCATGGATTTTGTGGGGGGGGGGGGGGGGTATAACGAAATTCGCCGAGCATTCCAATTCGCCGAGCAAAGTTCCAAACATTTGCGCATATTTCGTGAAAAGTTAAATTAAATTCCAACCGTGAATAACTCAATTTTTAACCCTTTTCAATGCAATAATTAAAATTGTGAAAATTTTAAATTATAAAAAAACAAATCTTACCGAGCTCAAAGTATTCTCACTTTTAGGAAACGATAAGCAAGGCCAGCAAAATCATTTATTCAGATATCATTTGTTTCAGATTTTTGCATCTTGTTAACCATGGATTTAAATCATGTTGAATAACCTTAAAATTCTGAGTATAATTGTCTCTTTTATCCTTATGTGCACACTTGAGGTTTAGCAAAGGTGAAGGGGTCTCATGTCCTTTATTATTACTTTCCCTGGAATACATGGTAATGTATAGGAAAAGTATTGGAATCATACCGAAAATCACAACTCGAGTTTTCGACAGATCTACACGTTTTGGGACTTCTAGAATACGAAAAAACTATTTTTAGCGTGATGTCTGTGTGCGTGTCTGTCTGCCTGTGCAATGTGTGTATCCACTCTGACTCAAATACTAATGGATCAAATTTCATAAAATTTAGTATGTAAGTCACTTGTGGGTGACCCTGGTGCTGATTAGTTTTGGGTACAATTCGGAATAAATTAACCCACCTTTTTTTGCGAAATAACCCGCAAAAATTGTCTGCGTCCACTCTAGATAAAAAAAGTAATAGTTCATATTTTACAAAATTTGGTAGATAAGTAACTTGTGGATTACCCTGGTGCTGACTAGATTTTGGTACGATTTGGAAAAAATAACCTGCCCTTTTTTGCGAAATGGTCTCAAAAATCGCCAAAATCTAAAATAAAAATTACGTATGCTCAAATATATCAATTAAATTCTTGTTTTATACATAATTTTTAACGATAAAAAGAATAAGACTAACACCATTACACTAGGCCTAGCCGTTCTCGAGATATTTTAGTTTTTTTTTGCATTTTCGCTACGCACCTTTGAAAATAAGTCCAGTTACCAAATGAGAACGAAAATTGAATTAAAAGTGCAAATTCAGTGTAATTTTAAATAATTATGGGTGCTATTTGCGACATAAACTCAATTTATGGAATCATTGAAGAAATAAAGAGAGCATGAATATGAGTTTGTAGGGAAAGTCAAATGCGGTCCACATCAGATTATTCAAACAAATTTTGATAGAGGAGATTAGGCTAACAGGAGAATTCGAACAGAAACAATGATACGCATAATCTTGGGAGGACGTGAAATGGTTCATGGATGTGTAGCAAAAAATTTGAACTTTTAAGTTTTTATCGACAGAAAAAAAAACAATTCTTAAGAATTCCCCCCCCCCCCCCAAAGACTAACCTCTATAAAAGAATATTTTTTAAAATTTCAACATTTGGATTTCTTTCATATATATATATATATATATATATATATATATATATATATATATATATATATATATATATATATATATATATATATATATATATATATCTTCATAGTAAATAATTGAAAATAAATTTTTCAAGTTTTATAATATATATATATATATATATACATATACATATACACTCGTGTATATATATATATATATATATATACATATATATATACATATATATATACATATACATATACACTCATGTATATATATATATATACATCATATTCTCCCCTTATTATCTTATTTTAGCCGTACTTCTTCATTCTCCTGCAATTATATTTTCATCTTTTTATCTCGAAGCTTTAACAGTTGAATAACTCATTTTATTTCATTTTATTGCTTTTGCGCAGTACAGTTTTTATTACTCTCTTTGGCAACAGCAAATCACATCTTTTCATTTTGGCATATGGCAACATTGATCCAGTCATATTTTGCTCGTCATGGTTGCGCTGAAGAGGTGTGTTTTGAGGTATTTATGTTTCCTTTATTGTTCCAATCTATATGCTTGTCGTCCATATAACACAAGTTTATAGATAAAATCTATCTTGTGTTTCAGAAACAAGCATTTTTGTGTTCATTTCGAAAGGATATATGGACCCGACGAGAATTTTTTCGAAATGAACTTTTCGTAAGCCTAATCTCGTAAGCCTAAATCTCCTCCATGTGCAAGCTTTTTTGCTTGATTTTTTTGTTTTCTTATTTGCATTCCTCATTTTTGAAATTTGTTGATTGTCTTTGTCCTTATGACTTGCATTATGCTTTATTATTTCCTCTTTTTGTCTTAATTTCCTTTATTTCTTTGTATTTGTAGAAAATTTTGGAATAGTGTATTATGAGTTACTACATACATTCTAACTTTGGATTTAATAATTTATATATATATATATATATATATATATATATATATATATATATATACACTCATGTCCAAAAGTTAAGATTCTTTTTAGCTGTTCTGCTAAATTTTTGTTTGAAAAGAGAATTTTTAATAATTTAAAGTAGGTTTTAAAAGCAGGGTAAAATTAAGCTGTTAAACTAATCACTAAAATGACAGTATAACAAAGAATATTGCAACGCTGCAAATAATATTTACTCACAAGCGCTGCCTGCTATGTTCTGGAAAGTCTTATTCGGAGATTCAGTAGGGCAGAAATTCCGACGCAAGACCTGGTACATTGCCGAGTGCTGGGATTTTGAATCTCACTGGCATCGTACCTCATGCGCAGAATCACTAATTTGATCAAGATTCGGTGGAAACTCTTCCACCTCTTTAAAGACTGCCCTACTTTGCGAATCAAAAAAGCGGGAAGAATATGTCTCGACGGTACGGGGTGCCCGGGAAACATTTGTCTTGAGGGATCGAGAGAGTATAAAATGCGAAATTGGGTTTACCAAATTGATGTGTTACCGCCTCCAATCTCTAAATTTTGATTTGAAAGAATTCGAACCCACGGTGACTTTCCTTTCGTTTATCTGCTTGATAATTGTCGCTTGATGGTAAAATTGCTCTCGTTATTCCTATTCGTATTTTACAGCACATAAAATTTTTGAAGAGAGAATAATCGTTAGCAGTGGAATTCGAAAAAAAAAAAAAAGGGGTAGTCTAAATCATAAATATGTTATACCGGGTGTACAGTGTATTATAAATGTGTAATAATCGAGTGTAATAATAATAACTGTAGTGTATTTTCCTAGCTATTCCATGTGTCCAGAATATTTGTTTTACGGCTCCTATAACAAATTCAACTGTTTCTTACTTAACTTCTTTACTTCTATGAATTTTGAGTAGTAATTAGTTGCAATCAGAAAAATTTCTTACAGGATGGATAAAATCCACACCTATCACTTACCACGTAATCCTTACGATATCAGATTTTGTTTCGAGTTTTCTCTCTGGTGTTTCTCGCATATCATGCATGATTCCATAATGTTTTAATCTCATCCATCATGTTGGGCCAGTAAATAATGTGATTTATTTATTTATTTTGGCATGACGCTATGCTTATATAAACATCATGTAATTTGGAAAATATTTCGTTCCTCATCTTACTTGGAATCACTAGTCTGTTGCTGTAAAAAATCACATCTTTAAAAGAATGTGATTCTGACTTCTTGATGAAATATGGTCTTAACTCCCTATCTAAATTTTTTTATCACTTTTACCCATCCCATTTGAATATATTTCACTTAAATAAGCTCTTTGTCACCTTTTGTTGCTTCTTATAATTATGCTGTCTTTTGATCACTTACAGTTAATATAGTGTGAACTGTAGCTGCTCCTTGTTCCAAAATGTTCGTGTCTACTTTTATTGACATGGGTGCTCTGGAAAGTGCATCCGCAACATAGAGCTTTTCCCCAGAAACATGTATAATGTCAACATCATAAAGAGTTCTAAAACTATTCTCTAAAATCTTGAACACAGTTTCTCAATGTGATTCTTTAGTAAACCTATTAAAGGTTTGTGGTCTGTTTCTATTGTGAATTTAGACATAATGATGGAATGACCTAATGCTAGAATTTCTAGCACCCATTTAACACTGCCAATAATTCCTTTTCAATTTGACTATATATCTGTTGAGTTTTAGTTAGGGATGCTGATGAGTAAGATATAGGGTGATCATCTTGAAACAACACTGCCCCTAGAACGTACTGACTGGTATCAACCGAAATGGTGGATTTCCTATTTGCATTGTAATACACAAAAACAGGAGATTTTACTTCACAGGTCCTCAAATCTTCGAAAGCCTTTTATTCGTTACTAGTACACGCGAATTCATTGTTCTTATTTAGCAGTATTCTAAGGATTTCATTTTTACTAAACAGATTAGAAACGAACCTCTTGTAGCGTAAGGGACTTCACCAAAGAATGAGAAATTTGCATGCGCAGAAGACGATGAGCAGAAAGGAGTCTGTGTCGGGGAAGAAACGAGATGTGTGCGGATACAAGGCAAGTCCGCCAAAATGAATAAAAATCTGTATTTAAAAGTGTAATTATGTGTACATAATAAATATTTTATGATGTAAATCCAGTGGTTGTAATACACAAAAACAGGAGATTTTACTTCACAGGTCCTCAAATCTTCGAAAGCCTTTTATTCGTTACTAGTACACGCGAATTCATTGTTCTTATTTAGCAGTATTCTAAGGATTTCATTTTTACTAAACAGATTAGAAACGAACCTCTTGTAGCGTAAGGGACTTCACCAAAGAATGAGAAATTTGCGTGCGCAGAAGACGATGAGCAGAAAGGAGTCTGTATCGGGGAAGAAACGAGATGTGTGCGGATACAAGGCAAGTCCGCCAAAATGAATAAAAATCTGTATTTAAAAGCGTAATTATGTGTACATAATAAATATTTTATGATGTAAATCCAGTGGTTTCGTTCTGAATCCAGTACACTCTCCAGATACGTAATAAACCTAAAAAAAATCTCTGAAACTCAAACTTATTTTCAGGGCACTTAAACGCTTTCATGGAATTAATCTTGTCCATATACACAGATACCCCTTCACTAGGTAGTATTCCAAATATGTATCCGATTTAACACATATTTGGCTTTTTCCGTTATAACTTGAGACTATGTTTCCTAGCTCTTTCCAAAAAAATTTTAGCCTTGAATTATGTTCATCTTAATACAACCATGCACTAATGTGTCATCTATATAAATTATCGTGCCTACTATTCCTACTTAAAAGCTATCAATAGTCTTTTTATATACTTCAGGGAAGCTACTAAGACAGTAAAGCATAGTACAAATCTTTGATCTCTCATCAGATAATGGAATTTCTAAAAATGCTGATGAAACAAATGAAATGAGCTGACGAAATGCTGATGATGTTTGTAAGATTTTTGTATAACTATTATCGGATGAACCCAATCAATAGACTCAGCCACTTCTTTAAAACACCTTTTCTAACCTTTTTCCGATTTCACTTTATCCTTTAGAGACACTGGAATAATTCGTGGTGGTGGTGCAGTTTTCTTTTACTTTGATATCATACAAGTAAGGTAATTTTCCTATCTTTCCAGAAAACACATGATGGTAATTTTCAAAACCCGTAGAGGCTCTTTAGCTTGGCAGTATTCAATTGCTTTTGTTACGTCTAACTCGGAATCAACAAGTAACTTTTCTTTAATACTTAAACTCCCAATTCCGATAATTAGCAAATCATGAATTAAACTATCCTCTTTATCAAAAGAACAATCTTTGCTAAGTTTCCGAGACCAGTGAAAAAAGAATCTATATTTTTATTTTTCTATTGCTTACAGTTGAAAAACTTATATCAAGCAATAACTGTATTCCTTTTCGGTTCAAAATATTCTTCAAAATATTTAATGACAGTTTAAATTTTCTATGCCTTCGCAACAACCAGTTGGAAACTATTAAAAATTTCAACACATTCCTCTCCCATAGAGGGGAAAAGCAAAACAACCTTTAACTTTTCCGACTTGGCCATTTTTTCTGTCACTTCCAGATACAGAAAATCTTTGCTTAAGTTTTCCAATTATCTGTTAGATTCTCATCTAGCTTCATGCTGGTTGGAGCATTTACATCCATATTAGAAAATTCAAAATTTTGTCAGTTTCGATGTCCGACGACTTCTACGATATCATTGCCTCATTTAAGTCCAAAGTGGTGAACTGTTGTTTGGTTAAAGCTCGTAGCTGGATATCACATCTCCCACCACACCATGTCGTATTGTAACTGTTCTCCATGCAGAACCTACCATACCGTGTATTGTGGCACACCAAGAGTATGCCCCATTGTTTTTGCATTTATACCTGGCTGAACTGCTGCTGTGTCCAGAATCGCTTGTTCCACATTTGACGTTCTAGCACTCCTTGTATGACCTGTATCAGACCTGGTGGCGAGAAAGAAGGCACATCACAGAGCTGTCGATGCAAGCATTCGAATGTTTTACGATTGGGCAACCGCCTATGGGGTAACGTTTTCCGTACAGTCGTGACTTTCTGCCATTCCCATTTGCATTTCCATAGATGACATGCATATCGGCATTTTCCCTATTTGTAAATTCCTCCATCGTCTCAAAAGTTGGAGCTGCGAATAACTGCTGCAAACTAATATAGTCCAGTCAAAATAGGCTCAAATTTCGCTCGTACTCAAATTAAATCCGATGTTTCCGATTATGTTTTGCACTTGTTTAGTAGCGTCTAGGGAAGGTAATATCAAAAGTCCTGATGAATAGGAAGTGAGCTAGAGTCAGAAACTCGAAAAACCCAGGAAAAATGGTGTATTTTTTTTTGTTTTTTGAAAATGTCTCAAAAACGGTCAACCCTAGGAAGAACTTTCTGTATACAAAATGAAAGAGCATTAAAAATCCTATAAAAAGGTTAGCTTCACTTTTTTCGTATCTTTAATAGTTTTCGAGATAATCGCACTTGAAAAATGACATATTTTTCAAGTTTTGCCCTATCAAAGCTTTTTCCCATAGAAACGAGCTTATATGCCGTGAAACGTGCCTCTCCCGATAAAAATGCTCATAATCAATATTGTAGAGCATTCAATTCTCTATAAAATATGTACCTTGCGATTTTAATTGTTATTATATGGCAGGAAGAAAAATAAACACTATTATTTACAAAAGAAACGTATATACATTATGAGTTGGCTCCATTTCCCCTGGCTCTCGTCGACGAAACTGGAATGCGCAAAACCAAGAAAGCAGCCCTGTACGACATGTTTGAGGTGACAAGGGAGAACTTGGACTGTGAGAACTATGTCTTTGTTGTTGATGGTGGTTTCCTACTACACAAAGTTATATGGCCAACAGGTGGTACTGCTTCATCCATTTGTCAAAGCTATGTAAATTATATATTGAAACATTACCCTGGGAAAAAATGCGCAGTAGTATTTGATGGATATTCAAATGTCGTCAACAGCACAAAAGAAGCTGAGCACAATCGAAGGTATAAAGTGAAGAGGTCAGTTGACATCCTTTTTCATGGAAACACAGAGTTAATGGTTAAACAAGACCTGTTTCTGTTAAATGACAACAGCAAATCATGGCTAATAGTAATGCTGACAGCCAAACTTAGAGAAAGCAGTATAGAATGTTATGAAAATTCAGGTGATGCAGACATCTTGGTCGTTTGAACTGCCATTGATAAATCGTCATCAGGTAGCAATGTAGCAATAGTTGGAGAGGATGTCGACCTTATGGTTTTGATAACTGCGCTAACTTCAACAGATCGAGAAATATTGTTCGTGAAGCCAAGCCATGGTAAAGTGGGAACTAAGATCTTCTCCTCACAACAGTTACAAGAATCGGGACTAAGGAACAGCATCCTTTTCCTCCACGCCATCAGTGGCTGTGATACTACTTCTTCTTACAGAAAAGGAAAAGCTACATGCTTCAAACTGATCAAGAAGCATCAAGACCTGCTCGATCTTGCTATTGTGTTCAACAGTCCACATTCCACACACGAGGCTGTTGCAGAAGCAGGCTACAGATATTTCCTTCGACTGTACGGAGCATCCTCAAAGGAAACCTCCCTTAATTATCATAGGTACAATTCATTCATAAAATCAATGTCCAAAGTAAAGCCCGACATTTCTGCACTGCCTCCAACAGAGGAAGCCGCCAGGCAGCACGCTTATCGTGTGTACCACCAGGTACAGTTGTGACTGGGAAATGAATTACCACCTGAACAATGGGGTTGGGAATTCAAACAAACCCATTTGAAACCCATTCAGACAAAAGAGCCCGTTGCTCCAGAGGAAGTTTTGCGCCTAGTGTTTTGCAGATGCACGACAGGATGTGGAGCTAAGTGCGGATGCAGAAAAGTTGCAATGCACTGCACTTCTGCCTGTCACAATTGCCATGGTGACTGCATAAATGGGATTCCTCTTGAAGGTGAAGAAGAGGAAGAACTACTCGTCCCCTCAATTGAACATCAACCGCCGATAGAGGAGTATGCGTGATTGAAAGAGAATTCTTAACAATCGCATTTTTGTCCGTCTCATTTATGTCAAAAATTATTTCACAAATTTTTATTATCCAATTTATAAAAATAATTAAATTATTATTACTATTTAATTTTTATTGATATTTTAATTTCTTTTTTGGTCTTAAATAAATTATTTAAAAAGTTAAAATGTTGTTTCAATTATTATGTGCTAATTTGCCCCGATATTTGTTTAACAGAGCTGGCATAGACTTATACTTTTATACCTATAGCTATTTAACGGACTAGTTTCACTTGAAAACAAATCGCAAGGTACACATTTCATAGAGAACTGAATGCTCTAAAATATTGATAGAGCATTTTTATCGTGCGAGGCACGTTTCACGACATATAAGCTCGTTTCTATGGGAAAAAGCTTTGATAGGGCAAAACTGGAAAAATATGTCATTTTTCAAGTGCGATTATCTCGAAAACTATTAGAGATACGAAAAAGGTGAAGATAATCTTTTTATAGGATTTTTAATGCTCTCTCATTTAATATATAGAAAGTTCTTCCTAGGGTTGACCGTTTTTGAGATATTTTCAAAAAAACAAAAAAATACACCATTTTTCCTGGCTTTTTCGAGTTTCTGGCTCTGGCTCACTTCCTATTCATCAGGACTTTTGATATTACCTTCTCTAGACACTGCTAAGCAAGTGTAAAACAAAATCCAAAACATCGGATTTAATTTGAGTACATACCGTACTTGGACTGGACTAATAAGGCAGTACGTTCGGTGCGCCCTGTAACGTCTTTACGTTTAATTTCCGATGGTAAACAATGACGAAAATTCTGATGAGAGCAGTACATGGCTGTCGCTGCAGATTCAAATTCATTTTGTAATTTTGTATTTCATTATGCATTAAATTGAGTTTAGTTGCAGAAAATAATATGGATAATTTTTTTATATTATATCCAATTCGTTTTTTATTGCATCTTTGTTTCGTTTGGCAACTTAATTCACTTTAAATTCTTCAGGTCCTTAAAATTCCAAAAACTACAATATCTCGAGAACGGTTTATCCCACAGTCATGGTGCCAGATTTATTAGCTTAGTTGTCAAATTTTACATGTAGAACAAGTACTTAATTAATATATTTCATCAATTTTAGTCGTTTATTTCAGAGTTTCACTATCTTGTACATGTAGTATTTTATTTTTGGATCGAATATATTAGATTTGCGGGTCATTTCGCAAAAAAAAAAAAGGCAGGTTCTTTTTTTTTTCGAATCGTATCAAAAGCTAACCAGTTTCACAGTATCCTACAAGTGACTTATCTACCAAATTTTGTGTAATTTGATCAATTAGTAAGTCAGTTAGAGTGGATACATACAATTTTTGCTGGCCATTTCGCAAAAAAAGGCGGGTTCTTTTTTCCCGAATCGTAGCAAAAACTAATCAGCACCAAGTTCACACCTAAGTGATTTACCTACCAAATTTTATGAATTTAGTCGATTAGTTGAGTTAGAGTGGATATATACAATTTTTGTGGGCCATATCGTAAAAAAATGCATGTTCATCTTTTACGAATCGTATCAAAATCTAATCAGCACCAGGGTGACCCACAAGTGACTTATCTACTAAATTTTGTAAAATTTGATCTCTTAGTTTTTCAATTAGAGTGGATTCAGGCAATGTTTGCGGACCATTTCGCAAAAAAGGTGAGTTGTTTTATCCCGAATCATACGAAAAATTAATCAGCACCACGGGCACACACGAGTATCGTTTTAAAGCTCTCGACGAAATCTATTCAAATATATGAAGAATATGTCCCAATGGCTTGAACTGAACATTTTAAAAACTGTTTTCTTGTGAACCGGTGAACACTTTAGACAATATCGAGGTTTATCTGGACTGCCATGAGTGCAAAACGTTTATGTGTGGTATCGTTGTAAAGCTCTCGACGAGATTTATTCAAATAAAGAACATATCACAGTGGTTTAAACTAAAATTTTTAAAAATAGTTTTCGTGTGAACGGGGTTGAACTCTACAAACCGTAGTCCTACGCTCCGAACTGGCAGAACTGAAAACACTCCTAACTCAATCAGAACTGAACCTACCTCTAATTTTTTTTTTCGGTGCAACGCTAAAGAATTTAGATTTAAACAAATGAGGGGAATAATTTTGATTCAAAACAAGCGATTTGGTAATTGAGTGGTGTTATCGGTATTTGTATTAGTAACGTATCGGGCTCTTATTTAGGACCCGGGAAAGGCCGGATAATTCATTGTTGTAAATAATATTTCAGTTGATGGTCTAATGTTTTTATTGCTATCGAAAATGCTACTGATTTTTGTTTTCTTTTTCTAGCTTTATATCCAATCATACATTGTTCCACTAAACCAGTGAATGAAATCGAAGATATTGAATTGTTGAAGATGAATGATTTAGGTGACTCATTTATTTTAAGACAAGGTAACCTCTCTATTTTGTGAGATAATGATATTTATTGTACCTAACAGTGATAGATTGTTGTGTCATTTTTGCTTTTCCTACATACAAGGTATAATGAAAAGGAAAAGTATTGTAACGTGGTCAAAAATTGGAATTCGAGTTTTCGACGGTAAAGCTCGAATGAATTTGAATAGAACGTTTTTGAGGTGTCCACGAGTTTGTGGAAGCGATGTCTCATGAACGAATAGAAAATTAATAAAAAAATTCATATGACATATTCAGTGAATCCTGGTTTTAAATACGATCGAATATTCGGAAGATCTCCAAATTTTTAAATGAATTTTTGAAAAATCAGGACCTTCAATAATGTTAAATAAATAATAATTTCTTACTTAATGTGTACTTAGAAAACGAATGACACAAACAATAGAACGTTAGCATGCGTCGTTCTCGAGGTATTGCACGTTTTTTAATTACATTTATAAAGAGCATTACATAAAATGTAAAAAGTGGTTATTGTCAAATAGGTTCACTTCATATGCAATGTTGTGAGACAAATCTGTAAACACTATTCTCGTCAATCTGGTTCTTTCCATTCATGAGAAAAGATACATTTTGTAGGATTTTTATATTATGACTCCAGAGAATTCACAAATAATCATATTTTTCACAGGATATTAATAAAATGTCAATTGCACTTTGATGATGATTTTACACATGTGTATGAATAAGTCACTCTGTGTGAACTAATAAGTTGCCCCAAACACTCAATTTTAATGTTAATTCAATGCAAAAAACTTTGTGATATGGCACTTCACATAAGATGTTTGTCTATTTTGTTTAGTAGATGCTAGCAATTTTTCTAATTGTCAAGTTGGATTTACGCGAAATATAATTTAATTTGATAGTTACTTCGAAATAAATATACATCAGATTTTTGTCATCAAGAAAAATGCACGATATTATTTCAGTCAAATCGTGCCACATGTATCTTGTGCATTATTATTAGCTGTGAAAGAAGTGAAATCATTGCATTGTGTAGCGTGCTGCACATATCATTTTTTTTTTACTTCGAATCTACCAATTTTTAAAAAGCATACCCCAAACACAAATATTAAGTAATTCATTAGCACTTATAATATGGTAGAAGCCGCATCACTATCTCCATTCTTTAAATTTAATGCAATAAAAACTTGGTAAAATCAACCCAACTCTGACAGAATTTTCGGGCTCCTATGAAGCATATGCCCGAGCTCCTCTCTACATCATATTTTATATTTTATTGGCCTTTTTCATAAACTGCTTATGTAATTAGCGCCCCCCCCCCCAAACCTCTCGGGTCTCTATGAAATGCATTTTCTAATTCCGGTCGTATTTTTTTTAAAGCGCTGAGATACTTGCCTTCATTAAGGTCGCAAACACACCCAATAAGCATTCGTGCAATAGTTGTGGTTTGCGTATATCTCTGCTGACTGTTCCCAAGTACATACCCGGTACCTACCCTAAATAGACTTTAAAAAAATAGACCCTAAATAGATAAAAAAAATAAGTAAATTACTATATATTGTTACAACGTATCTGTGGCAACCGATGAAAAGATAACTTAAAAGTTAAAATTAACATTTATTAATACTACTACGTTGTGTTCGCAATAACCCTCCAATTATTTACCTTTTGCGTGAGTCCTGTAAAGGAATATTATTAGAATAATATTAAATTGATTACTCCATTTAAACTTTAACAATAAAACATTTATTAACAATATAAAATACTTATTAAATTCATTACACAATTAAATATTAGTTTTGGCGGGGGAACATGTGAGACCACCTAACTGGCCTAATATATTTGTTTAGACCTAGATATCTTTTTGAGGAACACATACCTTCAAGTTTGTCTTGGACTTCGTTAGCAGCACGTATCTGATGTCGTCTTTGTTACTAGAATTAACTCGTAGTGTAATGCATCCACTCGTAACTTCGTCGATCATATTGTACTGCTGACTCCAACACTCGCACTTATTTCATTCTCTTAGTATATCAAGTCATCTCTGTAGTATCTGCACAAGTCATAATGGCGCCCGGGTATTAGCACAAGTCTACCAAGTCATAATGTCGAAGTTATCTGTATAAGTCGACCCCTCGTGTCCTTCTTCGGTCACAAGCTGTGGCTCTCTTTTTCCCTTGGGGGTGTCACTCCCCCTTTGCTTTCATTTGCAGCATTCAGTGTGACTTAACAAGAAGTTTTTCCATTAGTTAATCATTGAACCAATGTCGCTACATGGCATCCTCGCAAGGGCCCGCTCGGCCCCCTCTGTCTTGACACTCCTAAATTTATGGTTTGCTGTAAACCTCGGCGCCATCCAGACTACAAGCATTGTTCGATGTTTCAGATCAATAAATAAATGGTATAAAACTGTCGCACCAAAACACATGTGAGATCTATTTCGGGTCTCACAGTATCCTCTGGAATCGTGGGTGTACTCTCAGGATACATAAAAGAAAGGGTCCAAATTTTTGGATAACTAGCACATTTATTTAAAGGCACTAATAAGCATAAACAGAAACAATATACAGCGAATAGCTCGATAACTATCTTGCAATTCATAACTAAACAACTGCCAGCTACAATAACACAGCAGGTAAATACTCAGCTAATTCACAAAATAGCAGGTACAATTTTCAAAGTCCTGACGCATCTCATAATTCCATTTAGCTGGTATCAAGTCATCTACTGTCCAACTGAGCTATAACTCATTTTATATACTCTCTTTTAAACGGAATAGAATGTTCGGTTAACCTCAAATTTTCGAATAAAGTTCAAAAGCAAATCATTAAAAAATCAGGACGTTCAAAACTGGTAACTAAATAATCATTTATTGTGTAATTTTTCATTACAAAACGATTGATACAAACTTTAGAACGTTGCTATCTAGGATATTGCTGTAGTTATTGCACTTTTTCAAATAAATATATATAAAAAAAATCCCTTAAAATTAAAAAGTATTAACTATTGTAAAATATATTCATTGGAAAACGATTCTTTCTATATTCATTAGAAATATATACTATATTCATTAGAAAACGATCTTTTCATTAGAAAACGATTGACACAAACTTTAGAACGTTGCTATCTAGGATATTGCTGTAGTTATTGCACTTTTTCAAATAAATATATATAAAAAAAATCCCTTAAAATTAAAAAGTATTAACTATTGTAAAATATATTCATTGGAAAACGATTCTTTCTATATTCATTAGAAATATATACTATATTCATTAGAAAACGATCTTTTCATTAGAAAACGATTGACACAAACTTTAGAACGTTGCCATCTAGGATATTGCTGTAGTTATTGCACTTTTTCAAATAAATATATTAAAAAAAATCCCTTAAAATTAAAAAGTATTAACTATTGTAAAATATATTCACTTTTAATATGTAATAAATGTTGTGAAATATAATCACTTTTCATATGAGATGAATTTGTAAGCATTATTCTCGTGGATCTAGTTCGTACCATTCACAAGAGAAGATACTTTGTTGTTGTTGTTGTTGAGACCCAGACCGTCCGACCTACCAGAAAGGTGTAAGGTAACTGTTTGGACGGCCGGGAAGTGCCACCCAATTTAGACCGGAACCCAGTGGGGGAGGCATCCACAGGGACAGGGAAGATACTTTGTGTAATAGTTTTGTATTTTGGCGCCAAACAATTCGTCAATAGTCATTTATATATATATATAAAAAAAAATGCTCTTCGCGACATGCTGATCACGGACATGAATTTAAAAATTGCGAATTGCGAATTATCTCTAGTTTTCAAGAAATATTTTATTAATTTCATTATAAATTTCATATATGAAAGTATCATTAAAAAATCTGATGTGGGCAACACATGACTTTCCTTATATACTGTAATGAATTTACTACTTTTACAGTAAAAAAATAGGTTTTTCTTATAGTAGATACTAATATTCTTTCCAAGATATTGAATTGTCGACAATTAGTAGTCATTTTCATTGATTTAGCGTCATTTTTATCCATTTGGCGAGATTTTCGTTAATTTGGCAACACTTCAAAATGTCGCCAAGTTGGCGACATTCCGCCAAATTCGTCGCCAAAATCTCGCCAAGCGTTATGGATGAAGAAATAAGTTGGTGCTACAGCAGATAAATGACTATTGGCGTTCAAATACAAAAGTATTACTCAAAGTATCTTTTTTTCATGAATGGAATGAGCTAGATCCACGAGAATGATGTCACCAAATTTATCGCATGGTATTACATATGAAAAGTGAACATGTTTCTCAATAGGAAATATGGTTTTTTTTCATTTTATATGACTTTTTGATAATTTTTTTGAAAAATGTGCAATATCTCGAGAACGGTTCATGTTAGCGTTCTAAAATTTATGACAATCGTTTTCTAATGAAAGATTACATAAGAAATGTCTATTTGCGTAACTTTATTAATGGTTTTGATTTTTTGACGATTTTTTCAACATTTTATTCGAAAATTTAGGGGGTTCTGAACATTCGATTACGTATAAAAACAATAAGCTTCCAGTGTTTACGGATTGTGATTTTTGTACCAAATTTGGTTCGAATCGGTCCATTCGTTCGTCAGTTATCGTCTCCACAGACTCACTGACACACACACACACAGACATCACTTCAAAAGTGTTTGATTCGTGATCAGGGATGCTTGAAACGTGCTCTCCCGTCGCAAACTCGAATTTGAATTTTCGACCCCGTCACAATACTTTCCTTATACATTATGTATATAAGGAAAGTAAAAACAGAAACCTTCGAAAGATATATTTCAACACGTTTCTAATGTTGAAAAATTACAGGAGACATCTTATTTTTTTACAAATATATTTTATGGTGCAGAAAATGAATTATATTGTCATTTTCCATAACACATATATTATAGGAAAATATTGAGACGGGGTCGAAAATTCGAATTTTCTACGGCATAGCACGGTTCAAGCATCCCTGAACTCAAATCGAACGCTTTTGAAGGAATATGTATGTGTGAGTATATAAGTGCGTATGTATGTTAAGGTGTGTATATGTATGCAATATGTTAGTGTGCGTGCCCGTGAGTCTGTGGAAGCGATATCCAATGAATGAATGTAGGGTTTCGAAAAAAAATGTAGTACTATTATTAAAGCCCGTGAATAATAAAACCTATTGATTTCAAACGCAATCGAATGTTTGAAAGAACCTTATCGTCCCCCCCCCCTCAATTTTTTAATGACTTTTTGAAAATATTCAAAACTTCAAAACTTTCAAAAATGATAAATAGATAATCATTTGACACATAATTTTTGATTAGAAAATGAATGATACAAACTTTAGAACACTAACTCGAACCGTTCTCGAGATATTACATGTTTTTCAAATAAATTTATAAAGAATTACATAAAATTAGAAATATAATAGTAACTATTATCCAATAGGTTCACTTTTGATACGCAATATTATGCAACAAATCTAACATTATTCTCGTGGATCTAGTTCATTCCGTTCACGAGGAAAGATACTTTCTATAACAGTTTTGTATTTTAACGTCGAAGAATTTTCCAATCGGCATTCATTTAATGGAATATTAGTTAAATGTCAATTGCATTTTAATGAGAGCTATTCACATGCGTATGAATATGTCATTCTGTTTGGACTAGTAATTTGCCAAAAGCAAAATCGCAAATGTCAATTGACGTGATATTAATTTAATTCCAAAACATTGTGCTCCCGTTTTCACTCGGAGTACGAGCACGATAAGTATATGGGTCCCTGTGGATACCGCCCCCATTGGGTTCCAGTCTAAGTTAGATGGCAAAACGTCCAAAAAGATAACTTACACTTATGGGTATGTCGGGCGGTCTGGATCGAAGAAGAAGAAAAGCCGTTGATCTTGTACACATTATTTCCCTGTGAAAGCTGCAAAGTCATTGCATTATGTAAGAGAATCACGGTCTGCCTACATCATATTTTTTTTTCTTCCTGCAACGAATTCAATTTTAGAGAACGCAAATTTCCCTAATGTAAAATGCACCTATAGAAAAGAAAAGAAACAAAAGGCAAATCTCAATACACATGTGCTGAGGAAAAAGCGCTACTTAAGTTCATATCGAGGGTACTGAATGCGTCTAACCTAACGTGTCTTTATGTATGTCGCCTTTGCACGGAAGAACAGTTCTGAGTGAAGTTACGACTGCCACTTTCTATTTCTGCGTATGAATATGTTATACGCAGAACGAAACACACGCGAACGAAACTGGCCAGGACGAAACACACGCGACAGAGGTAAACAGCTTTCAAGAGAAGTGCACGCAACAAGGGAAAAAGAACTTAAAGGGGGGGGAAACCGCGTGTACGCGTGTAACAAAAGCAAACGGAACTGCAGTATGATAAAATGAAGTTAACTCATCCAGACATGTGACAAAAAGTTTTGGCAGCGTATTTTTTCACATGAGTATTGAGATTTGATACAGCGTCATTTTACATACTTATAGTTCTATAGAAATACCTGGCCCACTCCTTGTAATGTACATAGTGTGGCAGTGAAAGAAGTTTAAATTTTGATTGGCATTATATGCACATTTACTCTTTAAATCATCTTCTAATTAATATTCATTAGAAGATGATTATAAAATAAATATGCATGTTTTGGGAGACATGTTTCATGCAGACATTCCATGTCTGACATTGTAACAAAAAATCTGATGTGGGCAGCACATGACTTTCCTTATATAATGCAATGAATTTACTTCTTTCACAGTTAAAATATCCACGGCACAGTGTTTGTAACGCTGAATTGTACATTTGACACTTTTCCAGATGATGACTTGTAAAGTTATTTCGTAACCAATTAACTTATATTTCACGCCATTCTAAATTAACAATTCTCAATATTGATACCAACCTCAATGAACAATATAGTTCATATATTAAAATACTTTAAAATTAAATTTATCAATTGGGCGTCATTTTCATTAACTTAGCGTCATTTTTGAAGATGTTTTCGTCAATCTGTGACTAAATACCGCCAAGTTGGCGATATTTTGCTTGATTATTCGCCAAGTTCGACATATGTATTGTTAAGTGTTACGAACAAATGAATAGAAGCGCATTTCTTATGTACTAGAAGGTATGCCCGTCATGTGTCGAACGTTATATATCGGAATTAAAAATTTGCAAAGCATTGCTTCCTGTTTAGCGTAATTTTTATCAATTTGGCGACATTTTCGTCAATCTGGTGATTTTTAAAAGGTCACCAGGTTTGCGACATCCCGCCAATATATTTGCCAAGCATTAAGGACGGCGAAATAGGTTATTTTTATAAACACTTGTCATGTTATTTCCAAGATATTAAATTTTCGTCAATTAGGAGTCATTTTCATTGATTAAGCGTCATTTTTATCAATTTGACGACATTTTCCTCAATTCAGCAACGTTTAAAAAAACCTCGCCAATTTGGCAATATACTGCTAAATTCGTCGCCAAAATTTCGTCAAGCGTTATGGACGGAGAAATAGGTTAATCTTGTAGAATGTAAGCTACTAATGGGGTCCAAATATAAAACTATTACCCAAAGTATAATCTCACGTGAATGGAACGAGCTAGATCCACGAAGATGATAACAAATTTATCGCATATTACATATGAAAAGTGAACATATTTCACAGTAATTAATGCTTTTTTTTTAATGTTATGTTATTTTATATATTTACTTGAAAACTGTGCTATATCTCGAGAACAATTCATGCTAACGTTTTAAAGTTTGTGTCAATCGTTTTCTAATGAAAAATTACATTAGAAATTATTATTTACGCAACTTTATTGAAAGTAATAATTTTTTGATGATTTTTTCAAAATTTCATTCAAATTTGGGGGATGGTCTGAACATTCGATTGCGTTTAAAAACAATAGGCTTCCAGTATTCAAGGATTGTAATTTTTGTACCAAATTTTGTTCGAATCGCTTTATTCTTTCGTGAGATATGGTCTCCACAGACTCACTGACACACACACACACACATCACCTTAAAAACTTTGAACTGATTTCTGTTCAGGAATGCTTGAAACGTGCTCTCCCATCGAAAAACATCTGCTCTCCCATCGAATTTTAATACTGCCTTATGAGCTTTATCTACACGACTGTAGTTTTTTGACACTCACTGATTTTAACTTTGGACATGTATTAATATTATAATGTCGGGGCTATCTGTGTGGTGTTATTAGTAAAGGTACACAAGAGAAAAATATCTCATATGCCTAACTCACGATTTTCTCTACGAACTAACGAATTTCCGAATCATGCTCCTAATGCAGCAACCAGCATAAGGGAACTTGTTTTCATTTTATTAAAGCTTATTAGCACGGAATAACCGTTAACTACAACCGTTAACACTCCTTCAAAATTGCATTTTCACATGGCAAAAAAAGGGAGGGATTGTTAGGTGCTATACCCTCATTAGTGGAAAAATTACATTAGGTGTCCAAAGGGGTCCATACTGTAAAACGAAATTCACCACTGTAACCCTTCATTCGGTCACATACTCCTTTTACCAGATCCTGCTTACATTTATAAATTGATCATATATTAAGAATGCAGTAACGTGGACAGGAGGATTGAAGATCGCCCCCTTATTAGTGAACAATTATATTACTGCTCCATGTGGTCAATATTGGAAAACGAAATCAGCCACTGTAAACCCCCATTCGATTGTTCTCAATCCCCCTTTTTCCGTGATTATGTTCCGACATTCTGGGTAAGAATGTGAAATTACATACGTCTATGCAAAATTGATCAAAATTGTTTAGTGAGATGGCAAAATCTAATATTTGAAAATCGCGAACACAGAAAATAGCTTTTGAATTACAAGTCCGAAAAAATATGTGTATTTTAAAATAAATTTTAGGTTTGCATTAAGTTTGCTTATTAATTAATCCATGCTTAATTCTATGTTACTTTTTATATTTATTTTATATTTTTTAATATATATTTCCATAAAAAAAATTAGAAGATCACATTAAAAGTGTCACATAGCTAGTAAGAATTTTACAAATGATATATTATTGAGAACATAATTTGTGTCATGATTTACCGCAACTATCTTAAATACGTATGAATAAATGAGAGGATCCTAAATGACTTCATGACTCGCGTTGTCCATATTTTCTAAATTACCCTAGATAACATTTAACAATTTTGTAGAAATATACATCCCTTAGTAGTTCTGTATGTTGTTTTTGTATGTTCATTTCAATCTGAAATCTGAAGGAGGAGAATGTAGGATCATTATAAGAGAATTAATTACATTATAAGAGAAATGAATTTCTTCCCAGTTGCTTAATAGATATAGCCTCGATTGGCTAGTTAGAAGATGCGTGGTTTTGAATCCCGGTTGAGTACAGCTCTTACTATTATTACACTCTATTACTACACATTTATAATGTACTGTACACCCGGTTGTAACACATTCATAATTTAGACTTCCTTAAATTTTTTTTATTTTCTTCTGATTCGAACTCAATTGTTAGCGAATAACTTCTCTTTAAAAGTTTTATGTTCTATCAAATACGATTAGGAACGGCAAGAGCAATTTTACCATCCAACAGCATTTTTTAAACAGACAAACGAAATGAAAGTCATATCAAGGCCCATTTATCTACTATACAGACAAAAACAAAAAATGTATTGCGTATGAAAATTTACTACAAAAATTAAAGGAGGACAACATTGAAGCAACTATAGATGACGTGAATAAATTGTTAAGAAGTCTAAAATCTACTTTTAATCTAGAGAAAAAAAAGTGACGGATTAAAAAAAAAGTGGCAGTTTGTATTGCTCGAAGGTATGATATTTACCAGAATTGGAATTTTTGAGAGACACTAAAGAAGCTTGTCCTGGAACAAGCTCTATGCTGCTGAGTGATGAAGAAATTAATATTGTGATAAGTAGCCAATTTCTTAACAGTTTTTATCGACTACATAACAAGAGCACTATATAATAAGTAATACATAAAAGCACTTTTATATTTATATTCGTTTTTTAAAGTTTGGATGTGAAACAATAGTGAATTCCAGTAGTATATTTGAAATGTATTATTTATTTCATATCAAAACTCACATCAGAAAGCGACAACCAAAGTTATTATTTATCACTCTTTGGCGATAACCCGCCAAATGAGCACACTTTCACTCTGTCACTTTCTCGGACCTTACAAAATTGATGACCTCGGGAGTCTACGGAGGACGACAGACCCCCTGTAGTTCCCGTATCGTCTGGAAATATTTCTCATCTCTTTGTTTCCTGGTGTATGGGGAGCTTTAATGCTCACCGACACAATGGATTCCATCGCTTTTGGAATCAAGCCGATTGTCTGGCTAGCGCTGTGATTGGCCATTACAGCCGAATTGCTAATAGACTGTTAGTTTACAGGTAAAACATAGCGAAAATGAAGGAAATAATAACAAATAGGTTATTGTGACCAGTAGCGTCGCTAGAATTTTTTTTTTTCTGGGGGTTCTATTCAAATCAATTCGAACTCATTCGGCTGTAAGATATATGTGAGCAGTAGATAGATGTTATAAGGAATGATGGGGGGGGGGGGGGGGGGGTCTAATAAAATATATTTTTTCCAATTTCTCCAAATATCATTTTTAAGAACTTCGATGGGTTCTGATGGGTTCCTGAGGGAGTTATGACCCCCCCCCCCCCCCCCAAAAAAAAAATCCCTCCTTTGGCGATGCGCCTGATTGTGACTTCACAACTTTCTCAAGCGATATTTCCCAAATTCATCGTCAAGGTCAAGCGATCCGGACCCAATGCTCGAACTTTTCCATATTGATATTTCTCAAATATTGTTTTCTAGCTGGGAGACTTTTAAACAAATGAAAGAGATGTAGTTGTAACGAAAATACAATAATGCATGCAATTTATCTTGATGGCTAAAATAAAATATGCTAGCAAATAAAATATTAAGGCTTTATCATTGCTATTCACATCAGCACGAACTCATTCGGGTGTCTGATAAAACGCTTCCTCAAAGTTTGTTATCTGTAATCTATTCATTCTACAGAAGCTCTATCACCAACTCTCTGCTATTCAAAACGTTTTAGTCGATGACGGATCGATGCTCCTTCTGTGATGTCAGATCAATACAATCATTAGACTGAAAGATGGCAGCAAGCTGTAATCATTTTATTTCGTTGTTGAAAAAGAAACAATGTAAACACTGTTGATTCTGGTTTGTTTCACGTTACAGCATTTTCTCCTGTTTGCGAGTTAGTTTTTATTTAAATTTAACCGAAGCATGGAGGCAAAAGTAAAGAGTATTAAGAAAAGAAAACACCAATATCGTTTGAGACAATATTTCAGGTTTCGCTAGAATAAGATAAGTAGTCCTGTATTGTATACATTTCTATAGCGAAAGGCCTAAAATATTTATTTAAACCTCCCATTTTGTAAAAATAAATTATTAGCGCAATGAAAAGTAGAACTGAAACAATAAATACTATTCCAACGTATTCAAAATGATTTTACCTTTCAATTTATTTTTATCTACCTATATTCTGTATTCTATCCTACAACTATGAAAAAATACTTGTTAATTATACTCATAATTAAGGAACCCTTAATTTAAAAATAATCACAAATGTATATTACTAAATACTACGCCTTTATGTTGTGTCAACTAACAATAGCAGCTACTTTACTAATACTTCCGACACATATATACTATAATGCGCAAAGCATTATGGTATTTTCAAGATTCATAAGTTCTAGTATAATAATTATAACTCTGTCCCTCATGGTTTAGTTCTTCAACCTCTCTTATTTCTACTGCATATTAATAATCTGCGTAATTTGAATTTAAATGATCAGTTAAGCTCTTTTGCTGATGATACTGTTTTAATGTATTCTGAAAATGATTATAATTTACTACGCAATATGAATGATGACATGAAACCTTTAAATATGTGGTTTTCGTCCATTAAATTAAATATTAATTTTTCTAAACCAATTGTAAGTTATTTTCCTTATCCCCTTATCAACTTGTAGTATATCTTGGACATTAGGTATCATTTGCACATACTTGTTCGACACAAAATCCCTCTTTTTGTCCGATAATTGATCATGTTAAAACTTGTAGATATTTGAGTGTGTATATTGATTGTAATCATAAATGACATTCTGGGTGGCTCATGTCGTATCTAAACTACGTCTTATTTTATTTTATTTTTATCATGTTAGGTCAATTGTGTCTCTGTCATTTTTAAAAAAATTATGCAACTCCTCTACATTACCCTATCTCTTGTATGGTGTCCTTATTTGGGGTGGTGATTATTCTTCTAATATTTATCCTTTGATTAAAATTCAGTCGAAGATGCATCAATTGATTTTACGTAATAGTAATGATGACATTCTTGTTGAGTTAAAGAAACTCTTTGACATGACGTTTTTTCATCAACTTTACATTTTCAAATGTATTTTCTATTTATTTGAGAACCCCAACTACTTATAAATCCATCACATTCCACTCGTTCTTACAAGTATAATTATGTTATTCCTAAAGCTAATCATGAAATTTTGCATAAGAACTTCCTGTGGTTAGCACCTAAAAACTTTTTTTAATGTTTTACCTAATGAATTGAAGTCTATAAAGTCACCTGGCTGTTTTAAGTATAAGTTGAAAGTTTATCTATATTAATACATGGATACGGAAGTGTTTATCATTATTCTAAGTAATTATTTTAAGTATAGTTTTTGTTAATTATTATATTGCACCTGTTGTCGATCTCTTCTTATTATAGTTTATCTTAGCGACCTGAATGGACTTGCTAGTCCCTAAGGCGCATTGCAACAAAATTTTGTGTTCTATGTTTATATTGTGTTCTTTGTGTCTGTAGTTATACTCGCCTGTATTGTTTCGCTTGTTGTATTAATTAATTGAATTTGAAATTTGAATTTAAATTTCTTTTCTGGTGATTATAAAATTATATATAGCTTTTATAAAATTATCATGTATTTCGATAAGCAAAAGGTTATACATAATTGACTGCTATTTATTTATTTTATATTAAACTAAATAAATTTGGGTGGGTTCTGCATGTTTGTACTCGCTGAAAATAAACAGCATTTCATACGTCATCTATATATAAATAAAATTAAACATCTGTCTGTCTCATCATCACGGGAGAACTGCTGAACCGAATTTAATGTGAAATTTTGTGGGTAGCTTTGAAATAGCCCAACTTAAATATTAGTCCATGTTACGAGTTTCTAAGACCAGGGGTTGTCTAGATATTAATTAAAAACAAACAATTAAACCTTCCATATAGATAGCATTATGCAGATGATATTTTTTTCGCCAATTTATTTGAAGAAAATTATATCCTGTCGCTTAGCAACGGATTTAAATCCAATGTGTTTATGCGGTAGACGAGTTTTATTAAATCTTTTCCGATTTAAATAAGAAATATATGTATGTAAAATACAATTCACCGATACTGCATTTTTGACTGGATTATATCAATGATGGTTTTCAGGTTTAAACATTATTATTATTGATATTTTCGGGGATTATTGATATTTTCAATTCATTACGTCATTGTTTTATTTTTGAAAAAATTGTTGAAACTCATATATTGTATACGTAGTACGGATAATCTTCTACAAATGCACGGGTATATCTTCTAATCTAGGAGAATATAAGTAGTAGGGATATATTGACATATATTTTGGCATATATTGGAATGAATTACGACCTTTAGATTTAAAGATTATGGGATTATTGATATTTTCAATTTATTACGTCATCTGTTTTATTTTGGCAAATATTTTAAAAACTCATATGTTGTAGTACGGGTCCAATACAATTTTAGCGCTTTCGTTTTGCATATATTGGTTCAATTTCATATTTTTTGTATATTTGTTTACAAACAGGACCAGAATGCTTTATTCTTTAGATCTTCCCGTGAAGATAATTTTGTATAGAGAGAAAAGTGATTCTTAAACTTCTTTTTAGAAGCATTAAATTAAATATTTTAATAGAATATTTTGATTAACAATATCATTTAGTATACTCTAGGAATTAGCACATGATTATGAATTTTAAGTTTCTTTATTATATACTCCGTACGAAGAACGGGTATACTGTTAGTAGACCACATAATCGTACAAAATGATGTTCGAATTGCTACATTCGTTATTTGGATATCATGTACACAGACTCTTACATGTATGTCACACGCGTATATTACGTTAAATTCGAGTTGAAAGATGTTTCCAATGTTTACATACGTCAAAAATACAAATTTGACCTTTCAATCAAGTCACATTTTCTCTTTATATGCATATATGAAGGGAATATAACACATATTTGGTGGGATTTATATAAGGACTTTTATATGTAAAAAAATATAAACTGTTAAAAATCTATATAAATAAAATTAAAACTATGTTTGTTTGTATCTGTCTCATCATCACGGGAGAATGACTGCACCGAATTTGATGAAATTTTCGGGGTAGACTTGGAATAGCCCCACTTAAAATTTAGTCCATGTTTTCAGTTTCCAGGACCAGGGTAATCGAGATCTTAAAAAAAAAAACACTATTAAACCTTCCACTGAGATAGCATTATGCAAGCGATATTCTTTCCGCAAAGTTATTTGAAAAAATAAAAATGATATCATGTGTTGCTAAGCAACGGAATTAAACCCAATGAGTTTATATTTGAAAAAAAAAATATCAGGTTGCTAAGCAACGGAAATAATAATAATGATTTAATACAGCAGTAAATCTTTTTTTATTTAAATAATAAAGAAATGTTTATAAACCAATTTTATCGGAATTGCATTTTTGATTGGAATATATCCATTACCGCCTTTGAGTTTTAAGATTACGAGGATTGTTGATATTTTCAAATTCTTACGTCATCTATTTTATTTTGGTAAAATATTTTTCAAATTCATATATTGTAGTACAGTTATATCTTCTAATATACGGGTATTATCTTCTAATCCACGAGAATATAAGTAGTACAGGTATATCTTCTAATACAATTTTAGAGCTTTTATTTGGCATATATTGATTCAATTTCATGTTTTCTGAAAATTTGTTTAGAAACGGGATCAGGATGTTTTATTTTTCAGATATTCATAGCGAGAACAGAGATTCTTAAACTTCTTTTTAGGAGCATTAATTTTAATATTTTAATAGAATGTTTTGAATACCAGTGTCACGTCACTTAGAATACTATAGGAATTTGTACATAACTGTGACTTTTAAGTTTCTTTATATTGCATTTTCCGTACGAAGAAAGGGTATTACTGCTAGTTTACAATAAAATTGTTGATATAACATTTAAAATAAACTAAATTATACTTATAAAAGTAAACATTTTTTTTTCAAGGATTAAAAATACCAAAACTATATTTGAAACAACAGAAATCCTCAAATCAGTGGCGTATTTTGAAATTCAATTTGGGGGCTTTCAGTTTTAAATATCAATCTCAAGGGGTCCAAGTTAGAGATCTGCACGGGCTCAGGCTTGGGCATGGCCCACGGGCCGGACTCAGACCATGTTTTATTAAATTCGGATCGGGTTAGGCTGGGTCAAAATAAAAAAGCGAATAGCTACTGTTTACTTAAAATTTAACACTTATATTTTATTTTCAATTTTTTTCTGTAATTTTAATTTCAATTATTAGATTCCTGATGTTTCTATATTATCAAAATTAAATACGTTCTATTGTTAAAGTAAAACACTTCCGTCGATTTTTTTCCGATAACAAATATTGAATGAGAATTTATTTGTGCAAACTATTATAGTTTAAAATTAATATATGGATAAGACAAATTTTTGTCCTTGAATTTATATTTGCATTCTAAACATCTACCACTTTTAATTTAAAATTATTAAATTTTAAAGATATTCATAACTATGTCATAATCAAAGAAAATAATACCATTTATTTACCGAATGAGTTACAAGATAGTAGCACTACAGTTTTGTAGGACTTTCTTAATTTGTGCAATATTTTTATAAAAAAATGTTAATACATTTATATGAATATAAATAATAATGAAGAGTACTTGTCATGAAATCCGCGCCGAGAATTAGCGAAGTCTGAAAACCGATATTTATGAAATTAGACTTTTAGATTGTGCTGCGACTCATGTCAGTTGCTTTAAATTTTTTTTTCTTATCAAATGGCCAGGCACTTGACTTCCATCATTCGCCTATATATCGGCCAGGAACGTGAACCATTTAGCCGTCCTAGGACTTTGCCCCAGGCAAGCCCGAGGGGGACGGGACACACTGCTCCCAACAACACAACATCCATGCCTTACGTGGAACTCGAACCCTCAACGCGGCGGTCGAACGATCGCTTGGAAACGCTCGCCTTGACCGCTCGACCACCGCGTCGGCTGCTTTAAAATTTCATGGGTTTTAAACTAATTCGAATTGTTAAAAAAAATTGCAGAGGTACATCGCACAAGGAGTTGAAGTATCGCTATAGTAAGTTTCGTTGCTGTTCAAAGCTTCTATTTTTCGCTACAGGCGACATACACACACACACAGACAAACATCTTCTTTTATAATGTAAGATTTATGATATACTTTGTATTGATACAAATTGATATAAAATATATTGTATTGATACAATTATAAAATATTATTTTTTTTCCCTCCTAGGAATATATATTGAAAGTAAACGGCACATAGCCACGAAGCGAGTTACTGATCAAAAGTTCAAGGACGATGTCGCTTATATCTTCATGGGTTTTAAAAGCGTCGATCTCGCTTTCAATGAAAATTTAGAGCAATCCTGGAAAGACTGGACTGGTGCTCGTTTAGTGAATGCATGTCTTCGCCAGGAATTTTACATCAGTCGCTACTCTTTTTTCCACAGGGTTAGTCCTCCTAACCCAGATCTTTTTATGTACATTTTAATAATCGAATGCCATAATGTGAGGAACGCAAACAAGACATATCTCTTAGACTTTGTGCAGAAGTTAAGAGTGGAAAGAGTATTTGGCTACTTAACAGTCTACAGGCGAGAAGTTTTAGCTTCCACATCTGCAATCATTAAGGGTATTCTGTCAGACCAGGACGACTACGTTAGCAAAGTCGATATGTGACAAATTATGGAAATATTAGCTTCTGAAGATCTTGATACCTTTATTAATACCGAGTTATATATTTGGAATCGGGATATTAACTATTCTGGTGTAAAGCTTCCCGAAACTGGCAGCTGACGAATGCTTTGTTTCACCTTTGGATTTGGATTCCAAAATAAATACAATTATTTATTTAGTTCACACAAAATTACAATAAAAAAGAAATAACCCAATGCAAAACGCAACTAGGCTATCTTTCTCGATCCAAAACTGAAGCGAAGTAGGGTATCTAGCTACATATTTAATAAATGTGACTTTATAATTAATGTACAAGATAGTTTAATAACTTATACCAAATAAATTGGAAATATTGTTTAGCGCGCCAATTTTTTAAATTAATTTTTCTCTATAAACTTCATATTATTTGACCTTTGACTACAGATAATATATGTACACAATACATAGATCGACATTTAAAATTCGAGCTTCGTCTTTACCTAAAACAGATTAGTTCAAGCTATGTACAAAATTTTATTCAAATCTGTTGAGTTTCTCTATATTAACGAAACTTTAGCATACAATCAGATTTGAGTTAGTGTTAAGGAAGCTTCTTCTCAAAACACGCTTCGCTTCAATAACTCTTTATGACAAAAAGGACTCTAGAAACCCATTGGGGTTGCTCAGAAACTGGATAATGCATAACATAAACAAGCAAGCGTAGTGTGGTATGTAGGGGAAGTTTGATACAGTTTTAATAAAACTTTTGTTTTCTTTTATGAAAAATTTATTTTAGTAATATATAGTCTAAATCAGATACCTCCAAACTACAGTCCGTGGGACGAATTTGGCTCGCTGAATAAGTTTATCCGCTCCGCTGCCGCTTTTAAAAATAAAATTTAAACCATAAAATATTTTCAATAACGAATATTAAAATTATTGTCTCTGTATGGAGTATATTTGCATACATTATACGCCTAATACCTGCATACATCATATACACCCGGTAGCAGAATTTTGAATAAGCAATCAAAACAGCTCTTTGGTTCATCCACTTATGTGCACCTTTATTGCCATCAGAAAGTAATTGTGCTATGTCGTTTTGCAAAGAAAATGATTCCCATATTTGGGAGCAGCTATATTTGCTAACAACCAAATAAAGCAAAATTAGATTAAAATTAAGATTAAATTAAAACATCGCTTATGAGTAACAGATGACAACTTGAAAGACGACACCAAATATTTAAAATACCATTCAGACATCAAACAATCAGGTACATTGCACTGATTTGTTGTTTTTAAATGTTTCGTGCCATCGGTTAATATTCAATTATTTGAATTTTTGCTTATATTTTCGTACGAAAAAAAAAATCTTGCGTTTATTGATTGTTGTGAATATTTATTTAACATCTTTGTTCTCTATTATTCCTTTGAGAATATAAAATGTCATATAAGTTATGTATATATAGTATATGAAAACGTTTCATGAAATAAGGTAACAAGTCCTGCGGTATGAATACGTTTTTTATTATATCAATGTAAAGATGACAAGTAACTTATATGGACACACAATACTTTTCCACGTAATCTCTATATTTATCAGGGCATTTGTTCCATCGATACATCAAGGCATGAATCCCAGACCTAAAAAAATTAGTAGCAAGGTTCTGCAGTCAAGACAATATATAGCTTGTTGAACTTTGTTGTCAGTTGCTTATCATTTTCCAGCCGGGTGTTTCTTCAAAGGTCCTAAAAGACGAAAATTGCTAGGTGCCTAATCAGGACTGCAAGATGGGTATTCAAGTACTCTCCAGTGGAAGTGCTGTTATAAATCGCTCTTACAGTTGACAGTGTGGAACCCGGTATTATCATGAAGCATACACCTTAACAAATTGGCGATGAATTCAACTGATATTATGCCCTGAACTCGCAGAAATCTTATCACAGCACGGATATCAACGTTTGATCACGTTTTCCTTAGTGTTGTCATTTTTAAATGTTTGTTAAACAATGTGCCTGATATGGTGCTCTCTAGTAACAGGGAAAACAAACAGAGATCTGAGTAGTCCATACTATTAGAAAGTATCCATTTAATAATGAATTTTACGTATGCGATATATTTTCCACCTACTTATTGAAACGCCCTTGTAAATACATAAAATAATGCATGTCTCTTTTTTGATACAGCTCACCTAGGACTTTCAATTTCCTAATATAGCTCTCCGCTCAAAAAGTTTGAGAATCCTTGGACTAAATTATAAAATGTACTTTTACTTTCACAAAATAATTGTTTGCAATTAAATTAATTAAAGTTCTTAGATTTCAAACTATAACAGTTACGTGCATTAACTGTAATTGTATCAAATCTCTCCAATAGTAGGGGGACTAGATGTATGTACTTGATATACTTTTTTACCAAGAATCAACATAACGGCGAAATGTTTTCTTAGTACAAAAATTTACCATGATCTAAGTATAGACACAAATCGAAATAAACAAATCAATCAGTGTCTGAATTGTCTGACAAAATCTCGTAACTGTATTTTAAGAACTTAAATACTCAACTTCTTTTTATTGTTAGTAGACTTATATGTGACAATACAAATTCGTTTATATACGAATTCGATTTATATACAAATATTAACTTATTTTTAGTATTTAAAAATAATGTGCTGAGGTAATTTATATATAAATTGGAAAATACATGAAGTTTGAAATGAATAAAATGCCACCCAAATCTCGCTTATCACCCCTCTACCACCATAGTAGTGTTACTGTGTCTATGCTGAAATTATACGACATCATGTCAAATTCTTGTGAAAAAATAACTCTAAGGATATACTATTTAAACCCTATCTTAAATAATAAAAGGCAATGTCTGTGTGTGTGTGTGTCTGTCTGTCTGTCTTATACACTATACGTTTCGCGACCGCGCGTCGGAGAGCTACGACATTTGGCAATCGGAGACCCGGGGGGGAGGGAAGGGGACACATGAAAACCGATTTTTAAAATTTTAATTATTTTTTTATTTATTTAATGTTTTATGCGATTTCGACCGTTTTTTGCCGTTTTTGCCCTTTTTTCTCCACGATCCAGACATCGTAGAAAAAAATAAATGACACCATCGGAAAGAGCAGAGAATTTCGAGTAAAAATATATCAATTTCAAATCTGAATTTCGATTTCTAATATTTTTTAAAGATTTTAAAACAAAACTCACTTTTGGCTCAAAAAATCAATTTTTTGTTTTTAAATTCTCGCATCGTGAAAAGTACTCATAATTTCGACTAATAATTTACATTTTTAGAAAGCTGAAATATCTGGCATTCTTACAAGTCTAATGTGGTCCAGAAAATTGCCTTCAGGATGGCAATTTTAAAGACGCCATGATTTTAAATTTCTCGGCGTTCCGTTCGTTTCTCCCCCGCTGAAGCAGGGAAGGTGGTGGGTGGGGACGTCAAGGTGGAGGTGACGTCACGGTTCTGAATAGAGCGCCTTTGCTCTATATAAATTATTATATTTATATTTTAAATGATGGGACGATCTGGATTTTTTAAATGTATATTTTAACTTTTGGATATTTTAAATGGATATTTTAATTTTATGGATATTTTAAATGATAGAACAATGAAACAATGGAATGAGGATGATGGAATTAAGCATATGGTCATTTTAAATTGCAAATTAGCGCGCGGGAAGTTAGCGGTAGGCCCGGGTTCGATTCCCGCCACTGCCAAAACTGCCGCCGTGTTTACGTGGAATACGATCACGTTAAATATGTGGGTCCGTAAGTCCTTCCGAGAGGTTGGTGGTAGGGGAAGGAGGATACGGCCCCTGTGGATGCCTCCCCCACTGGGTTCCCGTCTAAATTGGGTGAATATGTAGAAAGTTATGGAGATTGTCGCGGAGGGCGCGGCAGCCCAGTGGTTAGCGCGCGGGAATTGCACTCAGTAGGCCCGGGTTCGATTCCCGCCACTGCCAAAACTTACGCCACGTTCACGCAGAGTACGATCACGTTAAACATGTGGGTTCGTGAGTCCTTCCGAGAGGTTGGTGGTAGGGGAAGGAGGGTACTGTCTAAATTGGGTGAATAAAAAGAAAGTTATGGAGATTGTCGCGGAGGGCGAAGTAGCCCAGTGGTTAGCGCGCGGGAATTTCACGCGGTAGGCCCGGGTTCGATTTCCGCCACTGACATGGAGTACGATCACGTTAAACATATGGGTCCGTATGTTTTTCCGAGAGGTTGGTGGTAGGGGAAGGAGGGTACGTTCCCTGTGGATGCCTCCCCCACTGGGTTCCGGTCTAAATTGGGTGGCACATCCTGGCCGTCCAACCAGTTACCAGGCCCGGGTTCGATTCCCAAAATTGCCGCCGTGTTTACGCGGAGTACGAGCACGTTAAACATGTGGGTCCGTGAGTCCTTCCGAGAAGTTGGTGGTAGGGGAAGGAGGGTACGGTCTAAATTGGATGAATAAAAAGAATGTTATGGAGATTGTCGCGTAGGGCAAAGTAGCCCAATGGTTAGCGCGCGGAAATTGCACTCGGTAGGCCCGGGTTCGATTCCCAAAATTGCCGCCGTGTTTACGCGGAGTACGATCACGTTAAACATGTGGGTCTGTAAGTCCTTCCGAGAGGTTGGTGGTAGGGGAAGAAGGGTACGGTCCCTGTGGATGCTTCTCCCACTTGGTTCCGGTCTAAGGACTTGCAGTCCCACACGTTTAACGTGATCGTACTCCGCGTGAACACGGCTGCAGTTTTGGCAATGGCGGGAATCGAACCCGGGCCTACCGAGTGAAATTCCCGCGCGCTAACCACTGGGCTACCGTGCCATCCGCGTGTGGTAGGGGAAGGAGGGTACGGTCTCTTTGGATGCCTCCCCCATTGGGTTCCGGTCTAAATTGTGTGGCACTTCCTGGCCTTCCAAGCAGTTACCTTACACCTTTCTGGTAGGTCGCGCCAACGAGTTTGCCACGGTCAGAATTTTCAAGGGTAGCGAACAGGCTGGTCGCCAAAGGCGGCTAGTAAGTGATATGCAATTAGAATTTAATTATCTTAAAATAAAAACCTAAGAAATAAAATGCTAATTTTTTTAGGAGTCTCAAACATGTTAAATCTAAACTAAAAGAATCTAGTGATCCATTTGTCTTCTAAATCTATATAACATGTCAGTCCTCTACAAAGTTACATTTCAAACATATTCGCCGAATATATGGCAACATCTTTTGGGAAATTTTGTAAATGCACCAGTACCTCTTACGTATCAATTGTTAGATTTGCACTTTTCTTTTGTCGGAAAAATTATTTGTACTTTTTCATATACTTTTCAGTAACTTTTCAGCACTTTTCTTTTGTCGGAAAAATTATTTGTACTTTTTCATATACTTTCAGTAACTGCTGCCCAACTTTTACAATATCTCCATGAATTTCAATGTATTATGTAGGAACAATTGGAATTAGATTATTTATTTGAATTCCATGAAAAGTATTTCTTTATTTTATAAAATTTAAATATTCCTCTCTTCATATTGAGCCATACAAATATCTAATATATTTAATACTGGCTATTAAATATTAGTTAATGAGATGCTCACTTTATAGTTCGCTATTAACATATTGTTTTCAAAAATCATTTTTGAAGGCATGCAGCAGGGTATCCTTTAAATCAACCCAGGCTATATAATATATATATATTATTATGAATTACAACGTCTATTCTATCATTGGATTTTCATTATATATATATATATATATATATATATATATATATATATATATATATATATATCGCTGTCAAAGGACACCTAAATTGAGTAATTTGTCAAATTAAACACTGGTTAAATTATATAAGGAACTATATTACATGAATATGTAGTGAAATTTAGTTTTAAACTTGTAACTATACTTTTCAGATATAACTTAATCTATTTCTAATCACAGATTCTAGTAAACTCCCCATTATAACATTAAAATTTACATTGTCGAAGTAAATGATCTAAAATTTTATAAAAACTAAATACATTTAGACTTATACATTGGCATAGTTAGTTATACTTACCTAGAATCTTATCATATTTTTTTAATCCAAAGTCTAAATGCACACACACACACACAAAAAAAAAACTCATTTTGTTTCCTACGCAAAGAAAAGAACAATGAAATTCGGGTTTTGGGGCATATTTTAAAGTAAATTAAAAAAAAATATTGTTGTTTTTAGCACTCATATGTACCAGCAAATTGCTCTCGGAATGACTAAATCACACATACTACATCTAGTCATACAAAGAGTATCAGCTAGAGCGTAATGAATGCTATTTTCTAATTTGCAATATATAAATTAGAATCTAACTTTCTATAAATTATTCAGAATTGTAATTTCTTACTTTAAAACAAATTACTCGCAACACGGACAGACGCTTCAAAAGATTACTCAGAGTGGTTTACGAGCGGCTATTCTCTGCAATGAACTCCCGGGAAAATACCACGTGATAACTACGTCAGGCGCGAATTTCAGTAGCCGCAGATGAATGACGAGAGTTCTTTGTTTGCTTTATTTCTAAAATTTACAGTTCAATTAGTCTATGCGCGATTTTGATACTGAAAACACACACACACACACACACATATATATATATATATATATTAAACAACTCTTCGATCAATTCAAATTAAAGTTATTAATTATCAATTCAAAAACTCTTACTAGATATGACTTGTCAACCTTTAATTTATTGCATTTTGTTCTTTTTCACAACTATCTTGTACATGGTAATGCTGTATACCTCCAAACGATTGGAGTACCGTAAGAATCCACTAGTAGCTCTATACTCGCCAATATTTATCTTTACTTTTACGAAAGACAATCCACTCTGATTGCACCTAACATTTCTATTTTTCGCTACATTGATGATGTTTTTATTTGTTTTCATACTGCACGTGATTCTTTACCCACACTTAATATTTATCCATCTAATGTTGAGTTAATACCTAATGAATCCCACCCTGCCAAATCTGTAAATTATCTTGATATCACCATTTATATACAAAGTAACTCATTCCATACTACTATTTATGATAAGAGACATCAATTTAAATTTAATGTGAAATTCTTCCCTCATTATTCTTCTTGCCATAGTGACCCAGTTTTTAGAAATATAATCATTAGCTAGTTGCTCCCGCATCCACCGCCTGGATTGTAATATGTGTACACTATCACATATTAATCGTCTCACAAGTCTGGGCTATATGCACAATTTTCCCACCTTATTTGTAGATCGCAGTATAAGTACGATACTCAATAGTAGTGGAAACACAATAAAATAAACACCGCCCGGCGGGCAAAAATAAATATGTGCAAATATTACAAAAACAGTAATTTCTATTACACAAAAAGCGTGCAAAATTTTAAAAAACAGCCTCGGCGGGTAAAGAAAAATTGTAACACACTAATAAAACCATTAAGGCGGATATCTAAAATGCAAATAAAACTAAAACAGGCTACGGATAAAAACAGTGTTATCCATACTTTAAATGTTTTTGATTGTAGTGATCACTTCTCGGTTAGTTTCTGAACTCTTGGGTTTGTCTCACCGAAAATATGTACAACTACTTCCACTCTCTCTGGTCTGGTCCATTCCATCGCGGTCTTTTCGCGTGGTAAGCATCCAAGCTGGATCACCTGGTGAACTCCCATGAAAATTATTCACGCTGGCGGCCTTCAGACTTGTGAGTTGCCCCTTTTTTGCATGTTTGTGCATTTGTGCGTTATATTTTACATGATTATGTGGTAGTTTATGTTAAGTTGGATTTTATCCTCTTGGGTCGTTTTTCTGATAATCTCGTTTATTCCGTTGTTGGGCACAGATTGCATAAAATTTTTACCACGTGTTTTTATGCAATCACAGAAACAACGAATTTTAGTATATCTGTTTAGAATGTGCCCCTAAAGACGTTTCTGGCAGATATACTATTCACTGATTTATTTTCCTTGTCCTGGCCTTTCCGTGCTTTACTTTTCCAGCCCTTTCTCGTTACTTTTTACTGTTAAATACACGTTATTATATTGCCCGCAGATTGATGCTGTGTTTACTGACTTTCACTCCTGCACTTTCGTTTTTGTTATTCTAATATATACAGGGTGATTATAATTAAAGTTCCCGGTTTGAAAATGGTCTCAAATAAAAAGCACTGGTCAGAAAGATTTGAAATTATGTGTGAACACTCGTGGAGCAATGGAATTTTGTTTGGTAAAGAAGAAATCAGTAGTTCAAAAAGTCGCCGCTAGGAGAATAATTGGCGCTTTACTACACTAGAATGCAATATAAAAGTAATAAACGTTGACTTACTCATTGGCTAATGACGTAATAAATGTTTAATATGCTGTCCTTTGCATTTTGAAACAAGCTGAAATCGCAAAATATCGTTTTCAACAACAGATTTAAGTGTTTCTGTAGAGATGTTGTGGATGTGATGCGTGATGCTAGCTTTAAGTTCCGCTAAATTGGTAATGTTCCCATTAAACACCACATTCTTCAGATGCCCCCAAAGCCAAAAATCACATGGATTGAGGTCAGGGGAACGTGCTGGCCATCTTACAGGAAAATCGCAGCTGATGATTCTGTCATCTCCAAATGACTGCGAAGTAGCCGCTTCACTGGTTTTACGATATGTGGTGGAGCCTCATCCTGCATGAAAATAGTGTTATCGATACACTGATGCTCTTGCAGTGTGGGTATAACATGACTTTTCAAAAGACGTTAATATCGATGGCCATTGACAGAACAGGTGACGGGGCCATGAGGACGGACCAACTTCCTCAAAAAAGAAAGGCCCGATAATAAACGCTGCTGTAAATCCGCACCATACAGTGACTTTGGGGGAATAAAGAGGCACCTGGCGTAGTTCCTGTGGATTTTCGGTTGCCCAGATTCTGCAATTTTGCGTATTAACTGTTCCATGGAGATGGAAGTGTGCTTCGTCAGTGCACAAAACGTTCCAGGGCCATTCATCGTCCACTTGTATCCGAGCCAGAAATTGAAGTGCGAACATTTCACGTGCAACATTGTCCGCAGGTAGCAACTGTTGAACATGGGTCAGTTTGTAAGGATGACATTTCAAAATGTGTTTCAAAATTTTTTGCATTGTACTGGAGGGTACGCCTAATGATCGGGCAATTCCACGTGCACTCGTAGATGCATTAGCGTTACGCTCTTTTTCTAACGCTGTAGTTACGTCTTCCACTATCTCTCCATTGACTGCTTTCCGTCCCCTGCTAGGTTTGATGTCCAAAGAGCCAGTCTCTTCAAATTTTAAAATCATTTTGCGCAAGCTTCTGCCACACAGAGAACCAGATTTTAACTTTTTCAACGTTCTGAACTTTCTAAGAGCTATTTAACAAGAGCTGTTATTCTCATAAAACAATTTGACAAGAAGAGCACGATCTTTTAATGATAGAGTCATTGCGACAGAACAATAGAGATTTTTCATTAAGTTATGAGAAATAAGTTCCGCTCTTCCTTTTTTATAGCAAACGTTTATTGCAACGTCACTGTCTTATGCAAATTTGCAGCAGCATTTGAAGAGCAATTATGCAAAACAAGTTAAATCCACTTTTTGTGAAAAAATGATACGGCTTACGTTTGCTAAAAATTTAACATTGTTTCAATGGATGAAATTTTTTTTCAGTACTTGCATGCATATGATGATGAAAGATCGACTTTTAATTCAGTATTCGAAGGACAGCATATTGAACATTTATTACGTCATTAGCCAATGAGTACGTCAACGTTTATTACTTTTGAATTGCATTCTAGTGTAGTAAAGCGCCAATTATTCTCCTAGCGGCGACTTTTTGAACTACTGTTTTTTCTTCACCAAACAAAATTCCATTGCTCCACGAGTTTTCACGCAAAATTTCAAATCATTCTGACCAGTGCTTTTTATTTGAGACCATTTTCAAACCGGGAACTTTAATTATAATCATTCTCTCTCTCTCTCTCTCTCTCTATATATATATATATATATATATATATATATATATATATATATATATATATATATATATATATATATATGACGAAATTGCCTTCATATTGCCATATTGCCAAAAGAGTTGGCGGAAGAGCGATTGTGAACTCTTCTTAGTCCCGATTAATAGCTAGCTACTAGGCCATGGCACACTCTCGGACGCCAGCATTAATAATATAATAATTTTTATTACTTTTTTCTATTATATTATTTATTTTCTATTTCTTTTCTATTTAAAATCCAAGTCTATCAAACTACTAGTATTACGAGTTACTTCTGCTTTTATTGGATGAGAGAGCGTTGCGTCGCCAGACTTGAATATAACCAACTTCTGATGTTGAAGGTTACCAGCTAGCTCTCCGGCAATAATACCCCATTTCCTTCTTTTTTCTCCATTTTCTGGAGAATCAATCCATCCTAAAACCATTTCTTAAATGGTTTGGGCAGTTCATGGCCTAACATCCACCCATATTCCGAATCTTTAATATCAAACTACAGTATTCGTCAAGACGTTGCCACAGTACTAGATAGGGAAAAGGGCAATCATATATCTGACGCATCAGGTCATATTTGTTTTCAACGCAGCAGCCTTAACCTCCCCTACAGCATAAACAATAACAATGAATAAATTCAGAACTACAAAATACTGTTACTAACGTATCCTCTTGAATCGCGGATGAACTCTCAGGATACAAAAATGAGTTCAAATTCCTGGATAAGTAATGTTTTTATTTAAAAAGTAATAACAAGCGTAAACAGGATCAATATAAAGCGAATAGCTCGGTAACTATCTTACAAGATCGTTAAACAACTAGTACAATAAAATAGCAATTAGGTAATCAACTAATCCAGATACTATTCTCAAAACACTGACGTATCTCATAATTCAACTTGACTCGTATTACACCAACTCTCTTCAACTGAGAGATGACTTCCTTATACAGTCACCATAGAAATTTCTAGAAAGAAAGCGGTATCACCGAAACGAGTCGATATTTCTATAAAGTTCTCGATGATTCGGAAACTGGCCGAAAGTCGCTTATAAAGTCAGTTATAAAATGAAATAAAAATATTTTGTAGGGATTGAAAATTATTTGGCTGCATTTGTGAAGGTTTCAGAAGTAATTGACGAGTTTAAAGATGGTCTTGAATTTATTAGATGATTTGTTCTATGAAATATAAAATCATATATTTAACAAATAAATAAACAACCCGCCCTCTGACAAAGAAAATTGAACACATCCAAGAATGAAATATAGTAGGAATTTACTAAAACAACTCTGGGTGAATTAATTCTTCAGAGCCTAATGTTTCCCAATTTACTCCACATTTAACAAGCTACTATACACTCAGACTATGTGCATATAACTTTATCTAAAACTTCTACCTTGAATATATCAATCTGTATCAATTAACTATTTGTAACTCCATTATCTCTGACATCAGTAAGGGGATGCATTCGAATCCATGCGTGGGAAGCTTTTAGTCTCCCACAGCTCAATGATCAAGGCACTGTTTTACGAAGCACCTGTAAACAATCTATATCTCCACATCGTAAGATAAAAAAGCAAGATAAAACAGTGCGTGACAAGTATAAGAAAGTATTATTATCACTACCTGATCTGCTGACGATCATATAGATCTAAGATGAATGTGATGGTAAAAATCGATAAGACACAAAATATCTAAATTCGTCTTTGGCTGGAGCTTAAATAGAAAAATTTATTAAAAAAAGTTTGAAATGACCTTAATATTCAAATTAATTAAAACAGAGCAAAGAAACAGAACGAAGAAATATGAGTGGAACTAAAATCTAGCACAAATATTAATATATGATCTTCACACAGGGTGCATGGCAAAGTAATTGGCACAATGCAAAAATGAAACTTTTAAACCTTAAACTATCATGAGATAAAATAGTTGTTTAGCAGCAATCATAAAATTTTCTTATTTGAAAGTCAAGAATTTTGATTAACACTGATAAAACAATCGTGATTTTGGTTTTGTAAGAAAAAGAAAACGAATATCTTGGTAAGAATTGATTCAATGGTGTAATCTAACTTATAATTAAAATACTAGCCAAACGTTTACATGTATTGCGTTTATAAACATTCAAACCAATGTATTTGTGTTTTCTTCACTTTTCGTCATTTTGTTTATGCAGTCTGAAATAAGCTATAAAATTGTTCTGTTAATAAAGAAAAGGATGAAATTGTGATTATTATTATTATTATTATTTTGTTATTTATATTCTGTCTACATTGTGAATATGTATATAAACGAATATTCAAAAAACGAGAAATTATTTAAACTTACGCTCATGGCAAAAGAAATATATGCTACTGGTATTTAAGGATGTCAAAGACAGGGAAACTAACACCCTTTAAAAATTAAGCTGCAAAATATTTTGTTTAACAATCTATGATGTTTAGCATCCAAAATAGTTGTCTTAATTGAAAATTAACCCAGTTAGGTTCTGCCTTGTCATCGAATTTCAGCCTTTTATGTCTCCGAGGAGGGCTGCGAGAGGGTTCTGAGAGACTTTGTTCCTCTCCTGTATTTTGTCCTCTCTGGGTAAAAAAATAAAAAATCCGACCCCGTTAGGTTTAATCCAGTGGTCGCACAAGGGTGCAAAAATCCAGCCTTCTGAGTCATGCGTGTTATAAGGGGTGACTCATCGGGGTGACGCGTTTGAAAGACGAATGTGGCCAAACACGATATGAGACAAAAATTACCATGTTTCTCGCCATTCCAGGAATAGTAACTCAGCAATCAGAGGAGCTACATGTGTGTTTTATCTCTCAAACGATTCATTACTGACTGATCTACAGAATAAAAGTGAAAATTCGTAAACGGATAATTGTAACATACTAAAAATTTGGAAAAAAGGACACACATTTGAACTTTTGCGCGCTGCCACAACTGCCACAGTGTTCATGCGGAGTACGATCACGTTAAACATGTGGGTCCGTAAGTCCTTCCGAGAGATTGATGGTAGGGGAAGGAGGGTACGGTCCCTGTGGATGCCTCCCCCACTGGGTTCCGGTCTAAATTAGGTGGCACTTCCCGGCCGTCCAAACAGTTACCTTACACCTCTCTGGTAGGTCGGACGGTCTGGGTCTCAACAACACATTTGAACTTTATTTTAAAATGTAGAAATATTTACAAAGAAAATATTCAAAATCCTATGAAATTCGGGTGCGGGAAGAAAGAAGGCAAAATACTGAACATAAAAGAGTGACTACTCAGTGATGCCGAACGAATGTGTAGAAGTAAGTGGCTGGCACTGGCTATTCTGCAATACCAATAATAATTACTGGTGACTTCTATTTCTACATGACGGAAAAAAGCATTTCTAGAATTCATGTCGGGTGTGTCTGGCCGTCGTCTTTGTGGTTTGATTACTCGGCTAGTTCCTTTACGGGCGGGTTTGTGGCTTGCTGCTGGGTGGTGCAATCTTTAGCCGGCGCTTTCTGAATGGTGAGCTGTGCCTGACCGCGTTTGGCTGAGCGTGATCTGGTGTACCCTGTGTAATCCCGGTTGGGTGAGTGGTGTGTGGTAGAAGACCCAGACCGTCCGACTCATCCAAAGGACACGAGCAACCATTTGGACGGCCGGCAGAGTGGTGTGTGGTGGGGTCGGAGATGCTCTCTGCTCGATAAGTTTGATAGGCCAGCTGGTCCTTGGTGGTGGTTTGGTATATACGTTTTCCCGATCGCACAGTAAACCGCTCCACACCTAACGGTGAGCGGTGCGGCTGGGGAGCAAAGCAAAGAATTCATGGTGGGGAAAACAAAAGGGAAACAGTGAACAAAAATGAGGGGGCTACTCAGCGATGCAGAGCGAATGTGCGGAGTGGCGGACACTGGCTATTCTACAATGCCAATGATAATTACTGGTGGCTTTAATTTCGAAATAACCAAAGACGAAAACAGAATATTTATAGAATTCATTAAGATGTATTTCGATGTGGCTTTGATACAGGTAGACTATATCAACAACATTAGGCTTCTCGTGTTTAGATTCAATGTTTGTAAGATACCTATATGTTAAGTGTTTGCCTTTTGTAACTCATTTCTTTAATCATAGACCACTGTTTTCAGTTTGTAGAAATTAATGAAATTTTTATGTAAACCTTTGTTTCATTTGCAAGCACCCGTATGAAAGACGTATTCTACGTTGCGGGCGTATCTCCGGTGCAGCTCCTTGAGTTTTTAAACAAAAAGTTTATTTAAATAAAGATTGTTTATTATAGTTTTCTATCTATACTTTCATATATCCTGAAAGTCATCGTGGAGTCTCAAAAATTATAAACGTGAAGGACATTTTACACTTTTAAAAATCCTTTCCAAGCACATGGCATTTGTGAATTTATCCAGTAAATTGGAGAATTTTAACATTTTTTTTATTTTTGAAGAACAGGAATTTTAGAAAATTACACACAAATTTGTTCCAAAATCGCAACATGTAGACAAGGCATCAGTGATATTTAGTATTCCCCTACTACCGTAATCAGAATCTTTAATTATGACTACTTATGCGCCAGGTGCAAATTGTCATATACGTATTTTCCATGATAAACACCAAATATTATATCTATCGACTTTATCATCAATGGTTTTATTTAATTGTCAATTTTACATTTTGGCTTCTGTAGAACACGAAAGTACAATATTGCGTGTAATAAATACACTTCGTTTCTGAAGCAAATGTGCTTAACCATATTTAATAGATTGCAAGGTAGATAACTTTCGATTTGAAGACATTTCAGATTTCTACTTTCAAAAACATTGTTTTAAATAAACTAGCAACAGATAGGTTTCGAAACTAGAAATTCGATCTAGAATTGATCGAAAAGCAGGTTAATAACTTTAAAGTGGTTTTGTCTAAACATTAGAGTAACCTTAGGCGATACGATAGCGTGATTTAAAAATAATTCTCTGCCATGCTTGTCTTTCATAATGATAAAATATTAAAATCTGTTTTTTTGCTACATTATATGAATGCTCGGATTTATTTTCCGATAAAGTAAGGAATGTGCGGATTTATAATAATTGAATCGTATAAAGAATGTGAAAATACGGATCATTATCATGCATTGAGCATTAGATTGGGGACATATTAGTTCAAGCACGCATTGTACTCAGAGAGCACAAAATACGATTATACAGGGTATACAGGGTTTCTAGAAAAGTCCTTAGGCACCCTAAAACTTTAGCTGTGTTTTTCAAAGTGTGTACTGTACCATGGAATCCCGGGGTTCCGCGACAGTATTCCGGGGGTTCCGCGACGCGGTAGTGTCATGTAAATTTTCTTAATGTAGTTATACTAAACGCTTTAAACATTTTGACTGCATAATTTAGATAACAGATGTTTCTCAATTGGAGTTCCGTCATCAAATTGAATTTTTAAAAGATTCAGCAACCAAAAAGTTTGAAAAACCTTGATCTATAGTAAAGTGACCATGCCCGATCGAATAACAGCAACTGCGGCATCCTTAGTGAAGAATTTAAAAAGTTAGGAGTGAACTCGGTAACAAGGCGAAATAGACGAAAAAAGCCAATAACTAAATTGTAGAGCATTGTCAAATTCAGTGCTGGCCAACCAGCGGCAACCGTGCTTCTTAGTGGTACGCGGGGGTGCGTTGTGTGGCTGAAAACTGTATATTTTTCTTCGTTGAAAACTGTATATTTTTCAGAAAGCACGTACATAAGCCTACACGCTGAAAGAGTGTATATTTTATGTTATAGAAAAGCTACATGAGCACTAATAAGTTTTTGCTTTTTATAAAATATCAGCAAACTTTCCAGTGTTTTTTGGTTAAAATTTTTCAACGATATCTATATATGTAAAAATTTAGTATTATCATACATTGTAAAAGTTTAGTATATTATCATATATTGCAAAAAATTTAGTATTATCATATATGGCATGTGTAATTATTAACTTATTTGCCAATCGTTATAGCCATGCATACCAGCACGTTTTTACACAAACCACCCCTGCTTGACAATAAACAGTTATAGAATGTAGGCATACACACATGTTGTTGTTGAGACTCAGACCGTCCGACCTACTCGAAAGGTGTAAGGTAACCGTTTGGACGGCCGGGAAGTGCCACCCAATTTAGACCGGAACCCAGTGGGGGAGGCATCCACAGGGACCATACCCTCCTTCCCCTACCACTAACCTCTGGGAAGGACTTACGGACCCACATGTTTAACGTGATCGTACTCCGCATGAACACGACGGCAGTTGTGGCAGCGTGCAAATCCAGCGCGCAAACTACCGGGCTACCGGGCCCGAAATGTGCCAAGAGCACGCGGTGTTCCCAGATGGTCATCCATCCAAGTACTAACCGCGCGCGATGCTGCGTGACTTCGGTCATATAACAAGAACCGGTGTTTTCAGCACGGTATGGCGCATACACACATGTAGATATTTTCTAAATTTTAACTAATTTTAAAATACTTTTGGACAAACTTTCATCTAGCAACTTTTTTTGTTAATTCCTTTATTATTATGATACATTCAAAAGTTTGCAATAAAATTTTATTTCAACATATATGTAAGCAGATACTATTTATTTTTATTTTTATCAAGTAATCAATTGCATGTTACTTAACTAACAAATCAGTAGTTGTGGGAAAGTATTTTCATATCACCAATAATCTAGTTTTATGCAGCATATTATGATAAAAACATTTCAAAAGTGGAATTGTCCAAATATTTTATTGATAAAATCCGAAAAAACTGTTTATAAGTCTCATCTACTTCCCGATTTTGTAAATAATTTTGTTGGAATTTTCAATTATTATTAGCATTTATATCAGTGGCGGCTCGTCAGGTGAAGCAGGTGAAAGGCTACTTCATTTAAAGTTATCGATTGAATGGGCTATATTATTATTATTATTATTATTATTATTTGGTGAATTTTTCAGATTCACTTGGTTGGAGATTATCAAACACAGATAAGTACGAAGTACTATTTCAACATTTGGGAACGCTTGAATTAAGTATTCTCCACATAATTACAAATACAAACACTTTAAATCCACTTTTTGGTATTCATTTTTGGGTTCGTCCTTATCTCCTACTTCACTATTAAAAATATTTTTTTTCTCTTAAAGATTTTTTACTTTTATTTTTCGTTCAAAATGAGTCCCCCGGCATTCGCCGGTATGTTAATTCGCCAGTGCATATTAACTACTATTTTGCATGAAACAAGCAAATATAAGTTACAGCCTTCATATCGTGTTAACCGATATTTCACTTTTGTGTTAAGTAGTCCCAATAGTATATATTATCACAACATTCGTAGCTAGGATGAGGACCTTGTGTTGCAGTTGAAATGCTAATATAAATGTCAGAATAAATTGTGCAATAAAAAAATTAAGGAAGGGTATAAGATCCCCAAATCTGCATGCCACATAACAAATATGCTATGTGAAGTCTGCAACAAAATATGGTTTGGGTTGTTTAATGGTCTGTACACTTTATTCACATAAGGATACAAAATATGGAATGCTTTAAAACAACACACATTACTCACAAACAATTTAGGACTCAAAAACATACTAAACGCATTATACAAATGATAATTATTTAAACTATTGGTTTTAGATATTCATTTAATTATAATTTATTGAAAAACTGTTATATCTAAAGGGAATTTCAACAATTTATAAATAGCATTAATGCTCCTCAGATGCACATACTCACAGATTCTACATGACAACTATGTGAAAAGTATGACATCGCAAAACTTGAAATGCCGATAAAGTCCGGAAGGGATAAAAATATTTGATATGGTCATGATGAATAACTGGGTGCGATTATATGTTATGTTTCTATGAAATATTTACAATAAATTTTACTCAAACATCCATTCAGTGAGAACGTACTAGTTTACGTTGTTTAACATTAGAAGTGGGGAAATTACTTTAATCACAGATATACATTTTTAAATTGGATCAATCCGAGCCATTGTACAGTTGTAAATTAGTAAATTAGGCGATCTGTACAAAGTAAAATAGAATTTTATTATTATACATGCAAATGAGCAAGTGATCACACAAGTAATTATTTTTATTTTATTTTTTTTATTTAATAAATGCCAAGCCTATGACCACTAGGTCATTAGGCCACGATCTCTCCAATACTTTTCAACAATGCAGTCCAAATTATTTAGTACAGAACACTCGTCCAGATGGGCAGCACTCATGGGTTGTCCAGAGGTACACAAAACGCAGTCAGGCGAAGTAGTTAAATTAAAACGATACAAATGGGCACCAAGACAGTCATGTCCGGTCAAAAGTCTAAACAGTGCCACTGCTGCAGCATAAGGTGAATCGGGAACACAATAAGATTCTCAAAGCGCACTCCAATGTTTATCTCTAGAAGAGTGAGAAGCCACATTACGAAACGATTGTTTGAATATTCTTTCAATCTCTAATTTAGCAGAATGGAGTGGTACAAGTAATTATAAGTAATCAGCATCTAATGATCGTCAAACTGGCATAGATTTAAGAGTAAACTTCCCATGTTTCTTTTAAACAAGGAAATCATAACTCACCAATCAGAATATTTTTCATAGTGTCTACTGGATATCCGTTCTTGCATTTGGAAAATCGTCTGATCGAAGTGACGGCCATGTTGTTTATAACAAAGCCTTTTCATTGGTGTCTTTTCAGCGGTAACGCATTATGTGACCAACGCATCCGTCAGAACATAAACTTGAACCATAGAGTATTCCACATTACGTCACTTTAGCCCTGGTAACAGCATAGCAACCAAGAATGTTCTTACAATCTCCACGGTTGGCGATACGCCACCAGGATGTAACGCCAAGCCAGACAGTTGTCGCCAACGTTGACACAATATTCGCCCGCGTTCGCCAAGGTCTACTAAAAGGAACTCTTACTTCCATTTACCTTGCGCGTTCGCACCATTGTTTGAAGTGGTCGAGTACTGTTTATAAATGTTTATCGCCATTTAACTATTTTTCTGGTTTGGTGGAACGACATGATGGCATTTCGCCGCTCTGTGTGTACATGTAGAGCATGTGGTGCATGTAGAGCATATGTAAAATAGTGTTACCCAAAGAATTGCACGAGAATAAGCCGGTTATACATGAAATAGGTACTAAACCTATTCATGTATAACCAGCTGTTCCCTGTTCTACATATAAGTTCAAGAAAAATTATATGTAATATATCAAGCAGATATAGCCAAAACAGTAGTTAAGCCAGCAGCTGCACCCAATTGAAATGATATTAAAACCCAACGAAAATTCTGATATGTAATATAGATACTAAACCCCTTGTTCCCTCTATTAACAGACATGGTGAAGATAAAAGAAATGGTAAAGAGCTGAATAACATCAAGCAAAAAATCAACAAATGGAGTTAAGCCTTTATCGGTACCCAAATAAAATTGTGACAAAATCACACTTAAGAATAAAATAAAAAGTATTTCCGAAACCAGGGACGCTTTCAAGAGCCATCCTTGGTTCGGAGATATATATATACTTAAAAAAAAGTGGAGCTATGAACAATAAGCAAGAAATTTTACTGAAAGCCTTACAAGTATGTATGATTGGATTTTAGGTGGAGCTCTTGGTTTTCGAAGTATAGTGGTTTTCGATATTTTTAATATTTTGAGTTTTCCAATGGGTGGGAAAGCTGTAATATATAAAAAACACATGCCTAAAAAAAGTAAACCAAAAATAAATGAAGATAAGTTTGATGTTGGTGATTCTTCTAAATCTACTACTGAAGAGTATGAAGGAAACCCCAGTTATATAGAGCATGGGCACTTGATGTCAGACGGATAATTTTGTCCTTACATCTCGTGACGTTTCAAAAACAAAATACTCTTTTGCTTAGGAGTATGGAAATTTTCATTATTTCTGCATTAAAACTGGTTACTTTAGAAACTTACAATCGTTTAACCTCTAATTTTACTAAATTTATCTTGTTTTATGGATATTTATAATTAACCAGAAAATAAAATATTCACTTTAATTAAAATATTTATACGATTTTTTTTAAGAAAAATCGTTACATATCTTTCCCTTCACGCTCGCATATACATTGCAGAACTTGCTAGTAAATGTATACATCTATAGAACACTAGTTAGTGACCACAGTAAAAATGAGTAGTAAAGTGCACTTTAGCAAATGAAATCTTTAAATATATGTTGTTATTCAAGTATTCTAAATAACTTATTTTCATCACAAAGATGAATTTCAATGTTTAATGGGTTTAGTTTCAATTTTTATTTGCCATCATCGCCCGTTTACTATTACGCGCTATGGTAAAAATAATGCCTTTTTCTCCCTACGTTTCTGCGCATTCTACCACGCAGGTTGTTTATTTACACTCATGCCCATGCTCTATAAGTGTGTAATATGCTCTATAAGTGTTTATTTTCAATAAAAATATATGACAAATATTCTTTTACATTGAGAATTCTATCTAGTCAAACACACAACAATATTTAATTTTTTTAAATGTATTTTGGATTTTGAATTTTTTAAATTCGAAAAGTATTTTGTATCTTATTTTCTAAAACTAAAACCTATGTATTTTATATCGAAAATACATTTTCGATGTATTTTACCCAACTTTCTTACTGTATAAAGAACACGTAAAAGAATTATCAGGAAATTTAAATATGCAGCTCATCTTAAAAAAATTATTTTTGCTGAAATTAAAAAACAATTATTTTTTTACATTTTTCAACTTTAAGGTAAAAAATGACAAAATTTTAATTAAAATGTTATCAAAATGCATTCAGTTTGATAATAAGCATATATTCTAGAACATCCACTGACAGGGCCCCCGAAAAAGGGGGGTCATTTGGGACCATGGTACTGGGGCCCGGCGAACAATAGGGGCCCGTGAAGGTGTCTAGAAAAAATTTTTTGCAGTATTATTTGTGCATATGAATTTATAATAAAAAAATTATGATACAATATCGCATATTTTACGCAAGTAAAAAATTACAACTATAGAATAGATTAAAAGTAAACACAAGTTCTTTAAAACAATAAAAGAATCCCAACGAATTGTAAAAATTCAGCACATGATACGTTAAGGAACATGTGATACGTTTTATTTCTTTGATTCCATGTTTATTTCAAAAAAAGGGAAAAAGACGGTGTTCGTAACGTACAAAGAATACGCTATCCCATCAACACGGGATCGGAAAATCCTGTAAGAAAATAATAGATAATACTTCACGTAAATTGCTCAACTTTGAAGAGAACGGTACAAAGCATTTCCCAGGGCAATAAAAGTAACTTTTTTTTATTTAGCTTCAGAAATTTGCAAGCATTGAACTGATAAAATAAATGCCTTTACGACAAGAAAAGAAAAGCCCGCCACTTTATTTTGTCAAATAATTCTGTTCTCTTTTAGTATTGCCTTATTCTAAGAGCTTTGATTGACTATACAGCAATAATCTATTTTAATATCATGGAAAAATTAATTCAGCTGCAATTATTTTCAAGTAATTGATTAGTTTTTGTAACAGTTATAACATTGATGGAGGAATGATGAATTATGCGGCACTACTCTTATTGCTATACGAAGAAAAATAAAGTAGTAGATGTAAGCTTGAATAAGTTTTTTAAAGCTCCAAAGTTGCAAAATGAATGGATAATTAAATGCTGAAAGGAAAAATTACTTTTAATCAAACTACAATATATTCAAGGCATTTTCCATTGCATGATTAATTTAGTTTTCAAAAATGAAATTCTGATAGGAAAAAAAACGATGATGCAGCCATCACTTTCCCTATATACATAGTATAATGCATTGGGAAGTATTGTGACGGGGTTGAAAATTCGAATTAGAATTTTCGACGAAAAAGCAAGTTTCAATTACTTCTGAATTGAACTCGGATCGAACGTTTTTGAGGTGATGTTTGTATGTGTGCGTCCGTGCGATATCTCCCGAAAGAACGGAGCGTTTCGAATGAAATTTGGTAAAAATATTAAAATCAGTGAATACTGGAACCCTATTGATTTTAAACGTTGTGTTTAAAACACCCACGAATTTTCGAATAAAATTTTGAAAGAATCATTTAAAAATTAGAACTTTTAATAATGTTACACAAAGGATCATTTCCTATATAATTTTTCATTAGAAAATGAATACCATAAACTTTAAAATTTTAGTAGGAATCGTTCTAAAGATATTGCATATGTTTCAAATAAATTCATCAAAAAAATCCAATAAAATTTAAAAGTATAAATTATTGCGAAATTGTTCAATTTACATATGTAATAATATGCGATAAATTTGTTAATATCATTTTCGGGAATCTAGTTCGTTCCATTCACGAGAGAAGATACTTTGAGTAATAGTTTTGCATTTTGGCGTATAGCAATTCAACAGCAGTCATTTGTATGTAAGAAATGGTCTTCTCTTCGTCTGTTTTTGACACTTGGTGATAAATTTGGCGAACTAGGTCCCAATTTGGCGAAATATCGCCATTATTGTAAAAATTGCAAAAAGACGCCAAATTAATGGATTAATTCTTAAAATATTAAAATATATAGAGTCCATTGCCTGTTGCCGATGCCATCAATATTGATAATTGTTAATTTAGAATTGTGTGAAATATAAGTTAATAGGGTATTGCGAAATAGCCACAAATTAATCACAAATTTTCTGGCTATTAAATTGAAGGCCAGAAAATTTTATCCTCATAGTAGGCGTAATTTATAAAAACACTCAAGCCTCACCAGTGATTCATATGACAGATTAGTTAAGAAATTAATATCGGACAAAAGTTAAAATGAGTCGATAGCCGTATAACGTGCTTTTCATTAAGCTAGTGGGATTATATTATGTTCTAATAGGATGTAAACCCTGTAAATTCTAAAAGTGACAGCAGAAATTTATATATTAAATGCATTATTTTAGTATTAAACCCTGTACTTCATTGAAAATAAGAAATACACGGTAATGCCGTTTTCCTCTATTAAAACGTATAATTATTGTTCAATCAATTCTAATTACGGAGAAGGGATTTCTATATAAGTTTCTTTTGAATTAATTTTTTTTCTATCATTTCCAAATAGAGAAATCGCGTTTATTGTATCTTAAACATGCAAGTTTATGATAATTCATTAAAACATAGGGTAAAATTATTCATAAATCTGTTATAAATCGCGAGAACGGTTTGTACCAGAGTTATAACATGAATGCCATGCGTTTTCTAATGATGAATTACATAAAAATAATTATTTATTTAATATTATTAAATGTCCTGTTATTGCGTTATTCGCCGTTTTTTAATAATCGTACCAAATTTCATTTAACTCATTTCCACTTGTTTGTGAAATATCTCTGGCCCATGGAAGGATTATGCACCACTTCGAAAACGAGCTCAGGGATATGTAATGAACGTTTAATAAATAACAATGCTCGGCGAGATGAAACTGTATGCCGAGTTTTAGTTCTCTACATGATCTGGGAGCTGAGAATAAGTCCGTCAAAGATGTTGAAAGAAGGGACAGAGTCCATGTAAAGTTAAGGGAAAATGGGTAATACACGAGTTTATCAAAATATATACTAATAATAAAATTTTCCAAATAAAGTTTATTTACAGAATGTAGAACGCAAATTTACAAAATTTCGCTTTAAAAAAGAAATTTCATATTATGATACTAAAAGTCATGCAGAAAAACAGATTTAACAAAGCATTAAATATTTAGGTAGGTAGATAGTATTAAATTTCATTGAATCGACGACGTTGCATGGGATTTAAGATGCAAAATTTTGATTAAAATTACACCACGACGGCTGCGTTTTTCTAAAATCGCTTAATTACAATAGCATCCTTGCAGTAGCTCTCTGCTAAATGTATCCGATTAAAATGTAGCTAAAATGTATCCGACGTTGCTCGGGATTTAAAACAGGAATTAATTAAATCCATGCAATTTTTCCAAACGGCGTAGACTGAGCTCGATAAAAAAATTCTTTATTAGGCGTTTTTTCTCAGGAGCCGAGGTACCTCTGTATCTAATTTCATCGCTGTACGGAGATTAGATTTTTCCACTACAGACCGCAGAAACAGATATCTTATTTATTATATGGACGGGGTAAATAATATGAAATATTAGTAAATATATATAAAAAGTCAAGTGGAGACTCATACTCCAGATATTTAATGGAGATACCTCTTATACGATTCAGAAAAGCTTTATTATAGTGAATTAAAAAATATATATATCTAGAGTGGGAGTCCTCACTGGGCTTTCTCACATATAGTGTTTAGGTCTACTTCTATTATAATTATCACAAAATATACATTTCTCACGATTAAAATTTTTGTTAACAAATTGCTTCAATTATGTCCCAAAAGTTAAAGGAACATTTCAATTTACAATGCAGTATTTTGCTTTCCCACCAAATGGTTCATTTGTGTATGTCATAAAGAAAATAAATTTTTATGCTTTCCCTACACCTAATCTATTTCATAATTTTCTGTTAATTACACCAAGTGTTGAAAGAAATTATCTCTATGCAGACAGTTGATAGTACAGTTGTAGCTAAGATAGTACAGCTGTAGCTAAGATAGTACAGCTGTAGCTAAGATAGTACAGCTGTTGCTAAGATAGTACAGCTGTAGCTAAAGTATTCATGAATTGAATATCACTGTCATTTTATTTGCTTTAAATGTATTTTTGACATTTGTCAGGCACCTTTAACATTGGATTGCTAATAAAAACATCCAAACGTATTTATTAAATCAAAACATTTAAATGGCAGGATTGTTAATTTTTTCAAAAAATAAGTAGTATTTTTTTTAATGAAAAAAGATCTGTATTTTTCTATCTTGCCTATAAAGACTGAGTATGAAATGTCTAATTTACTTATGTCTTTTTCACCACATAAATCAAAAATAAAAAGTGAAAAATATTTAGTCATATCAATTAATTTAAATAATTTTTACATTCTATTAACAGGCCGCCCTTAGGGAGATGGGATAGATACCACTCAAGTGGAAGTCTCAGACCTCAATATTTTTTGAGGCTGGGGAAAACATAAAAAATTTACAAAGAGAAAACAAAAAATCAAACACAGTTGGGGTGGGGGAATAGCAAATGTTTGTTGTGGGCTCAAAATTTCTATGGGCAGCCCTGCTATAAATCTCTTAAAATTAGCAGCACATAAAAAATTGTGAAAAGGTATCAACCCTTTTCAAAATCAATAAAGAACTTTCTTCGTTGCGATAAATGAGATAGAGCATTAATACCAACAAAGGTGATGCTGCGGTTTTTAGATTCTTTTTGACAGCAGTGAAAAGAAATTCTTTTATATTTTTACAATATTAAGTTAAAAACAGATTCTATTTCCCATTAACATTTCAAGTTTTGATATCCTTAAAACTGATTTAAATCAGTACTGACTCCAATTCAGATTAAAAATAAGATTTTATTGATCAAAAGTAAATGTCTAGCATATAGATATTTCACAGGATATAAATGTCAATAAGTGAAGAATGTGTAATTTTATAAACTTGTAATGGTATTATAAAAAAATGAAAACTAATACATTTTTCCATATTCAGATTAGATACTCACTCTTTCATTTAAAGATTTAATACACACTCAATTTGTAGTGTTTTAGGTTCAAAATGTGAATATGTAGTCAAAGCTTTATATCATATTTTCAAACCCATTACAATCCTTCTTATTACATATTTATATGAATAAACTTTTTCACGAATATTCTATTATTCGTATCTGCTTTTGCTGTGTTTGAACCAAAAATTAACTTACCACATATCCTAATTACCATTCTCCCCAAACATGTTCTTTATCTAGTTACAAAAGCAACTATTAAAACTACGTATAGAAATTTTTAATTTCATCAAAATACTTCATAAAACTTTGTATTGAATGGAAACAAAATATGAAAGTAGAATATATGTAAGATTATTAATTACAATAATTTTATTTTAAAATAAATTTCTATTTTTTAAATATAATTATTTCTTTGTAAAAAGATATTACTTCATACATAAATAAAATATAATGTAACACATCTTGTAATTTGTGACAACCCCTGAAGTAAGTAAGGCATAGGCAGAGCTAGAAGGATGCTTAGGGGGGCTAGAACTGTCCAAAGTTACATTTTCACCCTCCCCAATGATTTTTCATACGTACCTTCTTTTTTGCATCTGAAATTATGGGTGATAATCCCAACAAAGCAATATTCATAGCTCCACTTATGGACTTCTTGCCTCATATGTAAAACTACAGAAAGATGATAATGATTTAAAACTATTTTGATATATAAAAACAAACATACATTGAAAATTAAAGTGTATACAACCAAGCTTATTTAAAGTAGATACCGAACATGACAGAATTATTTCATTGCGTTCTTTCCCATAATGTATTTTCTTTGATATACATTCACTGCAAGCAGCGCCTCTTTCTTGTTCTGCACCTTGAAGCGATCACTCCATCCCACTCCCTGACAGCATATCACTTATGCAAACAGAATGATTTTGTTGAACTGAATGGGGTTATGACCCCTGCCCTACACTGCACTTGGCTATGGTGTAATGGGTTCAACTCAGGCCCTTCAGTAAGATTTAATTTCTTACCAATGCTTACAGAAACTGAATAATTAAATTTTTTTAAGAATATTAAGAATGTATGTACATTAAACTGTATAACATAACAAATATTTATATTAAGAATGTAGTAAAACACAACAAATATTTATATTAAGAATGTAGTATAACACAACAAATATTTATATTAAGAATGTAGTATACTACAAACTATATATACTACTATACTACAAGTATATATATTAAGAATATATCGAAAATTTTAATTTGAAAATTCTATTATTCAATTTGTATTTAATATATATATATATATATATATATATACCTATATTGAACAATAAAATATATGTAGTTTTACAGAAAACAAAAAAAAGAAAGAAAATTAGAATATAAATCTAAATGAGTAACTTATGCAAACATGTCAACAACAAATGCATAAGTTTATCATTTCTACATAACTTTTGTAATACTTCAGAATTATATTTTAAAAAATAACAACATATCCAGTGGTGAAGAGTAATAAAATAATTTTTGAAAAGACATAAAATAGGGGACCAAAATTTACATATAAAGTTTTATGCTATATATTTTAGCAAGGTTACAAATAAAACAAAGCATGTAGTAAACTTCCGATAATCCGGCATGTTTCAGATTTCATCTGTGCTGCGTTACCAAATTTGCAGAATTATCGGATGTTGAACTAAATTACAGTAAAAATTAGAAAAAATTAATGTAAAAGAAAATAAGGGAAAGTAAATGCGATTTTTTTTATTAAAGAGCTACACATACTTAATTATACTGTACAGTATGCGAGAAAACAATTAAATTAATTTTAACATTATAAGGTAAACTTCAATGAACATAAATCTGAATATAAAAGCATTTAGTCTATTACAGTAAATATACCTCAATAAAGCCGAATGGACCTGAACAGTGCAACTGAGAGAATTTTTGGGCTCCTATACAACAAATATACACCCCATACTATCCCTATTTTATAAGTTATTAGCCTTTTCTTTGTAAACTGTTTATATGACATAGGGCCTCTAAGCAAACATCATTTCACCTCTACCTGTCTGTAGCTTTAAACATGAATATAATTTGAGAGCTGTGCTGGACTATCACACATTCCAAATAATTGGATGTTGAATAAACCAGTTTATTTAATAACTGAATTACATTGAAAATAAATTATGACATTTTGCAATTTTACAGTGGAATCCTGGTTTTATATTTCTCTTTGGAGTCGATTAAAAAATATTATAAGTGGAGAAAAAACACAATACATAGGAAACTTCTTTATAATAAGAATATAAAATTCAAGGAAAGCATGTAAGAAAATCAACAAACCACTCACCAATTATGAAACCTACAGAATTTATCTCCCATTTTGCATAATTGATCATAATACACATTATATTTAAATTAGTTTTATTTCAGAGACAATTATTACATAGGTTAGAGTGGCATAATCTGAACATGTTAGTTATGGCATAAGGTCCATTCAGATAAAATACATCAAACAATAGTTTCACTAGTATTTGATGCAGTTTAAATTATAGCAAACATCTAATTTAACCTCACATATAAACAAATGAAAAATATCAAAACAAATGAAAAAGAAAGTAATGAAAATAAAAAAATTAATGTGTGGAAAAACGTATTTTTAAGCAGATAAGATTAGGAAGGATTATTCTTTCAAAGGGAAGGGGGTGTGCATGAGAAACTTTATCTAAAAATTAAAATGTAAATTTGCAATATCATCCTAGAGTAGACCCGAAAGTAGGAACTCACCACTCACCACAGGTCGATTACATAATACAGTGTGGTGATTAAATGAAACAACTTTGGGCCACCACACCCCTCCTCCATTCTGTTTTAATCAGAAAACTGTCCAAAAGTTTGCTAACTGTTTATTATTTCCCCAATCCTTATCCCTCATATCTATCTATATATATATAATAAGTATATGCAACCATACTTATTAATTTTATAAAAAAATTGTGATACAGAGGCAAAAAAAAAAAAAAAAAAATTGCCTACGGACCACTTGCTACTAAATGAAAATTTGAATTTCCAAGTTTAAAGGAGATTTTATTTCAAATTTATTATTGAAATGAAGAGTAAACTCCATGGTTTCTAAAGCCATCTTGACTTTGATATGTACATAATGTCTTAACTGCGCCAGTTTTATTTAGCATTTTTCCAAATGAAATCTTGTTAAAACATGATATTTTAGCTAATAGACACAACATTAGTCCTAGGATTCTTTACATTAGTCCTAGGATTAAAAAATAATTTAAATTGTGCATGAAAGTGAAAATTTTTAAATTTGCATAACTCATAATTAGTTAAAATTGGTCAATGGGAAAAGAAGGGATTGGGGATGGCGACGTGTATTTTGAGCTAAGCGAATTACGATTAATGTTTGAAATAACATGCATCCTGTAATTTTCTGAAGGGAATCCAATTTGCTATAAATTTTAGCTTTAAAGTTTTGGGAATATTAAATTAGTCTATGATTCTCTTTATATTTGATAACTATCATCTGCTATTCATGGCTGAAACAATATTACTATATTAATGTCTTACATTTGAGATTTTAGTATGATTTATATTTCAAATAACATTAGAATAGAAAATTCTACAGTAGTTTTAACTTACTTTTCAGATAAATATTTAGATCTATTTCACCTTAATATTAAAAAAATCAAAACTGGCACTTTGGTTAAAAAATATGAAAATGCTAAAATAATTTTAGATTTTAGTAAAAATATTAAAGATTTTAATATGCCCGTTTAAACCCTGTGTGCATATATATGGTTTATTTATAGCTAGCAGGGAACATAGATCCCTAATACAGTAATTGTTAATCATGACATTTACTGCTATGACTCACTACTATATTAAAACTAAAATATATACTAAAATATATATATTTCCAATTAAATAGAAAAAAAATCAAAGCTCGCTAGCATTGGATTTATAGAAAATAAGAAACGGGATGAACCTGTCGACATCATTTCAAGTCAATATAAACTTTCATGTTGTACTTTTTCCATTTAAGTCTATGTGTTTTAATGGCACTTATGCAGGGCTACAACAAGGAAGTGGTTTAGACTATTCACCTTTTGGTTCAAGATGAGTAAAGTTACTTTATTATTAAATGGTGAAGCATTCATTTCTTAGAATTTTATTTGTTATGTTATCAAGATAATAAAAACAATATACAAAGTAGCTCCGGTTAAGAACATTCATCATAGGTAAAAAAACCAAAACATTTAAACTGCTATTCAAATACACTGCAACAGAAACTTGTCAGTTCTACCTGAAACCTATTTGTTCTTGTGTTCTGAAATAGTTTAGAATTAAGTATAAAAGAATAAACACATCATTATGAAAGCATACAAAACATTACTAATGCAGGTACGCTGAATTTTACCAACCCATGAGCAATAGAAAAGCTGAGAAATACTAAAATACACAAATGCTTAAGAGTATAAGTGATAGGCAAGAAAAGCAAACCCATTTAAAGTGTTAAAGTTTCAAATGTACTTCAAAAGCAATAAATGAATCACCCATCAACACTAATATAACAAATATTTATTACATTAGGAATACGCATACTACAAATTTAATTTAAATTATAAATTCGTATATAAGATTTAAAGTTTATACTGATCCGTAAGAACATGCAATATAAACATGAAATTTTATTATCAATATGAAGAAAGTTTCTACATACTTTTATGTATAATCCACTATTTGAATTTATTAGACGAGAGAATCAAGTTCTGTCTTTGAGATTGAATGCCTTTTATAACATCCGGTTTCAGGATTAATCCGGAAGTAAAACAAGGGCTACCGCAAATCGAACATAATCGTTGTTTGGCGCAAAGTCGGATCTCGCCAAACCTGCGATATTCAGAGCCATCTATCGGAAAAAGGTAACTTTTCGGATCGGTTTAACTCCGCCTTAACATAAATGTTTACAGAAGAGAGTGAAAAAATATTTGTTCTCAATGTAGATCATTTTTTATTTTAGAATCACAGTTTGAAGTTTATTCTAATTTACTTGTTAGTTCAGAGATATATTTTTTCATATTAGTCTTATTTATTACTGTAGAAATTCATCTGTGTCAGATCCCGTACGTGTTATGTACGAGAGATACGTTCCCTCCGTTGCTGCGGTTGAGTTGTCAATGTCAGGGCGTCACCTTCGTGAACTTTAGTTCAAGAAGGTGACATGTCAGGGCCTCCTATTCTAGGTGGCCTTGTGTATGACCTCTTTAGATCTCGCAGGTGACGTCACTTATGGGTTTTAACGTTAATGGCCCGCCCCCAGTTCGGTCCATACTTACTACGGATACCCTATTTCAATGTATGCTTTGCCACTCATCTTTGGCTTGGGTAATGATCGGACTATTCACATTATAAACGTTCAGCGTCTTTTATTTCTCAATGGTCATCCTTAACAATTATTACATTGCTGAGATTGGCAATAGTGAAGAATATTTTCGATTTAAAAAACAACCGAGTCCATTAGGATGTTAGCGCGCTGTTTAAAAATATATCAATAATATTTATGTCAAAATAAAATTTTGCATGTAAATTCTGATATCTCTTAAGATCGCGTACAAGTATATGTTTTCATAGAATCGAATTCCTTTTTTCTGACAAATGTTTAGCCTAAACAGGTAATGAATCCGAATTTATTTATTTTACAGTGAAGTGTTTTATGATCTTTCTATTATATATCTTTTGCTAAGTTTCAGTCAAAAAGAGTAAATTTAATGTAAATAAATGACATTTTACTATTTAGATATTTTTGACAACCAAGACCACTTTGAATATGTCTAATAAATAAAAGTAATTTATTCCAATATTAATATTGTTAAGGGCGAACAGAAGGGAAGTCATATATCTGCATCATTGGTTAAAAATTACTTTAGTTCTCTATATGCTCCGTATTTAAAACAAAATTCAGAATTAATTATTACTCTCAGAATTAGAATCCGATAAAAAGATAGAATTTAATTAAATTCCGATAGAAGTTAATTGAAGAAGTTCCTGGATCTTGATCAGTGTGTACGAAATGAAAATCCTGATTTACAGTCATCATCATGACTGAACTGCTCGGATACAGCACGACAACAGTGGTGTCATCCAATATTTTAACAACAGGTTTCCGTCAAAGCTGATCTCTTTAAACAAGCTTAAATATAAATGGATATTGCCTTAGTCCAGGCAGCCGGTAGAAAAATTAAAATAAATAATGACTGCATGGAAAAGAAGAGATATATCAGAATCGACTTTAAAATAAACTGTTACAGAACAGGATCTATTATCCGGAATGTTTGGGACTTCAGGCACTCTAGATAAAGGGATTTTTTGTAATTCAGAACACTTTTTCTAAAACTTGCTGGAATGGTCTCAAATGTCGTTATAGAAAATTATAATTCATTTTAAAAACATAAATGTATTAAATAAAGCTTTTTTACAATCTATATGAAAAATATACGTGGTTAACTAAAATGCAAATTACATGCATTTGTGTTTAAGAATATTTTTGAAAGAAAAAAATGTTTGAAAAAGGTTGATTATTCAGATTTTAAACCCCTGTATCCTAGGAAAACAATTAAGCAATATGTTGTAAATCGGAAACACCTGTGTCACCCCTTTGGCATTATCATAGCAGACCACCCTGAAAAAAATCAAAACAAGCTATTTTACCGTAGTTACAATTTATTCATAATTAGTGCGTACAGTTAACAAAACGGTTAACTGGAAATGCCAAAAGTTAACTTTTATGTTAAGAATTTCAAAAATATGTGAAAATGAAATCCATAAATTGAAAATTATAAACTTACTAGTACACGAGAAAAAAAAATTAAAAATCTGCATATTTCTTTAGATTCCGTAGCTTTTTCCAAAAGCCCCAGTCACTTTGCAGTGAAAAATGTTATGACGTCACTTTAGCACTACGAAGTCATTGAGGCATCAAACAATCGTGCACCCATTCTAAAAATATAAGTTTTTTATATCGTTTCACAAGCAAACTGTTTTGTCATTCGTCGAAAATATGTTTATCTGACATGGAACAAATATATCCACCATGGAGGTAGAGTTCACTTTTTCCTCCATGATACTTGTAGTTTTCCTCTTCCGGAAATATTTTTAGCAACATTTCCGGTGTGGTAAGTTGTGGATTCAGCCAGACCTTTGTGTATGTCAGGATCACAAACAGTTGAAGTGAGAAAATGTAGATTTCAAAGCATTATTTTATAATATTAATATTGCTAATTAAGGCAAAAAATCATTTGGCGGGATTTTATACAAAAAACCACTATTTGGCCCAATTTTGGCAAATAATTGAGTGTTGGCGTAGAATTTGGCATTATTTTTCTGCATTCCAGTTTTGGGAGAGTCCAGATATTAGAACGCTGGATAAGAGGTCGCGTACTGTATTTAATTTACACAATGGTGTAGTTACACAAGAATCAGAATTTAATGACAGGGTTTGCTTTTCTGGGGATAATGAATGCAACATTTATAGCTGTATAATTTGGTGATTACAAAATATGTATGAACAACATTTTATTGATTATGACTAAAAAATATATTTCAGCAACTTGTTTTCAAATTCACTCATATTGTAACAACCAATTATTGTAAACCCGCTAGATTACATGACTGCATGGCATCAATGTACAAATACACACTCATATAATAGACTAGCCACCCAAACTGCTGCTGTAAACCTTTGGGTCAATCGGGTGGTCTGGGTTTTCGACACCTATGTAATAGAGGAACAAAATCTGATGTGGGCAACACATGACTTTTCTTATATAATGCAATGAATTTACTCCTTTTGCAGTCTATAAAATCCATGGTACTCTGTTTTTAACGTTGAATTGTGCATTTGGCGATTTTCCTGATGTCAACATGTAAAACTATTTCGAAGTACCCAATTAACTTATATTTCTTACAATTCTAAATAAACAATTATCAATATTGATATCATCCTCAATAAGCGACATAGTTCATATATTAAAATATTTTAATAATTCATCAATTAGGCATCATTTTTATTAATTTAGCATCAGTTTTGCAATTTTGGTAATATTTTCGTCAATCTCAGGTAAAATATCGCCAAATTGATGTTATGTTACTAGATTATTTGCCAAGATCACCAAATGCATCAGCAAGTGCTACAGACAAGCGCAAAGAATTTTCTTATATATTAGAATGTATGCCCGTCATATGACGGAAATCAGAATTTGCAAAACATTACTTCCCATTTGGCATCATTTTTATCAATTTAGCGACATTTTTGTCACTTTAGCAACATTTAAAACAGTTGCCAAGTTGGTGAAATCCCGCTAAATTTCTCTCCAAGCTTTACGGACAGAATGAGAAATGGGTTATTCTTATAGTTTACTCATGTTCTTCCCAAAATATTGAACTCAATTAGTCATCATTTCATTGATTTAGCATCTTTTTCATCAATTTGGCGAATTTTTATCAATCGGGTGACATTTTCGTCAATTTGGCAACATTTAAAATGTCAGTAAGTTGGAGATATTCGTCACCAAAATTTTTTTATGGAAATTTTGATGGATTATTTTTATAGTAGATACTTATATTCTTTCCAAGATATTGAATTTTTGTCAATTAGTCATAATTTTCATTGATGAAACGTCATTTTTATCAATTTGGAAACATCTAAAACGTTACCAAGGTGGTGACGTTTTGTCAAAATCTTGCCAAGCGTTATAAATGGAGCAATAAGTTATTCTTATAGCAGATAAATGGCTTTTAGTGTTCAAATGCAGAAGTATTACCCAAAGTATCTTTTCTTATGAATGGAACAAGCTAGATCCATGAGAATGATGCCACCAAATTTATCGCATGAGATTACATATGAAAAGTGAACAAGTTAATATTTTTTTTATTTTATGTGAATTTTTGATACATTTATTTGAAAAATGTGCAATATAAAAAAAACTGTTCATGCTAGTGTTCTAAAGTTTCTATCCATCATTTTCTAAATAAAAATTACATAAGAAATAACTATTTGTGTAACTTTTTTAAAGGTTTTGATTTCTTGATTATTTTTTTCAAAATTTCTCTCGAAAATTTAGGGGGGGGGGGGGGGGGGTTCTGAACATTCGATTGCATTTAAAAACTATAGACTTCCAGTATTCACAGATTGTAAATTTTGTACCAAATTTCGTTCGAATCACTCCATTCGTTCTTGAGATATTGTCTCTACAGACACACACACAGACATCACCTCAGAAATGTTTGATTCGTTTTCAGGGATGCTTGAAAGTTGTTCTTCAGAAGCGTCGAATTTTTGACCCCGTCACAATACTTTCTTTATACATTATACTATATATATAAGGAAAGTAACAAGTTGAAATTAAATAAAGTATTTTATGGATTTGTATTATGTGCTATTATCTCGTTTTTTTCTGTATTTAGAATTTAGCAACTTTTTTTTTCAGTGTTATATTTTAATGTTTTTGAATTATTTCTGTATTTTTTAATCCTTTTTTTTTTATATTGCTAAACTTTTTTTTAATTTGAAGTTTTTTTTAATCTCATCAAATTGAATTTTTTATTTATTTTGTAGTATTTTTTAAGATTCTTGGTATTCTTTTTATTTACAGTATTGCTTCTTTAAAAGCTTTTGATTTCTTTTTTATTAGAACATTATTTTTTATGATATTCCTTATATGATTTTTATGATATGATTTTTATGATATATTGTATGTATTTTTTTACATTTTGAAACATCATTTTTTTACATTTTGAAACATCATTTTTTGTGGTCCTTTCACACCTATTTCTTTGTTTTTTTCTCTACAATTTCAATATCTTTCTGTAATTGAGTTTATTAATTGTTTTTAATTTGCAAATTACTGATTGGTATAATTATACTTAAGATCAAAAATGGTTTACTGCAATTTATATATATATATATATATATATATTTGTGGTCATGGAAAGTTATTTATTTTTCTAGCAATTCTAAGCTATTCCTAAAATATTCTGAGTTTTAAGTAAATAATTAAAAAAAAAAGCTTATATCAGTATGTCTGTTTGTCAAACTGTGTCTCATACCACAAAAGCTATAGCATAATATATATATATATATATATAAACATTGGTACATTAGTAGAGAAATATCGGGGGAATATGCTGAAATAAACCATTTTTCAATTTAAACTTTAGTTTAAGAAATATTTAATGTCAAGAACAGATATACTTGAGCTGTGAGTTCACTCCCTGGACAGTCTAACATAAGTTAAACCACAAATTTTATACATGTACCTACATAGCTGAATATTTGCAAAACAGAGACCTTTTCATACATTTCGATGTAGAGTTATTCTATTTATTTCACTTCTGAAGTGAAAGAATTTCTTGTGTATTAAGTGTCCCTCAAGTTTTTCTGGTTCACACTGCAAAAATTATAGCATTCAGAAATATAAAATTTGGCACATTAGTAGAAAATTAGTACTAGGGGAACATACTGAAATAAACCATTTATCTTTTTAAACTTTAGTTTGACTTGAAACAGCTCATGAAGCAAGTTACAGTAGTTGACAAACATAGTAAGCAGGGGGTTGAGGCACCTATTTAAATAAAGTCTTTGTTATTTTTTTATCTTAAACTTGTTTTAGTAATTGAATAATACCTCATTTGAATTTTTGCGAGTACGAAAATTACCATCCTAGATTTTTGAAATTAGCTTCTCCATGCCGAAGTGATTAATTGTCCTATGTTTTGAAACTGGTTTCTTTTAATGACCATAAGAAATATCTTGCATTCAATGCATTCACCCTCCCTTTCTTCCTCAAAATGCTGATTTTTTGGCCTTTTATGAAATATGACTTCGTTTTTTAATATACTTTCTGATTTAAGTAGGGAAATAGTCTAGTTTTTCAATTGAAAATATAAGCATAACTGGAAACAAAACTTAGTTTTATGAATGCAATTTAATATATAATAAAAATAAGTAGGGAAATAGTCTAGTTTTTCAATTGAAAACATAAGCATAACTGGAAACAAAACTTAGTTTTATGAATGCAATTTAATATATAATAAAAATATGATTTTTTAACTTAAAAAAAAGTTAATAAAATATAAAACACTTTAGAATAAATTTGTTTATTTAATCACAATAAAAGAAGTTAAAACACACATTAAAAGTCCAAGCACTTTCAGATGTAAAATGTCCCTCATCAGGGGCATATACTAAGAAAAAAGATACATAAGCATTTTATATCCAGTGAAACATTGTGAACAAAATCTGCATATCATTAATTGCCTGATTACAACAGAAAAAGATATTGCAATGAAAAAAACATGATTTTAAAATTGACTCAACAGAAATAAAATACAAAAATGACCAATTTCAATGTTTAAAAATTTAGACAGTAATTTTTTTAACTCTTAACTCGGGAGCACGCATGCTGGGTCTTAGAGGCCCGGTCGTTCTACAAAACCATACCGTAGAAACACTCCCTTTTCTCGAAAGTGGTCCAGGTCCCCAGTAGCTGTATTCAAGGTCAACCACTTTCTGAAGATTGGAATTTCCACATTCTTGAATTTCACTTTTGTAGGTATTTTGGATCTTAGGGTCTTTCAGGCCTGATGTGCGTGTTCGTGTATTTAGATCTAAGTTCATTTTTTTATTTAAGTTTTGGAAGTAAAATGAAGTGATATATGTCGTACAAGGATGAAATGAAAAGGCTTGAAACTATGCTTTGAGATATATCAACTGGTGAAGGTGAAGAAATGATAAATGAAGAGGATGAAGAAATAAATGATAATGAGATTCTTAGTGCACATAATTCTTCTTCAGAGGAAGAAATTGATTCTTATGACGATACAGATAAAGATGAAGAAACAGACATTTTGTCTCAAAACTTCTACGTTGCCAAAGACGGCATAAAATGGAATAAAATTAAAAATCGACAAAATGTCAGAATTCCTTCTCACAATATCATGCTAAAATTACCAGGAAACATTGGTGACACAAAAAACGTATGTTCGATAATTGATTCGTGATAACTGTTGATTGATGATAGTATTCTAATGGATATCGTGATTTATACAAATAAGTATATAGAGACTATAGCACATAATTTTGAGAGAGATCGTGATGCCAAAGAAACTTTAATAACAGAAATTAAAGCGTTGATTGGTCTTTTGTACTTTGGAGGACTTCACAAATCGTCGCATGTAAATATACAAAATCTCTGGGCTACGGATGGAACAGGTCTCAATATTTTCCATCAAACTATGTCTCAGAAGCGTTTTTTATTCCGTTTGAGGTGTTAACGTTTCAATGATATTACAGACTGTGCTAGGAGAAGAGAGACAGACAAACTCGCTCCAGTAAGAGATATGTTTGAAGCTTTTGTAAAAACCTGCCAAAAGTGTTATACTGTAGGTGAATATATAACAATTGATGATAAGCTTGAAGCTTTTAGAGGACGATGCTCTTTTCGTCAATACATTCCTAACAAACCTGCAAAATATGGTATAAAAATCTTTGCTCTTGTGGATTCCAGAACATTTTATACCTGAAATTTAGAAATTTATGCAGGTGCGCAACCTGATGGTCTGTATAAACTAAATAATTCTGCTGATTTAATAGTAAAGAGATTAACAGAAAAACTCTCAAATTCTGGAAGAAACCTTACAGTGGACAACTGGTATACGAGTTATAATTTGGCTAAAGACCTTCTAAAGAAAAAAATCACTCTTGTGCGAACAATTAGAAAAAATAAGTGAGAATTACCTAAGGAATTCATCACAGGAAAAAACCGAGAAGTGCATTTGTCTTTGTTCGGCTTTCAGAAACACATGATATTAGTTTCGTATGTACCAAAAAAGAATAGATGCATGAACGTTTTGTCAACAATGCACTATGATGATTCAATAGACTCAGCAACTGGCGATGCTAAAAAGCCTGAGATCATAACATTTTATAATCTCACAAAGGGAGCAGTAGATGTCGTGGATGAAATGTCTGCAAATTTTTCTACTGCACAAGTAAGCAAAAGATGGCCAATGGTAGTGTTTTTTTGTGTACTAAACACAGCAGCTATAATTGCTCGTGTGCTTTTATTCTCAGCTAAAATCCAAACAACAGCAAAGGGTTGGCTACAATTTTTGAAAGAACTTGCTTTGGAGCTTATAAAGGACCATGTTCAAAACAGAAGCACACAAGAATCACTTCCTCGAAAATTTAGAGAACATCTGATAGAACATTGTTCTTCAAGTCAGACTAGTGAGCCACCAAGAAAGGTACAAAAATGTGGCCAATGGAAAAGATGCCACATTTGTCAAAGTAAAAAAGACAGGAAATCTGCAATTTGTTGTGCTAAGTGCAATAAAAATATCTGTAGTGACTAGTGAACACATCATTTATATTTGCAAAGAATGTGAATAAATTGTGAGTATTTTTTGTAATTATTTATTTCTAATATACACTTAGTGTCTGTTTTTTCATAGAAAGTGCATTTAATGTGGTAAAAGACATTCTCTAGTATTATACTATAAAGGCAAAAACTATTTTTGAAACTATACTATTGACTAAGAATAATATTAACTTAAAGACGAAATTTCGATCAAAATTATACTTTGAAAATTTTAGTTAAAATGATATTTAAAGAATATTTGCAAATGGTACTTAGAAAAAAAAAAAAACCTTAAATTTTCAGGATTCTGCAAAAATTTTGGCGAAAACAATAATTAGAAAGAATTTGTGACTTTGATAATGACCTGATGTTATTTTACATGAGGGAGCAATTTTCAAAACACTGGAAAATGTAAATAATTAATTTTAAAACCTCTAACTTTTATGCAGACCACTTTTCATTTCATCTTTGATATCAAGATATTGCAGTTTAAATTTTTTCTCAACTTCATAATTTGTTTGGGGATGAAAAACGGATGCGATAAAATCAAAACTTTCTGCCGAATTGAATGTCAATACTGCTTCTTTCAAATGTATTCATACAGGGTACAAAACAAATTGATTATGTACCTTTGTAGATTTTTAGTGCCATTTTAATACTTTCTAACATAGTTGGAAAGTGTTTATAACTTTGTTTATTCATTCTGTCTGTTTGCACAATAACTGCCATAAAAATTACTTTATCAAAATTAAATTTAGTATGTTGTTGAGACAGGCTGTGGGACATATGGGAATGTAAAAGAATAATAACACCCAATTAGTTTTGGATTTAATCCAGGTTAAAAGAATGAAATACATTGAACTCTGTGGGACCTAATTTTTGAAACATTTTTTAAGTGGAGTTAAAATTCACAATTTGCTTTGAAAATTTTAAGAAATATTCAAATTAACAAGTAAAATGTGTAAAACAAATTTCATCAAAATATGTTAAGTAGTTTTCTAAATAAAAATTGAAATAATAATTACACCCATATTATATGAAGAGATCATATGACTCATCGCAAAATAAAATATGGCATCCATTTTATTTTCACTTAGTGGAAATCGTGATTTTAAGGAACGCTTATATTTATATTTAGTGTTGCATATGTCCTAAAACCGTGTTATTTTTGCATATTATCTGTGTATCTTCTAAATTTTGTACCTATGCAAGTACAATATTTTTTATTTTAAATGATCACTAAACTGTTATTTCTACAACAAAACCTAATTTTCACATATGCAGAATGTAAGCAAATCAAGCTGTAAGATGAGTTGTATAGGAATTGTTGAATTTTTTTAATGCAAAACATTGCTTTTTTTGATGAGGTTTTAATGATGAATTAGAAAGAAGGAGATAAAACTCCTATGGATGAAATGTTTGAAAATGCCATAATGCTTTGAGAATTATATCTAGATGTCGCTAGTGTTAGTAAAGTAGCTGTTATTGTTAGTTAACACAAAGGAAAAGCGTTGTACTTATGTTTCTTTGATTATTTTTAAATTAAAGGTTCCCTTATTATGAGTATAATTAACCAGTATTTTTTTACAGTTGTAGGATAGAATACTGAATATATGGATAAAGCATGCAATGCAGGGCTACTTATATTATCTCAATGCCACTTGAATTATTGTCTCAAATGATATTGGTGTTTTCTTAATATGAAGCGGTTGCTAGCGGTAGCCAGTTAGCCATCGTTGGCATCACTGCACTCTTGGATAACTCTTACCACACTCACGTAATCCATTGTGTTCGAGTTCGAACAAGTTAAACTGAAATAATTCTGGAAAGTGGAAAAAACTTTTGTTGTGTTGTGTATTCTCAAGTTTACTTTTGAAGAGTTTGAATCTGTCTCTGAGTTTTTTTGTACCATTCATCATCATCATCATGGTACTATAGTCCTTGTAGGGCCTTGACCTCCTTTAAGATTTTTGACCATTCCTTTCTATTGGCCGCTTTCCTCTTATAATTGCTAATACCAAGCAATTTCAAATCCTCCTCTACCTGCTCCTTCCATCTGACCCAGGGTTAGAAATATCTAAAAATTTCTACATGCCCTTCGGGCATGTTGTTCAAAAAAATTGATCCCAAGCTATAATTTCACATGCCCAACATTTTTGTGGTGACATTTTTCATTGCTGATAGATTTGGAGTCCATGAAATTAAGTATATTAAATATCATTATATACATAGCCTATAATTTAATATCAGAAGTAGAAAATCAGTTATTTTTGATATATTTTCTTTATTAAAAGTGAGAAATGAATTACTTTCAATATTATCAATCACTACATCTTATGGCATCACACAACTGAAGAGTGAGTCCATTAATATGCCTTGTGCCTTTGGTAGCTGACTGCCAATGTTTGATAGCTAGTGATGCATCATAATTACAGCTGTCAGGGCCATCAATACTTATCCGCATCAAGTCATTCATGGTATCAGTCAAGAGGCGAGAACGAAGAGAGGTCTTTACACGGTTCATACAACTGAAGCCTCTTTCACATGCAGAGGTACTGGGTGAAAAGCAAAACATAATTTCTACCAATAAGAGGATGTTGGTCATGTCTTTTGGTTTAGTTTTAAGAAGGTATGAATACACAGTGAAGGGGCATGTTGATGCAGTTGTACTCATACTTCTTACATTTAACTTAAAAGTTGACCATTCTAGTTGAGCCAGCCTGACTTCCTGGTTGTCAAGAACTGCACTAAAATATTCACATAGCTGAACAATTTCTTCATTACCTTTATTTTCTTCATTATTCAAGATGCTACTGACTGAATATTGTTAATTGGCCATAAATGAAGATTAAAAACTTGGAAGTGCGATAATGGTTTTTGATGCAACATTTCAAATCTGCTAGAGACACTATCCATCACATCGTTGATGAGATCTTCAAGAGGTTCGGCATTATTTTTCGCACTCAGTTTTATGCCGTGAAAGAAGGAACCATTAAATGCATCTTGAAAAGATTTCAAATACCTTCTGGTGGTGTACTTTAGGCTTTCCAACTTAAGGCATGCATCCTCCAGAGCACTACTAATATCTAACAAAGTAAATTCATCTGCTTGGAATTTCTTTGAAACAGCTGCTAAGATTTCAAGAATATCAAGCCAGTAGTGCAATGTTTTAACAAATCTAACACTGCAAAGTTCTTTTAAGTAACCCTTTGCCTTTGTACTATCTTTTTCTGCAGCAACATTTTCAAAATGCATGTCTATCATTGTCAAATTATTTTGCAAGGCTGATAGAGCACGTTGCTGGCTGGATAGCCACCTTATTTGAGATACTCTGCCCATCTGCACAGAAGCAACTTCCAAAAAATTACTTATGGCAGTAAGTTGTCTACGTTGCTTTGGGGATCTACTGTAAAACTTGATTACACCTTTGACGGTGGATTCAAAAACTCCTTTAATATACGTATTTTTCACAGCATCCATAACAGCAAGCTCCAGATTGTGGGCAATGTAGTGAATAGCCACAACGTGTGGGATATCTTTCTTTAATAGTGCAGCAACACCAGCATAACGCCCCATGTTTACAGATGCACCATCCAGATTAATCCTAACAAGTTTCTCCTGTCTTATGTCTTCATTTAGATGAACTTCATCCAGAATTTTTGTTATATAGCACTGAGAACTCCTGGTGCATCAGCATGCTCTAACTCCACTAAATTTACAAATTTAGTAACAGGATTACCAGATAAAACATATCGAACATAAACTATGTCTTCTTCAGTAGTACTACAATCTGCTGCCATCTGCCAAAACACAAAAAAATCGTACTTTACCCAGTTCTTCAGTGAGTTCACCTTTGAGTACTTGTGCAATATGATGAACAAACATACTCCCACCTTTGTCATTTAAATAGTTGGCACTACATACAATTCCATTCTTAATTTGGAACTTGCACAATTTCTCAAATTTGGTGATAACCAATTTCTCTTTAGCACAAAAATATGCTGTGTTAAAAGGAATGGTCATTTTTTTGCACTGCTCCTCGGTAAGATTTAGTAAACATTTATTTATTGGACTATCTTTTGGATTGTCCATGGCCAGTTTAGCTTGCATGCACAAAACATGTTTTTTTGTTTTGTTGTGTGCCCTTACAGGAGTAATTCTTATGGCATCACCTACAACTCCATGCAGTTTAAAGTAGGAGCTTGAAACATCAGCAATTTTTGGAAAATTGCGGCATACTTTACACCACATTTCGGTCCGATCCTCATAGCAGCTAAGCCAGATATATTCTCTTCTCCATTCATCTAAAACCAGACATTTCCTATGTTTTTCATATTCACATTTCCGTTTATTGCTCTCAGTTTCCGATGATTCCTTCTGTACACAATTACTAGCTCTTTTATTTTGGGAAGAGCCAGTACCAGAGTTTCCCGGAAAAAAATTTCGTATATCCATTTACAACAGTGAATAATCCTAATTGCACGATTCCCGTATACCACAACTTATGAAAAGAAAAAAAATGTGTTCACTTTTCAAGACACGTGCACGTCTGCAAATATACACGAGGCGAGAAATCAAGCGTTAAAGAAAGAGTGAAGAAGAGAGAGAGAACGACCAGATTGGAGCTGCTTTGGCACTGTGCCAGGTTTCTGTTAGTGACATCACTGACGCTCTTCGTAGGCTGCGACGAAACTTGCTTTTCTCCCTATCGAGCAGAGAAAGACATTCATAGCCATCCTCTGAATAATTTACGGCTTTTCTTTTTTTATCGTCTTCTCTCATGCGACTTTAAATACTGAACGTAAAACATTTGCAGTGAAATGCTGGTTACTCGCTTCCGGCTACCGGTCAGCGTAATCTGGTCAACACAGAATATTTTTTTTATTACATGCCTGGTGGGGCATGTAATAAAAATTAATACATGCCCAGTTGGAATTTCTACATGCCCTGGGCATGTCGGGCAATTTTTGGTTTTTCGGTTTTTGAACCCTGATCTGACCCTAGGTCTTCCTCGGGATCTTGACTCTCCTGAGTTTCTTTCCAAATGCCTTCTAGTGACTCTCCTCTTCTCCATCCTCATCATATGTCCAAGCCATTGAATTCTTTTTTTTCTTATAGTTGTAACAATATCTATCTCTTTATATCTTTCATAAACCTCTTTATTTGTTCTACTCCTCCAATGTCCATTTTCACATATTGCTCCGAAAATTCGCCGCAGAATTTTTCTCTCCCATATTCCCAAAAGATCGGTATCTCTTTTAATTAAAGTTTTTTAAAGTTTTTCGTACCATTAGTGGTAAGTAAATAGTAGTAGATGATAAAGAAATGGTCCTGTTTGTTGACTACTGTTAGTACTGCTCATTGTTTACTCACCCAACATTGGTTAAGTACGTATTAGATTCCAAAATAGATTAGAAAAGGCAAAAACTATTTTTTGGAGGTCAAGAAAATGAAGCGTTATCAAAGCAGAGCAGAAAAAAGCTGAAACGAAACCTGAAAATTGTTGAAAGTCAGAGAAATGCATTGTATAAATTTTTAGTCGCCAGTGCAGAGACAGAGCTGCCCTCATCATCTACTTCTGGTAACTCCAAATGTAATCCTTACTTCGAAATGTCTTCTGAAGCATGTATAAATGAAATGAGGTGCATTGATGGAGAACAAGATGAAGAAGAGGAAAAGGAAGACAAAAGAACAAGTCGAGAATCAAAAGGTTAAAAGTGCTACTGAAGAAGGTGATTGCAAAAACACAGAAGATATAGTCCAGAAAGACATACCAATTTAGACATCAAAGTACTAGATGATATAGCTCTATGGTCTACGATATTTACAGATGCAATGATTGACCATATTAGGAACAAACCAAAAAATAGTGGGAATATAGAGGCATTGAAATCAGCGTATAAAGATAGAGATGAAGTGTATTACATTACAGAGGACTTTCCTGATTTATTTTTATAGGATAAAAACATGGAATCAAGGAAGAGAGAAATTGGCTAGTATTTTCAGAAACAAAGAAGAGTGTTTACTTGCTACCCTTGCAAGCTAGTTTCAACATCAAAATCCAAAGTAATAACTGGTTTTCAAAATTGGAAATCAATTACGGCAACTTTATCTGACCATGAAGTATCAAAAGAGTATTTGTCAGCCATGTGTACTTCATATAAAAGGTCATCACAATTTAATAGAATTGATACTCAGTTATTGAAGAGGAGAGAAAATGAAGAGCATTATTGGTAAGAAATCTTGGAAGTGAATAATATCGACTTTAAAATTTTTGAGTCATTTACTAGTATTCAGAGGTAACAAAGAAGGTCAGGATTCTACAAGAAAAGGAAACTACTTGACGTGCTTGGAATATCTCAGTGAATGTGATAGTTTCTTGAAGTTGCACCTACAGAAATATGCCAATCGAGGATGAGGAAATGTTAGCTATTTGTCTCACCATATTTGTTGCGAATTTATAGGCATCATTGGTAAACAAGTAAGAGCACACATAATTGATGACTTAAAATTATTACAGTATCATCGTTGATTCTACACCCAATATGTCACATGCTGATCAACTGGCATTTATTATAAGATATGTTTTACCCAGTGGTGATATCAAAGAAAGTTTTGTGGATTTCATCCCCATAGAAGGACATGCGTCTTCATATTTGGAACAAGTATTGAAGATTTTAGCAAAATTAGGAGTGGATATTAAAAATTGTCGAGGGCAATCATTTGACAATGCTTCCAATATGTCAGGGAAGTACTCAGGCCTACAGGCACTTATTAAAGAACCCAGTCCACACATGTGGTTTATATACCTTGTGCCAGTCACTCTTTAAATTTAATCGGAAATTTTGCTGCAGAAAGTTGTAACACTCTGATTCAATATTTTATGTTTGTACAGAATTTATTCACATTTTTTTCTTTGTCAACCCATCACTGACAAGTTTTGTGCAAAGAGCTGGAAAAGTGTGAACATGCCATCTTAGTGAAGAGAGTTTCAGACACAAGATGGTTAGCAAGAGCAGATGTCGTACAGGCTATAAAACTTGATTGTTACACCTATATAAAAGAGTCTTTAGCTAAAATCTGTAACTCAAAGGACGGGAGGAAAATACCCACAATAGTCAAGGCAACTTCACTTCTGAAAAAAAAAAAAGAAAACAAATATGAAACCACCCTAATGACAGTGATTTGGAATACCATTCAATAAAGAATAAATGCTACTAGCAAATCACTGTAATCAGTGGAGTGTGAACTATTAAAATGTGGTTTTCTACTAAGACCACTAGAGAAGTTTTATCAACCATTTCAGAGAAGAATTTGGAAAAGTGGAAAAAGAAGCAACTAAGTTGTTAGGGCTATCATTTGATGAAGATGGACAAGCTCGTAGGCCACAGACGTGAAAAATGTTTTTCAATGAAAGCAAAGAAGTCGGTCATGAATTTGCCAGAAAGGAAAATTTCACTGTCAATTCATTTTATGTCATATACGATAGCACCAAGGCAGAACTATCTTGAAGAACTCAGGTGTATAAAGCTGTTATTGAGCATTTTAGGGTGTGTTTTCATCAAATATTACCAATTGAAGCAAAAAAGAACACAATAAAAAGACTGAAGGATTTTTACAAACTTGATATCGATATTTTTAATTTTGACAATGAACGGAATCAGAATTTGCGAAATATTACTTCCCATTAGGCATAATTTTATCAATTTGGCGACATTTTTGTTACTTTGGCAACATTTAAAATAGTGGCCAAATTGGCGAAATCCCGCTAAATTTTTCGCCAAGCGTTATGGACAGATGGAGAAATGGGTTATTCTTATAGTCTATTCCTACTTTCTTTCTAAGTTATTGAACTCAATTAGTCATCATTTTATTGATTTAGCTTTGGTTTCTTTAATTGGGTGACATTTAAAAAGTCAGCAAATTGGAGGTATTCTAACAATTTCGTCACGAAAATATTTCCAAACGTTATGGAGAGAAACATAGGTTATTCTTATAGTAGATACATGTATTCTTTTCAAGATATTGAATTTTCGTCAATTAGTCATAATTTTCATTGATTTAGCATTATTTTTATCAATTTGGCATGGCAGCATTTAAAAAGTCGCCAATTTTACGACATTTCGCCAAAATCTCACCAATCGCAGGACAGAGCAATAAATTATTCTTATAGCAGATAAATGGCTATTTGTGTTTAGATGCAATAATATTACCCAAAGTATCTTTTCTTATGAATGGAACAAGCTAGACCCATGAGAATGATGTCATCAAATTTATTGCATGATATTACATATGAAAAGTGAACATATTTCACAATAGTTAATAATTTTTTTTTATTTTATGTGATTTTTTTATACATTTATTTGAACAATGTGCAATATCTCAAGGACGGTTCTTGCTAGCATTCTAAAGTTTGTGCTAATCGTTTTCTAATGAAAATTACTTAAGAAATGACAATTTGTGTAACTTTATGAAAGGTTTTGATTTTTTAATGATTTTTTCAAAATTTCACTAAAAATTTTAGTAAGGCTTTGAATATTTGATTGCGTATAAAAACAATAGGCTTCCAGTATTAACACATTGTAATTTTAGTACCAAATGTCGTTCGAATCACTTCATTTTCGTTCATTAGATATTTTCTCTACAGACTTACTGACACATACACACAGACATTACCTCATAAATGCTTGGCTCGTATTCAGGGATTCTTGAAACATGCTCTCCTGCTGAAAACTAGAATTTGAATTTTCAACCCCATCACAATACTTTCCTTATTACATTATACTATGTATATAAGGAAAGTAGAAATGTGAATTTTGCTTTTTGACGCCCCTTTCTACATCGGCACCTGGGGACAGATATTCCCCTTTGCCTCCTCTCATTATGCCCACTGGTTCTGTTATCACACTATTGACCGGCAAATGAGAATGTCTGGATGGGTATTTTGTGCATTGTGAAGTCATAGGCAATCTTTTGTAATGCATAATCTTTTTCTCTCTGCAGCTGTTTTGGCCTGCTGCGGCTGTTTGGGCATGGGCCCGGTGTACCCCCTGACTACGCCAGTGCATGCAGTGGTGATATTTTTAAAATTATCACAATACTGCAATAATTTTTTATACTTGAAAACTTCATTGGAAACAAATGAATTTTATTCAAATAATGTCATCGAAATATAAATCGCCTGGTTCTCTATATAAAAGCAGTGAATATTTCATCCATAATCTTTTTTCCATTCCTTTCATTCAGCGGCAATATTTTAAAAATTATCACAATATTACAATAATTTATTTTACTTAAAACCATGGAAGTAAAAGTACTTTCTAACTCCATGCTTAAAACTTCATCAAAAAATGCAATACTATAGAATCTTTTGCATCTCTATGTAAAATCGATGAATGTTTCATTCATATCAGCTATATTACAGTCTCCAAAGCTAAATTTTGCGTTGAAGAAATTCAGCAGTTCTTATACAACTCATCTTACAGCTTGATGTATTTACATTCTCCATACGTGAAAATTAGGCTTCGTTGTAGAAATAATCAAAGTTTGATGATCATTTAAACTCCAAAATATTGTAATTGCTTTGGCATATGGGGCGCGGTAGCCCATTGGTTAGCGCGCTGGAGTTGCACTCGGTAGGCCCGGGTTCGATTCCAGCCGCTGCCAAAACTGCCGCCGTGTTCATGCGGAGTACGATCACGTTAAACATGTGGGTCCGAAAGTCCTTCCGAGAGGTTGGTGGTAGGGGAAGGAGGGTACGGTCCCTGTGGATGCCTCCCCCACTGGGTTCCGGTCTAAATTGGGTGGCACTTCCCGACCGTCCAAACAGTTACCTTACACCTTTCTGGTAGGTCGGACGGTCTGGGTTTCAACAACAACAACAGTATATAGATGCACAGAAGAAAAAAACAGGAAGTGGTTTTAGGTCGGATGTAACACTAAATATAAATTAAAAAGAACTTTTAAAAATCACAATATTGACACAAAATGGACTCCATATTTTATTTTAAAGTGGGTCACGTGATCTTTTCATATAATATGGGTGCAAAAGATTAAACTTCACCCTCTATATCTTATTGTCCGGTGCTGCAAGTTATTACTAATAAATAGAGAAAACTGCCATGACTCAAATATGGACAATCACCATGTAACCATCCTCTTTATTGTTGATTAAAATCCCTGTTTCTGTGTGTTGTAATAAGGGCTGTAAAGAGAAATTAATAAAGTGATACGAATTTAATTTACAACCCCTATTAACTTCTAGTTGGGTCGGGCACTCATATGCAATTAAAAGAAGGGGAACTTAATTAATTAAATTTTAATAACTTTAATGAATGTGACCGTATAGTGGGGAATACAGTTTAGAATAAATAGAACAATGCATTGTGTAAAATTATAAATTATGTTAAAATCCATCTTTGCATGTGAGTGCCTTAATTAAATATCAAAATATTTATAAATATAATAAGCATTATCAAATACATGAACCCTTGAGCAATTCAAAAATTGCATTCTGTGTTATAAAAAATTCGTACCTGAAATCTCTTGAACTACAAATAAAAATTTTTTTTAGTGAAATGAACTATAAAAAATTTAATGTCTATTTATTTTGAACTCAATATAATTAAATAAATAAGTTCTTCACAAGTTATTTAAGTCATTAGTTTGAATGATAAGTCATAGTGAAACACTTCTTCTTAATTCCATATTTATAATCATGGCATTGTTAAGATAGTTTTATTTAAACTGCTCAGATGAAACTTCCATAAAAATTCCAAGGAACATTTATATATACATATATATATATATATATATATATATATATGTGTATATAAATTTTCCTTATATATATATATATATATATATATATATATATATATATATATTTTTTTTTTTTTTTTTCTCGGGTATATATATTACAAGTAATCATCAAAATCTTCAATTATATATACATATATATATATATCTTTTGCTACTTCATCATATGGGTACATGTATACATGTATATAACTTCAAAATTTATTTTTATCTGAAAAAAAAAAAAAAAAAAAAATCATTCCCTTGCATATCAACTTGAGGCAGAATCAATTCACCTTGAATCCTTATAATTTCCACAAAAGCTATTATACTTAGCTCAAGAATCCTTTCTTGAAACACACCATCCACCAAATAGATTGATACAGGCACAAGAGTTCTGAATAAATCAATGACTTTATTTTTAGTTGTAGAAAACACAAAAATGAAATATGTTTACCTCACTTATTATTATGCAGAATAATGTAATCATAATCTTTCACATGCACTCAATATTTTCATTTTAAGACACCTTTAGATGATTACAATTTTATAAGTTTTTATAAATAAAATATAAACTCCAATCTACCCACTCTTCACAATCATAATATTATTATTATTTTTGCACTGTCACAAGTAAAATTATTGATGAAGATGGATAATGTTGTAAATGAATTGCACCATAAGAAAATGGCAAGGGCAAGGGGTGTAGGCACACACTCCTGCCTTAAGGAAAATACCACCTTCACGCACAGAAAGTTCGAGAGAAGAGAGTCAGCATAAAATCTTCCCGCGCAACTTAAACCTTCACAAGTTCGAGGGGGAAGATCCAAAAAGGGGTTGATTCAACCCAAGCAATCCACATTACTGTATCCTCGATAAACGAAAACCCTACCAACGTCAGAAAGGGGATACTGCTATTCAGTCATAGTCAAAAGAGGCATTCCCAGTGAATGAAATATACATGGGTGAATAGCAGCGTGTTTATAATTTAATTTAGAAATGAGACAATTGGCCTATTAATGAATATAAAAAATAAAATCAATTTTGAATTAGATAATTTTGAATAATAAATTAAAACTAAGATAAAATAATTAAAATTATAATAATAAAAAAATTATGTAATGAATTATAAAAAAAATGTCAATTTTGAATAATAAAATAATAACGTGTTGTGACGTGTCACAACACTGTGAAAAGGTAATTATACTAAAATATGGAAATTAGACTGCTCAATAAACTTAACATGAAAGATTAATCATGCATAAAGGATTACAATATTTTTTAGCTTAAATGATCATCAAACTTTGATTATTTTTACAACGAGGCCTAACTTTTATGAATGTAAAATGTATACAAGATGAGTTGTATAAGATTTGTGGAATCTTTAAGCAAAATTATTTAACTCTGGAGTCTGAAATAAAAGTGTATTAATGAAATACTCACTGCTTGCTTGACATAGAGAGCCAGACAATTTATATTTTGATGACATCATTTAAATAGAGTTTGAATGGAGTTTTAAGAATGGAGTTAGAAAGTACTTTTACCTCCATGATTTTAATTTTGCAAGTAAAATAAATTATTGTAGTTCTGTTATAATTATAACAAGATCAATCATGAATAAAGCATTGATTATGAAACACTTTCCAACAATGCAATTTTATTTAAACATCTCTAAATTATGATACATTCAGCGGTAATATCTTTAAAATTGTCACAATACTACAATAAGTTATTATATTCGAAAACTTCAGACTTTCATTATAATAAAGTTCATAAAAAAAATGAACTTTATTAAAATGATGTCATTGAAATATAAATCGCCTGGCTGTCTATGTAAAAACAGTAAATATTTCATTCATACACTTTTATTCCATTCCTTTCATTCATCACAATAGAAAGTATTCACGGGACGTCGCAAGTTAAGCCGGTGGTTTACTGGAGTACATATTTGCTCTCTAGCAGACTGCAGTAGCATAGGCGTATGCAGTCACGTATACAGTTGTCCAAAATAATTTATAATTATGATTATGTGTGCAATGTTTGATTGCAATAAACACACAGGCCGAGATACTGGTATATCATTTTACTGATCTCCACGAATTGTGAGCGGTAAAAGTCGCAAAATTGAAGAATTGACTATAAAACGTAGGAGTGAATGGTTGTCTCACGTTCATCGATTGGATTTAACAGATGAAAAAATAAAAAACGCTCACATCTGCAGTTTACACTTTATTAAAGGCGACTAAAGCAAAATATTAGCATTTTAAATTTATTTATTTCGTATCATAATCCTTTTAATTTTTACAGAAAAAGTAATAAGGTAATAATATCGATGTATACTTTTAGCAAAGTGCTATTAGTACTTAACCAAATATGTAAAATATAACAGTTCTATATTTTTTTTAGAGAGTATCCATTTACAAAAAATAAATATATGAATTAATTTTTGTCTGTTACAATTAGCCGTGATGAAATACATCAGTTTGAACTGATTTGTGTTCTTAAATTTTATACTGCTTTATACCATATGCTGTGTTTATTGGCTAAATTATTAACACATGCTATCAAAAATAGTTATAGCATTAAAAAATTGTCCTCATTTGTAAATGTGTTTTTTTAAAACAAAATAACTTTACATTTGTGCTATAGATCATAGTCAAGTTTTCATTTAAATGTAACTCATTTAATTGTAACTTGTATAAAATAGTCTCTTGTGAACAGATTTTATGCATTTTATCAGCTATGCTTATATTTTTTTGTTTCTTTTTTTTTGGGGGGGGGGGGCATTACAGAGGTATTTTAAGTCAATTACTATAGTGAGCCTTTGCAATACAAGTCTTTTCATACAAAACCTTGAAAACACTTTTACAAAAGAGATAAATATTATTTCTGAAGACGATAAACATTTGCCAAATAGCTGGTCTCCGCAAGACTTTCAAGAAAAAGTTATACTGCTTTGCACAACAGTGTTTGTAGGTTCAAAGCTACAGAATGTAGATATGCACTGCAGGGTTTTTTTGGGGATGCTTTACTCTTCACCCACCCAGGAACCCATTGCAGTGTGAAGAAATGATATCTGGGGAAATATAAAACAACAAATTTAGTCCTCCCTCCCCCCCGAAAAAAAGACCATAGCATAAGCATTTTTTTGTAATTTTCTTTTTCATTGACCGGAAGAGGATGTGAATAATCTATTTTTGCCACTACTAAATACTGAAGATTACTGCCAGTTATGAAGAACCACTAAAAGTTTTTATTTGATTAGTCCCACTAGCCATGCCAATGTTATTATCTAATTTTTGGCCATAAATATCGATTCTTTTACTACAGAATTTGCGATCTATAGCAAAAATATCCTCAGCAATGCAAAATATAAGCATTTGTTTGCAATTTTCTCTCATTAGACGAAAAACAACATTTATTGTACATTTTTGCCATAGTAGCCAATGCAACCATTTACGTTCACTTGTACTGCGGAATGAAACTGCTGACTCATTGCTAGGAGCAATGTGACATCAGTGAATACTCTCTATACTACAATAATTTATTTTACTTTAAAACTTAAAACCACAGAGGTAAAAGTGCTTTAATTCTATGCTTAAAACTTCTTTGAAACAGTCTGCTATACAATCGTCTGATTCGCTATGTAAAATCAACATGTATAATCTGTATGCATCATTTATCTACATTCATATCAGCTATACTGCAGACTCCAGAGCTAAATAATTTTGCATTAAAAAAATTCGGCAATTCTTATACAACTTTTTCTACATCTTTTGGTATTGGTATTTACATTCTCCATAAGTGAAAATTAGGCTTCATTGTAGAAATAATTAAAGTTTGATGATCATTTAAACTCAGATATATTGTAATTGCGTTGTTTCAGAATATAGATGCACAGAAATTAAGCAAAAATAAAGAGATTTTAGGATGGATACAACACTAAACATAAATTAAAAGGAACTTTAAAAATCACTATTTTGACACAAGATGGATGCCATATTTAATTTGAAGTGGATCGCGTGATCTCTTCATATAATATAGGTGTAAATATTATTTTAATTTGTATTTAAAAAACTATCAAGTATATTTTGCTGAAATTTTTTTTAAAAATTTGTATTTAAAAAACTATCAAGTATATTTTGCTGAAATTTTTTTCGTTTTTTTTTTTATGGGATAATTTGAATATTTCCTAAAACTTTTAACGTAATTTGTGAATTTTTTTTTTATTTTTCAAACATTTTTTAATTCACTTAAAAAATATTTGAAAAATTAGGTCCTATAGGGTTCAATGTATTCCATTTTTCAACCCAGGTTCAATCCAAAATTAATTGGGTGATGTTATTCATTTATATTCCCATATGTCCCGCAGACCGTCTGAACAACATACTAAAATTTCATTTTGATAAAGCCATTTTTATGGCGATTATCATGGGAATGGAAAGACAGACAGACAGAATGAAGAAAGTCATAAACACTTTTCAACTATGTTGTAAAGTGTTAAAAACAGGCATCCCATCTGTAGAATACTGTTTAGAGTTTTGTTCCACATGTGTGTGATATTAACAGAAAATAAAAAGCACAATTCACATTTTTTCAACTATCATTTTTTATTAACACTTTACAATATAGTTGAAAAGTGTTTATGACTTTGTTCATTTTGTCTGTCTGTCCATTTGCACGATAACTACCGTAAAAATGACTTATCAAAATGAAATTTTAGTATATTCAGACGGTCTGTGGGGCCTATGGGAATATAAATGAATAATATCACTCAATTAGTTTTGGACTGAGCTCAGGTTGAAAAAATGAAATACATTGAACTCTATGGGACCTAATTTTTCAAACATATTTTAAGCGAATTTAAAATTTACAAATTACTTCAGAAGTTTTAGGAAATATTCAAATTATCCCATGAAAAATATGAAAAAAATATTAACAAAGAATATTCGGTAGTTTTTTTAATGAGAATAAAAATAATAATTACAACCAAATTATATGAAGAGATCACACGACTCACTTCAAAATAAAATATGGTATTCATCTTGTATCAAAATTGTGATTTTTAAAGTTCTTTTTAATTTATATTTAGTGTTGTCTCCATCCTAAAACTGCTTTATTTTTGCTTTATTTTTGTGCATCTACATTCTGAAACAACACAATTACAATATATTTGAGTTTAAATGATCATCGAACTTTGATTATTTCTACAACAAAGCCTAATTTTCACTAATGGAGAATGTAAACACATAAAGATCTAGGATGAGTTGTATAAGAATTGCTGAATTTCTTTAATGCAAAATTATTTAGCTCTAGAGTCTGCAATATAGCTGATATGAATGAAACATTCATTGATTTTTACATATTGAAGCAGACGATTTTACATAGAAAGGCAGGCAATTTTATATAGAGAAGCAGATGATTTTACATAGAGAAGCAGAGACTTTTTCGATGAAGTTTTAAGCATAGAGTTAAATTACTTTTACCTCCGTGATTTTATGTTTTTAAATAAAATAAATTATTGTAGTATTATGATGAATGAAAGGAATATAATTAAAGTGTATGAATGAAATATTTACAGCTTTTACATAGTGAGCCAGGTGATTTATATATCAATGATGTCATTTGAATAAAGTTCATTTTTTTCGATGAAGTTTTAAGATTTCAAATATAATAAATTTTTGTATTATTGTGATGATTTTAAAAATATTACCACTGAATGTATCACATTTTAAAGATGTTTAACCTTCCCTCGGGCGCGGTACTTTTCATAACGAGAGCTGCCAGTACAATCTGATCAGCCGCTCCTGGCGGAGGTTTAAATAAAATTGTATTGCAGTTGGAAAGTGTTTCATAATCAATTAATGCTTTATACATGATTGATCTTTCTTGTTTTGTTTAAATGAGGTTTCTCTAACAGAATATTTAAATTTTGTGAAACTTGAGCTTTTTTTTGATAAACTTTAACAGTAGGTAAGCTATTTTAACTAGAAGTTTCTTTACATGATTTTAAAGTTCCTGAGCTGAAATCCTTTTTTCTATTTTTAGTAAAAGATACTTGTATGCAAGTATTGTTGAGTACTTAATTGCTTCATGTCGAGTTAATGACCAAATGTATTTTTGACATGAGATAACCATGAAAGCAGTATTCAGAAAAATCTAGCTGGAAACATAATCAATGGCTCATACCTAAACTCCAAACCTTACCCTTGCATTGAATAGAATAACAATAGTGACCAGAAGTTTATAAGAATTTATTATTTACTTTCCTCAGTTTTTTTGTGAAATGGTAATGCCAGATTGTTGCCATCAGGGAAAAAGTATGGTGCCTCCTGGACGCACCTTGTACACTGCCTCGTCGACTGTGGACAAGATATATCCAGTCACATTTTGTTAAGCCTAACTCCTGTACTCTATGTTTTGTTAAAATGGGCCTGAATGAAATAAGTAAAATGAGTATTTAAATTTTAAATTGGCAGCCCATGTACTTGTCAACTGAGAGAAAGAGGTAATTTTCCTGTATTACTCTTTCCTTACAACACACTTTGAAAGAGAAAGGCATGACTTTTGTCTTTTTGTTATGAGAAGTGGGTATTTCAATTTAGGTTAATAATGCATGTTTTGTTTAACCTGTTTGGCACCAGCGTAGCGCTGGTGTGATAGAGAACAGTTCTTCTTATCAGCCCACAATGTATTTCCGTGACATGTGGAAAATGTGCTTATCAAACCAATATGACATATTTGTTACGAAAAGTTGGAGCATGTTATTTGAAATTTTAAATAGTACTAGATGATGCTATTTTGCTGTAAAAATTACAGTGGTCACATAGTAGGGATATTGACCTTCAGAAGGTAGCATTAGTTTTGGTTTATTTCAAATGGTGGGTGAGTATGGGGGGAAACGCTGATATAAACAAATCAGTACGGCCGTTCTTGAAAAATGCATGTAGGTTATAAAGGGTCTTTCTCTCTCATTTATTACTTTTATTTTCTCAGCCATGGCATTTGTGTAGAATTATCGAGTAGGAAGGAGGGTTCCTATCTGCATTTTTGAAGTTTGGTTCACTTGTGTATGTAATTTGAATTCTTATTGTCCAGTGCATAGTGAAAGGGAGTTGCATTCTTAATTCTGTTTTAGCAATAATATTATTGATATGTATATTAATTATTATTGATATATGTATTAATATTCAATAATATTATCAAAATGTGTGCTTCAGTATAGCAGAAACATGGCAGTGATCGATACAGGAGATTCTTGTCATGCATTTACCCTGCTTTCCGAAAAACTGTAAAAGTTGTTTTTCAGATATGGCTATGCAAATGCATTTTTTATGAAAATTTGTGAGAAATTATTAACTGTGGAATTTAGAACCCGTGTAATACACCAAATTTTGTTATCTCATATGCAGTCAAAATTGGTTAAAATTGTACCACAATCAACTGAAACTCATCATTTTATTTGATTTGATTGGTTGACATTTACCGAAACTTTACACAGATAAAAGTGATAGAATGTCTCAGAGAAGATGTATAATCTGTTCAAAAAGTGTCACACAAAAAATAAAAATGCCAGAAAACTTCCTATTATGAATGTAATGTGTGTGATGTAAAACTTTGTTAAACTGTATTTTGAGATCTTTCATACCCAACAAAAACTTCGATAATATTGTATAAACATTAGAAGGAGGGTTTGTATTGTTATTCTTAAATACTGTATATATGTATCATGCAATGTTGCTGCTTTTTATGTAAATATGAAATTTGAATTTAGCCGATTATTCAAAAGAATATATATAATAATTTTAATGTATACATTACTAGTAATATTACTAGTAATATAAAATTGATTTTTGCATAATAAATATTGAGTATCTATTTCATAATATATTCAAAAATCAAGACAGTATATATAAATCTCAATTTTCTACAAATTTTTTTAACAAATTAGGCTTAGTAACAAAAAATTCCAGTCCTATAACGATACATTTCCCTGAAGGACGCAGGCCACTGAGAGCACTTCTTTCTACCAGTTGCAGTCCAGAATGGGTTAAATCTACATTCAATATCCCATAGGCTGAAACACGCTGAATTTGTTCTGCATTTTCCAGAACTACAATAAGAACTTCAAAACTCCAAAAATTATTTGTAAAACATAACTTGAAATATAAGTATAAAATTAAAGACACATATCATAGATAAAAAGGTCATTTAATCAAATAAAACCATCCTATAAGACGTACAAATGTTAAAAGGCCAGAGTGCTCTTGGGTATCACTATAACCTTCATCAGTGGCTGTATGAAAAATTACCTTGGAAACAAGCTCATATGTAGACCAGATCGGCAGACAAATTTGCATAAATCAGCTACAGAATAATGATAATATAATCAGACTATTGAAGATTAATCAATTACAAAATTACAATAATAAGTGTTATAAACAGGAGATTTAAATTAAAAATTTTTAAATTAGTTTAGATTAAAATTTAAACAAGTATTAAATACAAATACAAAGAAAAGACAATGAAAAAGTGTCCAAATTGCAGCCAAGCATAAATTACAATAAACTGAAACATCACAGATAACTGTGTAGAGGTTTGACATGCATAGAGTCGAGAACGAGTCACCAAGCGTAATTTAAAATTTGTACAGGATCAAAATTACAAATGGAATCATAGTAGATATAAAAAAAACAGGGGTTCATAAAGAAGAATATTCTGAGGGTTATTGCAACAAATTAAAAGAAATTCTATTTGATTAAAAGGTTCTATTTGATTAAATCATTTTTTTATTTATGATATGTGTCTTTAATTTTATGCTTATATATTGAAGTAGACATGATACCACCTTAATTATTATAGCATGACTTAGAAATTCTTAGCTCCCCCCCCCCCCCCTCCCATCCTTCTACTAAATGGTGTCACTGGAAACTGGTTCATTCATTTTCTTTTTTATTTGCTCAGTGTCAACTAAATGCACATCTCTTGAGACAATGAAAATATGAAGCTCCAGTCAAAACTGAATTTGATAGAAATGCAAAAGATAATATAATTTTAAGGGAATAAAAATATTTTAGGTGAATATTCTTTTTCATAATCTAGTTACATACAAAAATTATTTATATTATGATTTTTTTCAGCCATGAATGGTATTAAGTCTTACGGACGACATCCGGTAAAGAAAGAAAAATCGTATATAACACACTTCTTCAATGAAGAGGATTCACCAGAAAATTCTTTATTTAACGAAAGGTACTGTGTGTTTAAATATTTATGATATAATTATAATTTCAGAACAAGAATTTTATGAAATAAACTTGGTTTTAAATAAATTTAAAGTTTTTTAATACTAAATAAGATATAAAACCCATGAACAAAATTCATAACATTCTATTGACATCAACTGCACATAGTAAGGTTCAGTTAAAACTTCTTGGATTGATTTAGATTTAATAATTACTCATCAGTATTTGGAAATATTTTTAGCACAAGAAGTAAAAATATCAATTAACAACAAAAACATTAAGTGGACACAATTTTAGTTACATGAAGAATAAATTTTATTAAATCAGTTATTTGTTCACTACTTGGATAATAAAAGATTTTCAGCAAACCTTCATTCACGCTTTTGTAAAAATATGAAAGCACACATCTGTGTGCTTAGACTCTATTTACAAGTGCATTTTTCACAAAACTAATTTCACTTTGATTACCAATGCTCAAATTCAGCCCAAATTTGAAAAACAGATTTTTCACACATGCTGCTACTGATATATATACAAGGTGTCCCAAAACGATTTGAAACAAGCTTGGATTCTTTACCTGTTGGAGATAAGTGGGCAATGTAAATTGCAAAAATGTTGAAAGTAAGGTAGGAAATAAGACTATATTACTGAAATAGTCCTCCCATTAATTTTCAAAAAGTTACACTTTTTAAATTTTTATACGATGCCCTCTTAGACAAACTTGGTCAATCAGAATTTTTTTATTTTTAAATCGACAAGATCATTACAAAAACTGCATATCTGTATCTTGAAAATCAACTGAATTATGATAAAGTGGAAAATATGACTTATGCCACTTTTCTGTACCATGTGAAAGGCTGCTTCATCAGTGAAAATAGGGATCATAAGCAAATTGATGATGAAAATTGTTTAGATCAAAAATACTTTAATGTGTCAAAATTTTTTATCACAAATACATCTAAATCAGGGGTCTCAAACTCAGATCCTTTGGAAGCCACTTTGTAGATTTCTAGGGTTTTGGAGGGCCGCAAGAATAATTAATGCCCATGATTATGTAATTTTACAAATTATGAAACTAAGTACAATTATGAAAAAGGGATTGTCTTATATAGGATTAATTTTTATATGATAAAACCATTACAGACATCTTTATGGCTAAGTACTCAGTGAAATATGGTAGAAAAAACCGAAGTACACACAAGTTATTTTAATTTTATAATATACGAATTTTAAGTTTGGTGGTAAAAATATTGACATTTTAAAATGGATATGTGCCATGTAATTTGACAGGAACATATCCTTTTTTAACAATGTACCACCATGACTTCAATTGTAAAGGACTATTTTTTTTTTTGACCAGAAGTTTGGACAATCTTTTGTAATAATACCAGTTTATCAATGATCAGAAAAATATCCTTGGCACATGTTACTTTTAAAATTGAAGACAAATGGGTGTAACTTAATTTATTTCTTTAAGAGATTTGACTTGATTCATTCTGGAAAACAATTGTTCACATGAATATGTTTTTCCGAACATGGATAAGATCCGTGCAGCTAGATTGTAAATATTTATATACTTTTCTTTAGAAACAAACTGGTAAAACTCTATAAGGGTGCAGCTGTTGAATTTTTCTTTTAATAAAGAATCACATTGAAAGTCAATTAGTTCCATTGAAGTTCTTCAGATTCGCTATCGATACTGCAGGAAAATGGTGAAGCGAATATATATTAAAAATTTGTTCCATATCCCTGAAACATTCAAATCTCCTGTTAAAATCCTCTTTTAACATAGCAAGTTTTGTAGAAAACGCAGTAAAGTCGATTTCCTCCTCTTCCTCAAATTTTGGATTGTAAAGTTGGGAAATTAACAAGATTTCCCGCTTTAAGATGGCCTTCTCAAAGTTGTAGTTTTCTCACAAATGCTTTCACATTATCAGCAATGTCAGTTTTGGCCTTGTAGTTTGACTTTTAAATCATTTAAATAGCCAGTTATATTTGTGCTGAATGCTAGATCACATAGCAATTTAGTGTCATCGAGTGTGACGATTTAGTGAGACATCTTGATTTTTACTTTCAAGGAAGATCTTAATTTTATGTCTCTGATCCCAAAAACGTTTTAATATCCGTTCACAGCTAAGCCACCTTATTTGAGAGTAATATAAAATGTCATTATATGCTCACAATCTATAGCTCTTAGAAAAGCAGTGAACTGTCGGTGATTTAAGCTTTTGCAGCGAATATATTTAATAATATTTACCACAGGCTTCAAAATGTTGTCAAATTTTAAAACACAGCCACACAGTGCACCTTGATGTATAATGCAGAGGAAGTGCACAAATGGAAGAACAGAGCCTTCATCAATGAACTTTTCTTTTACTTTTCCTAAAACACCGTTTTTAGCACTGGCCATTGCAGGTGCACCATCTGTAACCAAGCATCCTAACTTCAACCAAGACAAATGTTTCTTCTTACACATCACTTTAATTTTGTTAAAAATGTCATCGGCTTTCGTAGTATCATGCATCTGTATTAGCTGAAGTAACTCCTCAGTTATTTTAAGGTTCTCATTTACCCCGCGAATAACAATGGCTAACTGGGCAATATCTGTTACATCCATACTCTAGTCAATTGCAAGTGAAAAATAAAGGAACTCTGCCAATTTTTGAATCAATTGCTGTTTTATATCTGAAGCTAGTCCATCAATTCTCCTGGCAATTGTGTTTGGCGAAAGACTGATTTCCTCTTAAATGTGTTTACTTTTTCAGGGCAAATGCACTGCACTGCTTTAACCAAGCACTCCTTTATAAACAAACCATCAGTGAAAGGCTTAGAATGTTCTGCAATCATTTTTGATATGGCTTACCTTCAAGTTATCCGTTTTTAGCATATTAACTCTTTGAAATACTCTTTTTTGCGCACTAAATCAGTTTTCAATTTCTTAAGTTGGTCCTCTCAAAATTGCCCTTTCAGTAATCCATACTTCTCACTATGCACAGTTTGAAAATGGCATCGTAAGTTATACTCCTTTAGGACCGTTAATACCTGTTTACATATGAGGCACAACACACAATTATTACTCTCACAACAAAAATACTACAACTCCAACTTCTTATTGAAAACCCTGTTTTCATCTTAAATTTTTCGTTTTTTACCACAACTCGGCTTAGAAAACGACATTATTGTTTTGAAACAAACAAATTAATAAACAAAAACACAGTTTTTAAATTCAAATTTTAATCATTGTAGAGATGACCGAAAGAATTCGGCTCACACCATCGAAGATTACAAACAACAAATGGCCTGTTGCCAGAAAATCAAACTGGAAATTTTCTCTTTCCACTGGTGTTGCCAGGTCTTTCCCAAAAATTCCACCCACATTTTGCACAATGTTAGCAAAAACTACTTAAATTCAGTAATTTACCGAAATTCCAAAATATAATTTACTGGCTTTCTAAAAGTTCGTAAAAACTCTCTCTCTAACTTCCCCTCCCCCGAAAAAATAACAACAATAACACTGAATTTTTCTGAAAGTAGCCAAACCTAGTAGATTTCCTGACCTAGTGGCACCATCAAATGAGTGGCTTCATAATTATTTTTTTTTCTTGTAAGTGAATAACATAAAACTTTATAAATCATTGTAATTATGGGAAAGATGTTAAGGGGGCCGCAAAATAGTATGCATCGGGCCGCGAGTTTGAGACCACTGAGTTAAGGTATGCTTGAAATGTGCTCTTCCATCGAAAACTTGAATTCGAATTTTCAAGATACATTATACTATGTATATAGGGAAATTAAAAATGCTTCTCGCCAATTCATTCAGATTCAGCTATTTGAAATACAAGAAGTTTGGAAACTGCAAACTATTTGCCAAAATTGTTTGATGATCGTCATTTTTAAACTTTCAATCAATGCCAATAAACTGCTCAGATTTCCGGTATAACATTACACTAAAATGTGTCTACAGTTGTATTCGCTACTGATTTCCGTGTAATATTATGCCACTATGTCGAGAAAACTGAACTAGATATCCTACATAAATAGTGTATAATGTTGCATGAAAATTAATAAGCAATATAACTAGCATCACTTTTTAGTGCAATATCCAAGAACATTTTTAACAATGTGCTATGCTTTTCACAATTTGTCAAAAACACTTATAACAAAGTCAGGAGTAATGTTAATTTGTAATGCAAAGAAAAATCTAATTCTTCAATTTTTTTTTAATTTTTTAATTTTTAAGAGAAAATTTTATATTACATTTGTATTTTATGCTATTTCTACTTTTTATTAATTTTTAAAAATCTATAAATTTTAATATTAAGTCTATTTTAGCTCTTGTGACTCTATAAGAGATTTCATCGGTCCGTTATTTCAGACTTCCCATTTACTTATGTGTTTTTTTATAACCTTTCTTTACGTATAGTTGAGATTTCTAAAAAAAATTCAAACATTGTGTCAATATACATGTTTAGCATTCTAAAATATATGCATAATCCCGCTCTCCTAAAACTTTCTAAACCAGATAGCACAGTCTAGATTAGCGTCTACATTTCTCACCCTCTAGTCTAGACTGTGCCGTTTAGCAAATTCTGATAAAAGGATTCTTTTAAAAGGAAAACTGTTTTATCTTATTGAAAATATAAATGCAGAATACATTATTGAAGTGAAGCGAGTTCCAAACTTCGATCTATATGCTGATATATCTGAGGTCAAAGGTCAAATAACGCCCATGGATAAAAATTAATTTTAAAAAAATTTGCTCCCTAAACAGAATTTTCTATTTTATTTGCTTGTTTTCCCTAGAATTAACATAGTCAAAGGAAAATAAACATTTTAAATACTTTTAAAAGAAGTATTGATTCATTTTACTGAAACTATTTTTTTTTTAACTCAGCATTGGAACAATTGGCTGCATCACTGACAATATATACTCACCTTCGTCAAAACAATTAAGCATTGAAGCTCTTAATATATTTCCTCTTAATGTTTTGTAAAGTTTGACCTACTGTTTATGATGGTGTCAAATCGATAACACCAGTTACGATCTATTTTACAAGAACTAGCAAGAGCTGTACCTGTAAGCAAATACCATTAGCTTTAGCATATGCTATCAGTATTCATCGATTGCAAGGTATTATTCTGAAAAAAGCAGTGGTTGGTATTGGTCCCAATGAATTTGCTCTTGACATTACTTATGTTGGTGTATCAAGAATCATACCACTTGAAGTACTGTTGTTCGACACTACTTTCAATTTCATTAGACTTCAAACAATTTGTCAAAAACAAATAGTTCAGAAGAATTACGCCTCCTTGAAAATTTGCAATATGATTTTATTTGAATATCACTTTCATTTAAGATTTTTGGTTTTTTACTATTTTCATGAAATAAACATCTTAGTTATTAAACATGTAGCTAGATATCCTGCTTTGCTTCAGTTTCAGGTTACAAGAGGCAGCCTTGTGCTACTTTATCATTAACATTGATGGATGGATGGCCATCGAAATTTAATCACATTCCTCTTAGTATTTTCTACAAAATTAGGTTTGGAAATGAAAAATGACATAAATCTTGTTTAGATTATTGAGTAGAAAAACATATCAAATTATTTAGGAGAGCTGATTGGGTGTCACTTAATTTATTTCTTTGAAGAGATTTGACTTGATTCATTCTGGAAAACAATTGTTGACATGAATATGTTGTTCCGAACATGGATAAGACCCGTGTAGCTAGATTGTAAATATTTATATACTTTTCTTTAGAAACAAACTGGTAAAACTCTATAAGGGTACAGCTGTTGAATTTTTTTTAAAATAAAGAATCATATTAAAAGTCAATTAGTTCCACAGGTGCACTATCGATACTGCAGGAAAATGGTGAAACGAATATATTAAAAATTTGTTCCATATCTCTGAAACATTCAAATCGCCTGTTAAAATCCTCTTTTAACATGGCAAGTTTTGTAGAAAACGCAGTAAAGTCAATTTCTTCCTCTTCCTCAATTATGGATTGTAAAGTTAGGAAATTAACAAGATTTCCCACTTTAAGATGGCCTTCCCAAAGTTGTAGTTTTCTCACAAATGCTTTCACATTATCAGCAATGTCAGTGACTAGCTATATAATAAACGTCTTAGTTATTAAACATGTAAGCTAGATACCCTGCTTTGCTTCAGTTTCAGGTCACAAGAGGCAGCCTTGTGCTACTTTATCATTAACATTGATGGATGGATGGATGGCCATCGAAATTTAACCACATTCCTCTTAGTATTTTCTACAAATTTGGATTTCACAATTAACAAAAATTTTTAAATATAGGTTTGGAAATGAAAACCGGCATAAATCTTGTTTAGATTATTGAGTACTTGAATTGCATGGAGTTGAGAATGTGAGTCGCCAAGCATAACTTAAAATCTGAACGGGGTCAAAATTACAAATCGACTCGCGGTAAACATAAATAAAGAGGGATTCAAAAAGGATAATATTACAAGGGTTATTACAATGCATAAGAAGGAAAGTTCTTTCAAAAATGGGCCGCAAATTTTCTTTAACAACAAAATGAGCAAGGGCCGTATAAAAGTTTACCACCTTTGACATCCCTAGCATGTTCTACCAAACGGATACCAATAATACATTTAGTAATGCCAATATAAAATTTAAAATTACCATCAATGGACAACAGGGGAACCACATACACCCCAGCAAAGCTTTTAAAGTCATCCTTATCACCCAGTTTATCAGACCGAATCCGGTTAAATAAAGAAGCAACATTAGAGTGAGCAGGCCTGAAACCAAATTCAGAGCAGAACTGAATAAAGGGACGGAAAATCCTAGGATGGTACGGGAAACTAGATTTATGATTCAAACGATCTTTTAAAGAAATAAGTTTAGTATTAATTTGAAAAAATTTAGGGCGAGCATGGGAAAAAAACCTTATGTATAAGTTCAAAGGAATAGGCAGCCTCATAGCCAAGATTGAAAATAAAATCAATTTCATCACATAAAGAAGAAAAGAAGAACACACGTTAAAAGCATGATTAAAATAAGCATTAAAAGAAGCTTTTTTAGAGGAAATTGAATGGTAAGAATTAGCAGGAATACAGGAATTAGTAAAAGACGGTTTATGGTAAACAGAAGTGTGAAAACCAACAGCAGAACAGGTAACCAGAACTTCAAGAAAAGGCAAGGAACAATTATTTTCGTGCTCAACGGTAAAAATAATCGAAGGGTAAAAATCATTAACCTTGGACAAAAGAAGAAGGAGATCATTTCAATCACCATCCCAAATAATAAAAACATCATCAACAAAACGGCACCAAAGAGAGAGGGGGGGGGGGGGGGATGGGCAAAAAAGGCAACATTTCATTCTCGAGCTCCTGTTGCCCCCAGTTTTTTTAAAAAAAATTTGAATTTGAAAATTCTGTAATAAAATTGTAAATTTTTACTGTTCTTTTCGCGATTTATGCTCGATTTTTTGCAAAATGTTTTGTATTTTTGGATTCTCCTTTGATAAACGTAAGTTTATTGATAATTGTATTTATGCAAATTTGTCATCTTTTCTGGTCTATATATGAACGATCATTCCTATTTCCATGTAGCCACTGATGAAGAGCGTATTTACGCTCGAAAGCGCTCTGGCCTTTTAAAGTTTTGTACGTCTTAAAGAAGTGAAGTAAAGACCTTCTATTACAGTTGTGATCTTGTTGTTTTTGCTCGTTGAAATCAGATGTGATGCCAAATTTTATTTATTGTATACAAAATCTATGATTAGAGTAACAATACAGCCAGTCAATTATTAATGTAGTGAGTATTAGAGATGAGTGTACATATATGTAAATAATTCTTTTTGTTGAAATGAGTGCAGATGAAACAATTTTGAGTTGAGTACAGTGTAAAGGAAATGCATTGAAATGAGTACAGTTGTGATTATAAAAATCAAAATTGTCACACAAAGCAAAAAAAAATAAAATTCCGCCACTAAAAATATATTAACTACCACCTAAAAAAAAATCTAAATTTCAATCAAAACAAAATCTAAATAAGAATGAAGAACGAATTTTTTAAATGAATTTCGATAAACCACTAATCTAAATTTGAACAATTCGTAGATAAGGTTCATAAATGAACTTAAGTATAGAGTGAATATAAAATTTTTCTTTTACTTGAAATTCTAAATTTCTGAGAAGTAAGTGAACAAATTTGAACTGTTAAAATATTCAGACCATAAGTCAACAAAATAATGAATGCAAAGTGCAAAATAAAATCCTCGATAATGTAAAATAAATGAAATTCTAAATTTCAATACAATGTTTAAATGAACTAAAATCTTCTAATCAATTAAGGATAACTGAATTAAAGAAATATAAACAATTACTGTAAATTAATTTCAAATTCCAAACTACTCGATTCACATAAGAATATTTCTAAAATTGAACTGTTTTACCAAAACAACTAATCAAATTTTAAATTGAATTCAATAAAATGAAAAAAATGTCAATGAAATGATTCCTATTAATCAATGAATTATATAAATAAAATGAAATTTTAAGAAAATGTTACCAAAATCATTCTCAACAGAATCTGGCAGAAGCCCAAGACACTTCCAAGGCGGTCCTGCTTGATCAGGGCAGAAAATGCCTAAGAACTGTTCCCTTGAGTCAAAACAGTTGCCTCCAACTACCATCAATTTCAAGATGAATAAACCCAACAACAAATTCTGTGCCAAAATAATCCAAACACCTGAATTCCCATCTAAGATGTTGCTGAAATTATAAGAATTTTAAAAACATAATTAGTATAAATCAAATTTTAACCTCAGAAACCTGAAATAAACCATTAGCAAAGTGAATCACAAAATAAAAACATTCAATCATGTAAAATGAATTTTTAAAAATCAACTTAAAAATTTGAAATCAAAAGTCTACACAAATTCAACATATTCGAATAAAACTGCAGGTAGAGAATAAATATTAGTAATTAATTACAAAAAAATTATCTCTTATGAATAAAGACAAATAATCAAAAATGCAATCAATAAAATGATAAGAGAGAATGAAATAAAGCTGAGATTAGATGTATTCTATTTTCTGATAACTTAAAGGTGTTGCTATCAAGATTTACAAGATCTTTTACTTGAAATTCTAAGTTTCTGAGAAGTAAGTGAACAAATTTGAACTGTTAAAATATTCAGACCATAAGTCAACAAAATAATGAATGCAAAGTGCAAAATAAAATCCTCGATAATGTAAAATAAATGAAATTCTAAATTTCAATTCAATGTTTAAATGAACTAAAATCTTCTAATCAAGTAAGGATAACTGAATTAAAGAAATATAAACAATTACTGTAAATTAATTTCAAATTCCAAACTACTCGATTCACATAAGAATATTTCTAAAATTGAACTGTTTTACCAAAACAACTAATCAAATTTTAAATTGAATTCAATAAAATGAAAAAAATGTCAATGAAATTATACCTATCAATCAATGAATTATATAAATAAAATGAAATTTTAAGAAAATGTTACCAAAATCATTCTCAACAGAATCCGGCAGAAGCCCAAGACACTTCCAAGGCGGTCCTGCTTGATCAGGGCAGAAAATGCCTAAGAACTGTTCCCTTGAGTCAAAACAGTTACCTCCAACTACCATCAATTTCAAGAAGAATAAACCTGACAACAAATTCTGTGCCAAAATAATCCAAACACCTGAATTCCCATCTAAGATGTTGCTGAAATTATAAGAATTTTAAAAACATAATTAGTATAAATCAAATTTTAACCTCAGAAACAATGAAATAAACCATTAGCAAAGTAAATCACAAAATAAAAACATTCAATCATGTAAAATGAATTTTTAAAAATCAATTTAAAAATTTGAAATCAAAAGGCTATACAAATTCAACATATTCGAATAAAACTGCAGGTAGAGAATAAATATTAGTAATTAATTACAAAAAAATTATCTCTTATGAATAAAGACAAATAATCAGAAATGCAATCAAAAAAATTATAAGAGAGAATGAAATAAAGCTGAGATTAGATGTATTCTATTTTCTGATAACTTAAAGGAGTTTCTATCAAGATTTACAATCAGAAAACATCAAATACTGAAATATTGAGAATAGGTCGGAGCTGTGAATGAGCCCTAGCAAAAATTTTGATGATATGGATAATCCATCAAAATGCAATTAAAAAAAAGATAGAGTCGGAAGATTCCCACATATATTCAATGAAAAACCAGTCATCAACAATTGAATAAATTACTTATCAAATTGAAATTATTAAAATTTTCCTAAATTGCAATAGCCAAAATAAATATAAGAAGTTCAGCGCTTAATGCTAAATTTTCTGAAAAAATGCTTATAAAAGAAAAATTTCAATAAGAAATTTTGAATAAACCTGTAAAATAGAGTTCATAAAATAAGTTATTTTAAACTATCAATAAGATTCCAAAATTCTTCACAATATATATATAAAAAAAAATGTAATTAATCTAATTTTACACAAAAAAAATAACTTGATTTTTCATCACGAAAATAAAACAATTGCTTTAAGCAATACTGAAAAATCAATTTATAATTTGTTTCGGTGGTAGATTTTAAAAAATAAAGCCAAGGAAAATTATAAAAATAATCAAAAAAACTTTTCTCTCTACTAATAATTATTATAAATACTAATTGAGTTCTGTCAATTATTTTGAACACTAAGAACATATAAATAATACAATATAAACATTTCAATAATTTTTTTCCCATTCAATAAACAATATTTTGAAGTTTTATGAACTTCAACATAAAATAACACAATAATCATAACATATAATTTGGAGCCTCTGCTCCTGGGAGTATTATTAGGCCATTTATAAGTATCTTATTTAATACATATTTTTTAATTAATTTTTAAATGTCATTTTCTTGAAATGCAGGCCTCTCATTTTTTTTTAATAAAACTTCAATATAAAACATAAACATTCAAATTTTTTTTTTGACAGAACTCCTACCTTGCTTTTTTTTTTAAAAAAATGTACCTAACTGACTAAAATTTAAAAAAATCATGTGACAACTCTCACTGTACTCACCCAAAATGTCACTTAAGAATTCTAAATTTTATAATTTGCAAATAAAGTACTTAACAATCTCATAAACATTCTGCTTAAATTTTGTAAACAATATTTAGATTAAATATTTTCAATTATTTTTTTCAAATGTATCTCATGAATACAATTAACTTTAAACTTTTATATTAATTGCTACACCTTAATTTAAACAATTTGAATCAATTTTAAAGATTACTTTTTTAATTTATAAAGAACATAATGAATAAACACAATATAACACAAAATTTTAACTTCTAGATTAGTTTTAAAAAACATTTTCAGTCATGTGTTGATGAACTGAAACACCTACAATTAACAACATACACCATTCGTGAATTAAATTTCAATATTAATCAAAACTAGCTTAATGCTTATGAAGAAAATTTTTTTGTGAATAAGAAAAAACTGCATAAACAATAGCTACTTAATTACTGAAATATACACATCACAATAAAAAATGGATGAAAATCACATGTCTACAGTTGAATAAAATCAACTATTATTGAAACACACTTGTACGATAAAAAATAACAAACACATAAATAAAATACATTTTTGTAGCGAAAATGAATATTTCACTAATATTGCAAATTTCATAACACGCAATTGCAATGAATAAATAACAATATTTAATATAACAATACCTAATTTTTAATTTTATATTTAATGATTAATAGTAATTGGTATTTTCTTTCTATTGTTATTGCAAAAAAATTTCTAGCAAATTATTTAAGTTTATTATGATAAAAAATTCAGAAAATTGACAAAAGATGGAGCATACGCTAGACTCAAAAAGAAAAAAAAAGCAAAGGGAAACAATTATTTTCAATTTTGATCACAATAATTATAAAACAAATGAAGACCAGCTTCACCAGATAAAAACATACTAAATTAAATTAGATACTCAAAGGGTATAAATTTTCAAAAAGGATTGTCAGTCATCAGCTTCTACAATAAGTTAAAACAGTCTGATCTTATCCCTAAAATAGTCAAAGATGACATTAAAATTTCTCGAATTATGTAGGTATAAACATTACTAATTTCAAAATACATATATATTTATATCACAATTTTTTCATGTACACATCTAAAAAAACAAAACCTATATTATACGATTCAAAAAAAAGATTTTTTTTTTTGTTATTAACAATCACAATGTCATTATGTAAAAATATCAATTTTCATTTAGATTAAAAATAAAATTTCATTATGTTATTTAAAATTTACTAGTGCTTAAATACCATAAAACAAAAGCCACTGCATCATAAAAGTAGTTTTGTTATATGTATATTTAAATTTTCAATTAAATTAAATTTTTTTTTGTCAACTAGAATTTCACAGTAAAAAAAGCATATTTTTAACTTAAAACAAAATTATTGACATCAAGAAAAAAATTAAAATTGTGTAAGTAGGTAAATATAATATTAATTTAAAAAAATATTCACTGACAAAATACATTATTACACTGTGCAAATCTTCAAAAAAGTATTCTACACCTTTAAAAAAACTTAATATATCATACAAGTCATTATATTAAATTTTAATTAGTTTATAAGATTAAATAAAAATCATATCAAAATTAACTTTAAAAGTTCATTAAAAATACACGAGTTTTATGAGCCTATACATATGAGCATGAGCCTTCATGAGCCTATACATATAAATAAAAAAATCACAGTACCAAAATTTAGAATTTCACTACAAAATACATGTTTTATAAAATATATATATTACCGCTAAAAAATCACTGTGCCATAAATAGATAACCAGATGTTGTGATACAACTGCTCAAAAGACCTAATTAAATGATAATGAGATCAATTAAACAGTCGTACCACTACACTTGATTAAGGGTTGGACACTCACATCGAATTGAAAGAAGGGAAATTACTTAATTAGAAATTATAACTTAATGGATTGGGACTGTAAAGTGGAAATAAATTTTGAATAAAAGATTCCATTATAGATATTGAATGAATATATAAAACCATCCTTACATGTGAGCGCCTAAAATTATAAATGCACAGAACTCTTTAACACATGAGTAAATTTTACAACTTTAAGGAAAAACACCTGTATTCAGGACCTGTAAATAAGAGAAATATGAATGATGTAAATAATGATGTTTTTCAAAGTTGTCAGAATTCATATTACAAATGTTCGACAAAATTTTTTTTTATAATTATCTATGAATAATGTATAATATCCCATTAAAATTCAATTCTCTTTCTGTGATGTCTACTAGTTTATGTAAAGAATTCTGTTGTATATGATATTAAGAATCACACATATATATATATATATATATATATATAGAACTATACAAATATGAAAAATACGTAAAAATGTAATATAATACCACTCAGAAAAAGGCGCAATGCAGCACTATATACTGAAGCAGGATATAACTAATTTAAACGATTTGAAAAAAGGAAAGGGGGAAAACCATATGAATTGCATAAAAATGGCTGAGAGGGATAGCGACCTCTCATTCCCGTTTTAAGTACTTTTCGTCTAGACAACGCCCACGGATACCAATGCAATTCAATGACAGATCCCCGTAGCATGTGTAAAAATGGAAGCTCCAAAATGCAGAAAAGGAGGCCTCAGAATGCAGACAGAAAGAAGACATAAATGGAACGACGAAATCACACTGGCAATGATGCTACCGACTAAAACGTATCGCCCGTTTCGCCACATGTAGTATGTATCCATACGCATGCATACCTCGATTATTCAAATATGATGTCATATTCTCAAGTCATTACAGAATGAATAATCCTCTTCTTTAAAGAAAGAATTGTAAATATCTTTAAGGAAATTCCGTGGGTAATGATTTTTAAGTGCTTCCTGTAAAATGAGTTTGTTACACGTGAGACAATCTTTTTTGAAAGTATTATTATTACGATTTCTTCTCAGATGTCCTGTTATGATGTTACGGAAAATATTCCTAGTCAAATTCGACTTCCATCCAATTATATGGTTAATCTTCATATCATAATTATTACGTTTATTGTACAGAACTGTATGAATTCCATTTTTATGTTTGTATCTAATGGTTATGTCCAGGAAATTAACTTCGTTTTTGACACTATTAGGGTTCTTGATAAGATCCAATTCCGGAGGATAAAAGTCAAATTCAATTTCAGGAGTATTTGAGTAATGGCCTAAAATCACATCGTCCACATATCTGTAATATGGCATTTCATATAATAAATGATTATTCCTTTCGAAATATGTTAAATATATGTCAGCCAGGACTGATGAACAGCCCCCACCCATAGGAATACCCTTAATTTGTTGATAAAAGACTCCTCCGTTACATAATATGTTCTCAAACAAAACGATCTGAATTAAATCCATATACCTTCGTAAAGTGATTACTGTTTTAAGATTGTATTCTGTATGCACCAGTAAAAGTATTTCATGCAATTTTTTAAGATCAATGTTGTTGAAAAGGTCCCGGAAGTCGTAACTGGTGAACTGTATATCTTTATTGCAATACTTCAGTCGTTTAATGACTTCAGAGCTGTTTTTTATGATTATTGGATTTTGTACTAATAAAGCTTTATATGCAGGTTTAAGTATATTCATAAGTTTTTTGTTAGCCAATGTAATATATGTATTACATCCTACAGTTACCGTACGAAATTTCACGGGTGTTTTATGCAGTTTTGGAATGAGTACTAAATAAGGAAAGGACACAGTTTTTAAATTGATGCCAATTCTTTTATATAGAGCCCTGATTTTATTTGTCATCACAGTTAAATTATATGGTAAAGGTTTGTACATTGTGGGTTCCATGTAAGATTTCTGTAAGATTTCAATGTAATAAGGTTTGCAGGTAATTGCGTAATTCGATACCACTTTATCAGTATATGTGATCACAAAACGTTCTTGTACTTCCCTGATAGAAGAGGGGATGATTGAAATTTTTCTGTAGCACCAATAATGATAAAATCTCCAGCACTTGTGTGTTGATACATTGTCTCAATCAAATTTCCTTCTAAGGCATATATTTAACAAAATTTTGAGCATAAGGATTCAAGATGATTCTAGAATTGGAGATGTTTAAAATAGACTAGACTGTAAAGCTGCATTATTTTATTGTAGAATTCATAATGAAATTGAAGCACATAAAGAGGATTCTAGTATTGAAGATGTTTAAAATAATCTATACAGTTATACCCACAAAATACTTTCACAATGGTTATAACAAAACCCACTTCTTCCATTCGTGTGTAGTATTCTCACAATTTTTACACATAGAGTATTCCTTTACATAGTCATTATTTTTATTCATAAATATAAGCTTAATGATTCATCATTATATATATAAGGCGGGATAATCCCCATTCATGGATCACCCACCACACTTTTTTCTCTGCATAAACTACTTTACTTTCATTGGTAGCATGCACTGATAAAAAAAAAATGGCAAAGAGACACCCTCAAGGGTGCTCTCACATACACAACCATCACATATGATGATTTTTAGGAGAGAATGACCCAGCGTTTTCTCACAAATAAAGATAATTCCCTCTCAGTCTTGGCATGCTGTGATTGACTGAAAGCATTCGCTTAGTTGCCATTTCAAAAAAACAACCTGTCTCTTCGAACCAAGGAGTTTTAAGGTTGAGCTCTAAACAATTATTCTAGTTTATGGAATTTGCACAACTTAGCATGAAACCCGATTTAGCATGAAAGCAATTATGAATGTTATTTAATATTATTTTAGAGTTTTAATGAATAACTAGAATAAAATAATTTTGAATAATATAATTTGGAATAGAATAAATTTAGAATAATAAATTAGCGATAAAATTAAATAATTAAATTTAAAAAATATTTAATGATTTATAAAAAAATGTTAATTTTTTGAATAATAAAATAAAAATGTTGTAATGGGTCACAACATTAATGTATCATACCAAAAATCAGTCCATCTAAAGTAAGTATAAAATAATTTAAACTATTTCCTTAAAATGTGGGACGTTTTGCATGTCTCTAGGACGGTATTTCATAAATTGTGGTCTACGACCTATACATGTGGACTGTGAATAAATCAAATTTATATCACTTGAATTTTGCATACATGTTTTCAGATTAAATAGACAATATCTCTAATGAAATATCGTGGTAGTGGAGGTGATATTAATTTGACCAATAGATAATATTCTTTTATGATCTAAATTACTGTTACATTTATTGAAATACACACAATGTGATTGATTTTTTTTTAAATTTGTAAATGACAAAATTTTATATTCAACTGTAAGAATATTTTACTACTAAAGGAAATTGACAACAGTTGAAGAGTAGTAGATAGGTCAGAATTTTTGTGTTATAAAGTAAGAAGATTTTATAATTTTCTCAGTCAATAGTTTGTATAATGGTCCTAGTTTATTCATAGCAAACTTAAACTAAGCAATTATTTTTTTTAAAATCAGAACTTTAACACAAATTTTATTACATTGCATGTCTATTTTATAATCATCAGGGTATACATACATATTTTCTTAATTTATGCTGGAGAATAATGATTTTTATATACAGATTTCATTTCTTTGTGAATTTAGAAATTAAATTTCTATTTTAAATGGAGTTACACATTTATCTGGGTTCCTTCCCGGTCCTCCATTTTGTTGCTCCAAGTCCTCTGGACGAGCCGGACGGCCTGGGGCTTTCACATTTATCTGGGTGAGTTAAATTATTGCATTTAAGATTTTGAACACATTTCAAAATTAAAAGATATTGCACTTGATCACTTGACACATTCACTGCCAAAGCTGATATGATCTGTTCGTTCACACGTGCCAAGATCCTATCTGTATTTTTATGCTTTTAAATTATATTTAACTGAGAAAAAGGCCCGACCTATAAAGCCATGCAGAGTTTGTACTGGACAGAAGATAACGTATGAAACAAGATATTTTTGCCCAGAATTGAAGAAAAACCAGCACTTTGCGTAGAAAATTGTTTTAAAATTTATCACAAATATTTTTGTTTCATACTTATTAAAGTTTCAACATAATATAATAAAAATATCTTTTATTTGTTGTGTTCTGCAGAATATGTTGTGAATAGTAAATAATGTTTTTGCATTCAAAACATTTAGTTATTGTATCTACGTTTTGAGAAATAATAATCCATTTCAGTACACCAAGAGTATTATTTAGTCCCTTCCTGTACACCAAACACCTAAACATTGCATACATTTGCTACGCCAATACTTTTGCTCTGTGATTTAGGTAAGACTATCAATAACGAGTTATCTCGTAGCTGGCAAGTAAACTCGGTTTGCCAACTACGAGTATTCTCATCGCTGGCAGCGAATTGCCATGTTAATAAATATAAATCAGAAATGCATTGGTAGTTTATTTAGCTTATATTCTCATCTCTTGAATTTAAATTGTATAATAACAAGGAAACATTTAAATATTTAAAGAAAATTAACATATTTGTACATTGCAAATAAGTTGGTTACTCTTAAATGAATACTAGTTTCCTTGTCATTAAACAATTGAAATTTGGGTGTTTTGAGTATAAATTATATTGATTATTTTTTATGATATATATTTGAATATTGTATCCTAAATCACTCATTAGTTTATTATTTTCCCTCCAACTGCTTGTTTGCATTTTTGCACATTGATCTATGGAAAATATGCTACTAACTACCAAGGTTAATAGAATATTAACAGGTTGTCTCATTCGCTATTCCCCGCATGGTAACATTTCTGGGCGAGCTGTGACGTCACTGCTAGGCCTTCCGTTCTGTTGACCAGCGGCACTTCGTTGAAAAACATAGGAAAATAGCACGGTTTTATTTAAAAATGCCTTGCTTTAAACATCAACGAGATACATGAAATGTTTCCTAAAATAATGTGCTAACACTGAAATATGACAAATGAACTCAAATTTAAATTCAAAACGAACTAAATTGCTATAATTAACGGAAGAAGAAGTCAAAAACAGTGGTTTGACAAATTGTATACTAAGACAAGGATATGATTTTCCGGGTGATTTCGTATAACAAATACATTAATCTTCTTTTTTACACAAAATTTACATATTTCATGTGTAAACTGATAATCTTTATTAATATTTTTACTCACAAATATATTGCATGAATATGGATTTTAATATAGTATTTTTTAACAATTACTTTTACAACACATTAAAGATTTTAAACGAAATATCCCGTTCAAATTTATTAAATAGAGACTGTGCACTTTACTGTCTGTATTGTCCATTAAAGGTTTGAAATAGGATATAACTAATGAGAAATATGTAAAAATAGAATTAAATAAGATTTATTTCTATAAAACTCTCCATATTATCTTTATCAATTTTCAATTAAATTTCTATTTCTTTGAAAATTGGATGATTTAAAATTTCCTGCATATAAATGCTATGGTACTTATTCTATCGAGTAAAAGTAAGCGTACCATTCCGTTCCTAATAGTTCCTATACAAAAAATATTTGAACTTTATAATTTTCTGAAAAATATCATCAATTTGATTTTAAAATATTTAGATTGTATCATTGCATGCTCAATGCATGTAATTAATATTTTCATTTTATATGCTTAAAGAAAACCCCATTTCTATATATTTAATGATATACATCTGCTGTTTAATTTTGTCTATTTGAAGTCTTTGTGAATTCATTTAATTTCTTTATGGTACAGATATTACTGCAGAATTCAGTCAATCGGCACTTTAAAATGTGACAGAAAATCGTGGAAAATAAAAGGGGGGGGGTAGGGGGGTATCATCCAGAATTTTATTCTAAAAGAAACAAAGGCTATTTTTATCATTTTATTCGAAGACGAATTTTTTTTTCTCCGAAATTTGTCCAATATTTATGGGGAAGGAGTTTCAAACTAAAAAGATTCCATTCACCGTTTGCTTTAAAATGAATAGGGGTGAATGTATCATTTTAATGCCACTATAAATTTATTTTGTTTTTACAAAATTATCCATAAAATTACACTAGTTTCTTTTAACTTATGAATATCCCTTTCTTGAACAAAAACAATTTTTATTGAATCGAATCTACTCAGTCTTACTCATGATGAAGCCTTTCAATTTGACGAATCAAGATATAAATGCCTTAGCAAAAACTTTATTAACAAATTTACTAATAAAAAAATTCTTAACAAACTACATTTGACGTGACTGATAATTATTATTGCAATGATTTGATAAAATATGTGTTTTCAAATTTAAATCAATTACTGCTTTTCTTCAGATGATTTTGAAAGTTTCCTGAACTTCTCAAATCCAGACGATATATTTTTTCTAAAACATGTAAAATTTTTTAACTAGACAAAAGCTATGCATTGCATTGCCTGGAAATACTATTTATTCTAATTTATACTGCGTTATTCATGCCTGTAAACTTCAGAATACAGTCAATATTTAAATGATGACTGATTTGCCACATTTAGATTAGAAATATATATGTATATCCTTTTCAAACCTATTCACATAACACACCTAACAACTATTGGCTCTTCTCTGATCATTCACTATTTTTTTATACATAACCTTTGCTCATTCAATTATTTTTCAACATAGTATTCGGTAATCTTTGTATAAACTTCCCTTATGTTAAAATTGTAATAGCTTTCACTCTCATAAAAAAATTTGCTATTTCTTTTCATATGTACGGAATTTATTTTCGTAAGCTTCACATTACTATGCATGTACTGTTTTATTTTATTCTATATTGCTTGCACACAGTTACTATTAGATAAATATTTAAATAGTTTCCGATCAACGTTTCTCAATAGTTTTTCTTGCCTCTGTCAGAGAATGGGTCTAGCAGTGACGTCACTCATCTTTCCTTTCCGGGACAACTTTTTCCCCGAACGAGACAACCTTATATATAAGATATTCTATGGACCTTGACTAACTACTAGCTTTCCTGCTGATTTTTGTCAATCATAAAAAAAGAAGTTTTATGCATTTTTAACAAAATATGTAAAATAGAAGTATTTATAATATGTATTGAAAAATAATGCATTCATTTTACAAAAATGTTATAAATACTTCTAATTATTTTAAATGTTATACTTACTAAGAATTAAAAAAAAAACAGAAACATTTCCTATTCTCAGCATATGCTTGGCAAAAACATCAGGAAAAAATTCAAAATAGTAATCTAACTAAAACTTATGGACTATTTCCCATGGGTTAACAGGGATGATGAAACAAGTGGTTGGAGGAAAAGGATCCTAAAATATCCTAAAATCTTCCAGTAATATGCCACACATCCCATAGTATACCTGCAGAATCCCATAAAAAGCCTATGGCACCATAAACTAGCCTAAACATAGCTCCCCAAAGCCTAGCCTCCTGTGATATGCCTGAAGACATCCCAGAAGTTCCTAAAAAATTCACTAAAAACCTAAACACATCCTGAAAAGTCATGAACTCATCCTAAAAAGGATCTCCACAGTACGTCTTAAATTGTGACATTTGTATCTCCAGAAGACCTCCTCTGGAAGTCTCTAGGAAAATACAGGCCTTCCTTAGGACGTACTAAAATCCTGCATATGATTCCTCTGGACTTACTGTGGACTTACTTGTGTTGTGTGGTATTATCATCCGGTTTTATCTTTTTTGTGATATGTCACAAATTTACATTCTAATTTGATATACGGTCCCCATTCACAATGTTCAATTTTCAATTAAATATAACTTGCTCAATTTTGAAGATACAGATATGCAGATTTTTTTAATGATTTTGTTGCATTAAAAATAAAAATTTTCTGATTGACCAAATTTGTCTAAGGGCGTCTTATAAAAATTTAAAAAGTGTAACTTTTTGAAAATTAATGGAAGGACTATTTCATTAACGTAGTCTTATTTCCTACCTTACTTTCAACATTTTTGCAATTTATATTGCCCTCTTAACTCCAACAGGTAAAGAATTAAAGGGCGTTTCAATCTTTTTGAGACACCCTGTATAGTCTAATGATCAATACTAAAAACCTCTCTAAAATATACTAAATGTGTTTTATCCTTTTCTCAAATATATAGAAAATGAATTTTTATATTAAATATACAATGCTGCTTCAAGTCTGATCACAAAACACTGAATTAACATGTGGAAATATTAAGGCTATTCCTGGATATGACATGTAACTGTGCAATTATTAACTGCACAGGTCTACAAGTCTACCTCACAGGTCCAAACTTATGCAAGTCATTCCCTAGATAACACACTCATCTCTCTGCAAGTTTAGCTCATTTGTGGCCTTTTCGGTATGAATCATCAGAGGAAGAGGAAGTTACATTTGCGACTGCAGCTGAGATTGGTATAATTACTTGCATATGGACAAGGAGACTTATTTGAAACAGTTATCATTGGTTATTTCTTTAATAAAATAAAGGGACATTGAAAACAAAAAACATATCTCCAAATTCGGTACTAGATTTTTTCTAAGCTGTCACTTTTTTCAATACTTTCCTATAGTTTGTTCACAAATTGTTAATTTTTTTTCATAACCCACTGTCTGCTAATAAATTGGTGCTGTTTAGCTTCAATTCCTCCATTAATTTTGAGTAAGCCACTTGCATAAGGTTTCTTCTATCATAATATTCCTTGCTTTGGACTATTCATAAGCAAGGTTCACTCCTGTGAATTTCTATAACATTGTTTGTAACATGACATGCTCTCATATTGAAAGGTTGTTAACGAGTGGCAAGGAAGCAAAATTAGATGAAGATTGCACAAACTCTATCTATATGCTTCAGTGTATAGCTGAACTTGCTCAGTTTTAAGTGAGACAGTCAAACCATTTCATACTGCACAAATCATTTGTATAGGTGTTTAAAACTACACAGTTTTCTCACCTACACACTCAAATATACTTGTAATTATAGACTTGTGTAGTTAATATTGCACAGTTAAACATTACATATTACATCTAAGGCTGCTGGCCTATCATGCTCATGAGCAAAAAGCTGTTGACTACTGCTTTAAAGTAAGTTTTCCTTTTAATGCTTCTAGAGTTAACCATATCTAATATGCAATGAGAAAACTGTTTAGTCACATAATTTATTCCTACTTGTCCATTTTATAATTAGTAGTATGCTCCTATATCCCAGTTACAATTAGATGGTGCGATTTCTTTTCATTCTAGTGCTGTTTTATAATTTTAGTGAAAGTGTCCATTTTGTTTCATTTTTTTAAACTGATTACTGAACTGTGTGCTTTCATATTTTCCCCCAAACAATATAATAAAATTTACAACTAACTGCTACAGAAAGCAATGATTCTTCATCACAAAACCTATCATAAGATCATGTTTCAAAGCATGGAATCAATCATACTCTTCATGTAACAACAAAGTATCAATTGATTGGTTTCTTATGAGAGCTCATCATCACTGAATAATTTATAGCACCTAACAATATTTGTGGTTGCCAGTGCAGTTAATGACTATTCGGTGCTGATGAGCTGTGGCAAGTGCAAAAACAGATGATTGCTGTACTTAAAGCATTAATCCAACATTTTGAACACCCATCAATGTGTTTTGCTACCTAAGACTTTGGAGTCTTATGTAGCTTAATCTCTATCTTCTATAAATTTGATCCATCTGTATTCTGTCAACTTTGTTGGTCACCACAAATTTGTAAATTGCAGTATATTCAAGTTTTCCTGCTGCTAGTGCAGCAGTTATTTTGTGCTGGTAAGCTATAATAAAAGTGAAACCCGATCACTGTTAATACCGGACATGTTTTTATTAACATGTTAATACTATGATGAGAGGATAAAAGAATAGGGGCAAAAACTTCTTGAAATTCATTTCATTTATTTCATATGTGGCTTACCCATAGATTTTGTCTGACACATACTGTGCTTCAATAAGAATCATTATACTTTTATAAAAGAATATCTAAAAAGAGTATTATTATAAGAGTATTCTTATAAGTTAAATTCAAAAATAATTTTTATCTGTGTTCTAAACTGTGTTCAATATTCATGCCTAATTCATTTGATATTTTTTTTATTTTGTTTATAAAACCCTTTTCATTTGTCTTAATGTGTAAAATAGTTTATAAATTAAAAGAAAGTATTTTAATTAATATACATTCTTGCAATTTTCAATAGAATAAAAAAGTAAGCATATAGATAAGGTTACTAAATTCTCAATACATTTTGTTAAAAATACTGTTCTTCAGTAAATTTATTGAAAGATATTTTTGAATTTATGATTTGTGCAATCCATACTTGATTTTATAAGGTTACTAAATTCTCAATACATTTTGTGAAAAATACTGTTCTTCAGCAAATTTATTGAAAGATATTTTCGAATTTATCTATTAATTGTGCAATCCATACTTAATTTTATATAAGAATGCTTTAAAATAAAATTTTAATATATTCAATTTTCTTTTAGTTCTGAAAGTGAAGTCTTTATAAGCAAGCAAGATTTACGTGATAAAAGAAAAAGAACGCTCAGAAGTGTCACCAGTCAGTCACCAAATTTATTTGATGAATCATACAAACAGGACTCATTTGAAAAAGTCCCAATGATAGAACAGCAAAGGTTGATTAAGAAGCATGTGAAAAAAAAACATGAAAAAACAAATCCCAAAATCAAGAAAAATGTAAGAAAAAGACCAAAGGAAATGGAGTATAAGGATCCTAAGATCAGTAGTTGTAACCAGTGGCTTGAGTTTGATAATCATAATTTTACTGTTGAAAAGGTGGGAATTAAAAAGTACAGAAAGCTTTATTCTGAAAATTATCCTAATACAGATCAGTGTTTTGGTAATTTAGAGCATTCATCTAATACCAGGAGTTCATTAATCGATGACTTTCCTAGGTTAAGTGATTTAAAGGTATCTAAGGCTCCAAATATTGAAACTTTAAAGAAAATACCCAGTAATACTTTAGAAAAAAGGAGCGAGTCTCTCAAAAGTCCTGTAAAAAAGTTAAGCTGTGTTCTGTCTTCTGATGCAGTTAACAGTTATGATGATTTTGTTATTCAAACCAAAAGCAAAGAGAAATACAGAGAGTTTTCTTCTGAAAGCTTTATTAAGAAAACTAAAAAACCCCTCAAAGTCAAGAGAAAACATGATTTTAAAGAAAATGTAACTAATTGTTTCAAGAGAAAAGTGAAAAAAAGTGTAAGATTGTGCAATAGTTCATGTAAACCTCTTGATTTATTAAATATCAATAATAATGGAGAAAATGATGAAATCACAAAACAAAATGTTGATTCTGATAATAACTTTGGTTCAAGCTCTGTGACTAAAAATACAAATTGTAAAAATACAAAAAGAGATAATGAGGAAATATTCATAAATAAGATTGATTCTGTTGATGATGATATTGTGAGCTTAAGTCCTGTATCCAAAAATACAAATTTTCCAACTCAAAGCAGAAGTAAATTATATATTTGCGATAATAATGCATTAATAGAACAAAAAGGTGAGGAAATTAGTATTTACAAAATTAGGTCTACCAGGAACTCTGAAAAACGCATGTTAAATATTGAATCTGATGTACGTAAGTCATCCAACAATTCAGATAGTTTGGTTAAAAGGAATAAAATTTTAAATCTGAGTTCCAGAAAACCCAGCAAATCTTTCCATAATGCTGGAAACAGTAAACTGAATAGTGCATGTAATATTGAGATTAATGAGTTACAAAAAATAATTTCCAGGAATAAAGAATCAGACCGTTCCTGTGATGGATTTGACAGTTCTAGGGATTTATTTATTGAAAGAAGATCTTTGAATCGAAAGAAAAGCAATATAAGCAGAATAACTCCAGCTAAAATCTTCCATAGTTATAAAAAGAAAAAATACAGTAAAAGAGATAGTAAAAAAGATGCAATTTTTAAGAACAGTGCTTCAAAACCAGCATTTACTTCACTAGTTTTACCAGACAGTTTTGAATCCTGTTGTTTACCCGATGGCAAGTTTAAAGGAAAATTTACTACACATATTCCTGTTGTGAAACTTTATAGGAATGTTGATCTTGATAAATATTCTGCAAGTCTTGTGCCCATGCCCAGTTATAATAAAAGAAAAGAAAGCTATAAAAAGAAGAAAGGTGATAAAAATGATGCAATTTTGAAAAAGAAGGCTTCAAAACAAGTACTTACTTTGTCAGGTGTACCAAACAGTTTTGAATCCTGTCATTTACCCGATGGCAAGTTTAAAGGAAAATTTACTACATGTATTCCTGTTGTGAAACTTTATAGGAATGTTGATCTTGATAAATATTCCGCATGTCTTGTGCCCAAGTCCAGTTATAATAAAAGAAAAGAAAGCTATAAAAAGAAGAAAGGTGATAAAAATGATGCAATTTTGAAAAAGAAGACTTCAAAACAAGCACTTACTTCGTCAGGTGTACCAAAAAGTTTTGAATCCTGTCATTTACTTGAAAAGAAATTAACAGAAAAAATTACAGCACTTAATCCTGTTGTGAAAATTATTAGACATGTTGATCTTGATACATTTTGTGCTAGTCATTTGCCTTTGTCTAGTTGTAGTAAAATAATCCCAAATCAGCAATCTCTGGGTCATGATAATCTAGGAATAGTACAAAGAGAAGATGAAATTAGTATTAACAGAATTAATTCTAACAAAAATGCTGATATATTGATGCCAAGCAATAATGCATCTGAAATATGTAAGTTATCCAACAATTTAGATAGCTTGATTAAAAGGAATAACATTTTGAATCTGGAGCCCAGAAAACTCGAAGAATCTTTTCTCAATGCTGGAGGCAGTAAACTGAATAGTATGTGTAATATCATTGCAACTAATGAGTTACCGGAAATGCTTCCCAGACATGAAGAAACAGAACTCTATGATATTTCATGTGATTCATTTGACAGCTCTAGTGACTTATTTAATGAAAAAACATCTTTAAATCTAAAGAAAAACAGAATAACTCCAGCTAAAAATTTTCATAATTATAAAAAGAATAGTACAAGAGATACAAATTTTCAGACCAATGCTTCAAAACAATTAATAGGGAAATTTGGATGTAATCCTGTTGTGAGAATTATTAGGAATGTTGATCTTGATAAATTTTGTGCTAGTTATGTGCCCTTGTCCATTTGTAATAAAATAATCCCAGAGCAGCAAGCTCTGGGTCATGATAATCTAGGAATAGAACAAAGAAGTGGTGAAATTTGTAGTAACAGAAATAATTCTGCCAATAACTCTGATATACTAATGTTAAATGCGTCTGAGACATGTAAGTCATCCAACAATTCATATAGTTTGATTAAAGAGAATAAAATATTTAAAATGGAGTCTAGAAAACCCAACAAATCTTTCCATAATACGGAAGACAGTGAACTGAATAATATGTGTAATATCATTGTAACTAATGAGTTACCGGAAATGGTTCCCAGACAAGATGAAACAGGACTCTATGATATTTCATGTGATTTATTTGACAGCTCTAGTGACTTATTTAATCAAAAAACATCTGTGAATCGAATGAAAAGCAAAATTAACAGAATAACTCCAGCTAAAAGCATCCATAGTTATAAAAAGAAAAAATACACTAAAGAGGATTGTAAAAGAGATGCAGTTTTTAAGAACAATGCTTTAAAACAAGTATTTACTTCATCTCTTGTATCAGACAGTTTGGAATCCTGTCATGTACTTGATGGCAAATTAAAAGCAAAAATTACAGCAAGTACGCCTGTTAAGAAAATGTATAGGAATGTTACATTTGATCATCTTTGTGCTAGTCCAGTACCCTTGTCCAGTTGTAATAAAGTAATCCCAGAGCATAGTGCATATTTAGCTACTAAACCTAACTTTATTTCACGAATAGCAACTGAAACATGCTCTTCAGTACTTGCTAAAGAGAATGTAAAATATTCAAATATAACATCATTAAGTAATATAGTAACTGGAGAGTGTAGAAAATCACAACTAAGTGTTCTGTCACTTTTACGTAGTCCTGGAAGATCTGTAAATGTGCAAGATCTAAAGGTTGATCAGTCAGCAGTGCCAAAAAGAAGTTTTAGCTTATTAAATGTAAGTTGTCTACCATTTATTATAAAAAAACACAATGCTTATACTTAGGTATAAGTCAAATATTTTGTATAAAAGTCAGTCCCAAAATTTGTATGCTGACCTATGTATTACGGTGGAGCGAAAAGGTAAAAAAAAAATTTTTTTTTCTTTCTTTTTGTTTAGTACTAGCAACAAAAAGTGTCGTTTTTATTATCTTTACTAGTTCACATGTAGCATTGCTCATTTTTTAAATCAAATGAATCTTGAATTCAGCTATGCATATTTTTTTAATTAGTTTTAAAGATAACACCTTGGTAAGAAATTTGGAGTAGAAAGTCAGGTGTCTATGGTACTTTATTATTTTTCCTCTATTGCCAAAATGTTCTACTTGGGTCAAATTTCAAAATTATTTATTTTGTTTACATTATGTGGCTCACAAAATAAATTTCCTTTTATTACCAGCTGCACTTTTGACCCACTGCCATAGGCACCAATAGAACTTTTTCATTTGGAATTTACATTATGTATGCGAAAAAAAAGCTCAAAAGTTATGCATTTAAAATGACGACTGGATCTAAAATTTTGGCTGTCAAAATGAAATTTATAGTTGCAAAATACTTAATTTTAAACCCTTTTCAGCATTTATCTTGTAACTAAGTATTTCACTGAACTAACTTGCATACATAATATTCAAATCTGAATTAAAATTTATTATAATTCCCTTAGTTTTAGTTAGTTACCAGAAAATTTTAGCACTGATTTTCACTTTAAACAATTTGAGTTTCAATGCTTTATTTTATAAAATGGAGCATAACATATTTATTTGATATATGTTTTGATTTTATATTTACATTTTTGTAAATCAATTAGAAGTAAAGTATTTTTTTTTTCTTTCCCCCCATTAAAATTCAGTGAGTTTCCCCTCTTATCATGAAAATATGTACCATATATTTCAATGTATAAGCTGAGAATTTAAAAAAAATTTACGCTATTGAAGTAGGAGATAGGCTTAGAGGGGTAAAAAAACATACCTTTAAAAATTAGCACTCATATATATTATAATATAGTTTGAGTATCTATTTTATTATTTACTTTTTATATCCTTTAAATACACAGTCTTTTTCAATATATGCATTTGTTTATACCTACCCCCAACTTTTTATGTAATTACTGTCCTGGGTATGAAGTGTTAATTAATGACAATAGATGGTATCACTAGACTTTTAATAGCTTTCAAGAAACAAAATACAACAATTTTTAGTATTAGTGAAATAATTGGTGAATATGCATCTCTTTTTATTTGTATAAGGACATTGTTTATCATGGATTAAAACAGAAAGTATATTTTTTGAAAAAAATATCGTTCCCTTGATTTTCTACCAAGAGATTGCAGGTAGATGAGTAATTTTTTATTTATATAAGTAGGCATAACATAAATTTATAGAATATGTGTAATTAAGACTGAGGTATAGAATAATTTCTATTCTATTAAGCCTAAATTGAAGAATTGTAATTACCGTCCCTGCATGAAGTAAGCTTGAAAGGGGATGGTTTTTACTTAAAAGTGGACGGTAATGACATATAAATATTTAGGGAATTTTAAATATGTAACATAATTATTTAAATGTATTGGATCTAGCTAATTATGATTTCTAGATGCTTGCTTTATTATTACCTAGAAAACATACCCGCAATTGTCCAAGAGATAAAGCAGGTATAAATTGAATTTACCAATCTAAAAAAATAACAAAAATATTAATCTAAAAAAATATTCATATAAATAAATAACAGTGAAAATTGCCAGAAATAAATTAAATTTATTAATCTGAAAGAATAGTAAAAAAAATTATTCATATAAATAACAGAGAAAATTGCACTCGATGGAAGGAAAAAGTTTTAAAGTCATCCAATTGCAACTGTCTTACATTTCATTCACATGCCTTAAACCATTCTGGATAGTAAAATCAAACATATCTGGACGAGATACATATTCATGCATTAAACATAAGAATTTCATATACATAACTACAAAAGTTAACCAGGCAAAAATTCTAAAACAAAGATTTGTGTAATTTACTGTGTTGCAATACCAAAAATAAGGAATGCGTGTATGGACAATGTAAACGATGCAAAATAAAACATACCAATTGTGCAAGGATATGATATGAATATACAAGCTTTTTATTACCAATGGACTAGTAAATAAGAAGATAAATTAACAAAATGAAATTGAAGTAAAGTTCATATATAAAGAGAAATCTATGTGTACTGCAGAAGAACTTGTTTGCAAAAAATGAAACAACACCAAACTTGTTGAAACATGCTTATAATGCTGCCCACCAGTTTGAAAAATCCAGTCAACTGAAGAAATTGCTTAATGCAAATGGAAGTTCTGATACTACAAGATTTCTCTAAAATTTATATCTGTAAATATGAAAGAAAAATTTAGAGTGTTCACTTTGGGGCAGCAAAGAAGCAACTCACTCTGCATACAGGTGTGGTTTATCATCAGAGGGATATAAGTGAACAAGGTGAAGACTTTAAACAAAATATCATTTTGTAGTGTGTCTGAGAATCTACAGCATGATATATGTGCAATTTGGGCACACCTTCAGCCAATTTTGTACATGATTAAACAAGAATTTCCCAATGTAAATACTCTATGTTTCCAAAGCTATGGACCAACAACACAATATCACAACAGAACTAATTTCTTTCTATTTCATTACTTTTGTAATTTATTGGGATTGGAAGTGGCTAGTTAGAATTAATTTTACAAAAGCAGGACATGGCAAAAGTTCAGCTAATGCAATGTAATTGTGTGATAAAGAGAATGGTTCATCAAGAAATAGCTCATATGGTAATAACATCTAACACACTAGCATTCATCAATTCTCTTTAACAGCAGAAAGATTATAAGGTTTATGTGTTTAATATCACAGATACGGATATCAAGAACATGGAGACATTGCTTCCAAAGAAATGAAGACTGGTCCCTAACATTATGAAGCTTCATCAGCTAGCTGACTTGGTCTAAGAAACCCGAAATGCCGATAAGTTTACGAGAACTGATCTGTACTTCATACAGAACTGATCTTGTATATGAGCATTTTAGTTCTAGCCTAGCAACAGTTGATATTCATTGTGATACTGAAAACCAAATCTTGGGAGTCAGGAAATTTGGATTTAAATCCTAGACAGCAGGTATCCAAACCAACTGAAATAGCATCAAGGACAATTGATGTTTGTCAATGTGTTGCAGTAATTTATGACAGCAATTGGTATCTAGGTATGTTAAGTAATTTGAATTAATTATTAAATTAGTGTTTGTTCTAAAAAATAAGGAAAAAGCCAAATTGCATGGCATTTTTTTGAGAAATATATTTTCTGATATGTTTATCTTTAGGTGTTCTGGATAGTATAGATGAAGATGGTGCTTTGTGTCTTTCATTTATGTTAGGAGAGAAGTTTTTTAGCCAAAACTGTAAGATAAACAGTTTCAGAGATTGAAATAATGTGTCCTATACACTATATGATCAAAAGTATCCTAATACTTTGAATGTTAGAATGCTTTTCAAATTTCTAAACAAATACTTGGCAAAGTGTTCTGTAACTTTGGCGATGTAAAGAACATGCTTGAATGCACACTTTCCAGTAAAGTTTTAGTGACTTGTGCATTTAGGGGACCATCAAGATATTGAAAAAGGGGAAAACTATATTTGATAACCCTGTATCACAAAAAGCTGGAAATGATTTGTAACTTTCACAAAATAGTTAACTAGTATATAAGCATTTTCGTAAAACAAAAACGTATATTCATGAAGATATAACATTTCTTTAAAAAAAAAAAATTTTGTTACATGTTTTTTGCTTACAATATCCATAAGTTTCAATCAAATTTCACAAAACTTATAGAACATTTGCCAACATCGTAAAAGAACATTATACTTCAATTTAAAATTAAATCATTGAATATACGATGAGATATAAGCATTTGAAGAAACTTTTTATTACTATGCAGGCGTGAAACATAGCAATAGTTTTCTTTCATGATTTTGTAGTGAATACTGTAGGGTAACTTCTATAAAAAATCCACTGGAATATTGTAAAAATTCACAAAGATATCGATGATATAGTGATCAGTTTTTCTCTGACTCTCTGAAAGTACCTGGATGATAAGGGGATTTCCACAAATTGACATTTTACAAATTCATCGGACATCCCTGTTCTGAAAGTGAACTAGTCCAATTTTATGCAAATAATGATCACCATGTATGGGGGTATCCGGAGACTTTTGATCATTATTTGCATAAAATTGAACTATTTCATTTTCAGAACAGGGTTGTCCTATGAATTTGTAAAATGTCAATTTGAGGAAAACCCCTTATCATCTAGGTACTTTCAGAGAATCAGTGAAAAACTGATCACTATATCGTCAATATCTTTGTAAATGTTTATAATGTTCCAGTAAATTTTTAATAGAAGTTGCCCTACAGTATTCGCTACAAAATCAGGACAGAGAACTATTGCTATATTTCGCACCTGCACAGTAAAAACTTAGTTTCTTCAAATGCTTATATCTCATCATATAATCAATGCTTTAATTTTCAATTGAAGTATTATGTTTTTCTTGGGCGTTGACAAATGTTCTGTTGGTTTCGTGAAATTTGATTGAAACCTATGGATATTGTAAGCAGAAAAATGTAACAATTTTTTTTTTTTTTTTTTTTTTTTAAAGAAATGTTTACATCTTTATGAATATGCGTTTTTGTTTTACGGAAATGCTTATATACTAGTTAACTATTTTGTGAAAGTTGCAAATCATTTTCAGCTTTTTATGATACAAGGTGATCAAATATATTTTTCCCATTTTTCAATATCTTAGTAGTCCCCTAAATGCACAAGTCACTGAAACTTTACTGGAAAGTGTGCATGTTCTTTACATCACCAAAGTTACAGACCACTTCGCCAAGTATTTGTTTAGAAGTTCAAAAAACATTCTGACATCCAAAGTGTCCAGATACTTTTGATCATATAGTGTAGATATGCCACCCAGACCAGTGTCTTCATGTTACTACATCATTGATGATGCTCAAGAAATAAACAAACTCTATTCTAAACTGCGAAAAGCGAAAATATGTTCACAAAGTTTAATGACTAGAATTTTATTATTATTTTTCTGTATGGTGGTATGGGATGAATGATAGTGTGAATTTGATTCAAATATTGCACAAGTTTTTGATATATATTATGTCTATAGTAACTTTCAACTTCTTGTCATTACCATCCTCTTATGTAACTACCGCCCGCTTGTACAAAAAGTTAATTGAAAATAACAGATTATGTTCTTTATTACAAAATTTTATATGTGATTATTTGAAAAACCATATTTTACTAGGTAATACAGAAATATTTACTATATAGGTAATATAGAAATAGCAGTAACGTAAAAGTGATTTAACTGCATATTGTAAAAAATCACAGACAAATTTTTAATATTTCTTCAAAACACTCCCATGTAAAACACTTTTCAAAAATGTCATTCAACTTAGGTACTCAATTTTTTTCAAACTATCTTTAACATGTATTCTTACATTATTGCTAAATAGGAACCTTTTCAATAATTTCGCTATGTTTTTTAAAGCATTAATGGCAATTGACGGTAATTACATTTTTTCCTACTTTTTATATTTAAAATAACCAATAATTTTCTTTTAAATGCTTTTTCCTTACTGAGCATTAATTTGAATACTGAAATAGTTGCTCTAAATGTAAAAAATAACAATATAACCAAAATTTGATGATGAAATTTTCATATATACAACTAGTAAAAGTTAATATATTGAGAAAATCATTCACATACATTTATTTCTAAATGACATTATTCCGAGTCTACTAATACATTCATTTCTTACTGTATGACCTGAGGAGTCAGAATAACAAGTGGTGTTTGGATTTCTTTTTTGGTCAACTGTACATGTAAAACAAAGGATTGTTGAAGACCCAGACCGTCCGACTCGTCCAGAGGACTAAGAGCAACTATTTGGATGGCCGGAAAAAAAAAACAAAGGATTGTGTGAAATGATTTATTTTCAGGTGCATTTATCATTCAAATGTTTAAAAGTTAAGCCTTTTTTGTTTTGATATATTTCTGTAGAGATCTTCATCTTGCTTTTCACCTTCTGTACAAAATGAAGAGACTGAGGAAGTTATCATATCAAAGTTGTTACAACTATGTAATCAGACCGATATTCTTTCATTTGCAGATGTTTATGACTGGAGGTAATTTAGTTGATTTCATGATTTAGTGCTATATACATTTGTGAGCTCTGTTATTATCCTTGTTTTTTTTATAATTTTATAACTACCTATAATTTTAATTCTCGTAAAAAAGTCTTATAATGCAATATGTGCCATAAAATAGTAGCAAATTGCTGCTATTTTGGAAATATACAATCCACCTCTGAGAGCTTGAGAACCAACCCATTTTGAAAGATTTATTGTTCAAAATAGGTAGGAAGGAATTTACTATTTAACTGTGAAAGACATGTGGACAGCATACATAAGGACAAATGGACGAATCCAAATGTGAAAGGGGAGAATCGGTACAAATGTGCATTAAACTACAAATTAGGTTTTAGTTCTGTATTTCATTTGCATATTTGCATTAATCGTTGCAACTAAAGCAAACAATATGGTGCTATAACTTGTGATTTATAGACATTTTGATTTTTACTTGTAAAATTAATATTCAATGCCCCATGGGGGATATTTGTATATAAATTCCAAGCTGAATATATCCAATTTACAAAACCAAGAACAAAACGTTTTTAAAAAATGAAAGGTCTTTTGTTTAACATCCTAAAACACATACAAAAATTGTTAAAAACAGCCAGAGCGCTTTCGGACGCATATACGCCCTTCATCAGTGGCTACATGAGTAGTAAGAGCATGGAATGTTTATATATATAGAGACCATTTTAAAAACAAATTTGCATAAAATATAAAATGGTAAATGAACTTACTAAAATAATACAAGTAATATACACTGAAATTACACAATAAGTTTAAACGCTTACGAATTTTTTTAACTATTACAAGAAAGAACTAATACAAATTTTAGAAAAATGTCAAGCATGATATTCCTGAGAATGACGTCGCAAAAAACTTTTCAGAGATTTGAATTGCATAGAGTCGAGAATGAGTCACCAAGCATAACTTAAAATTTGAACAGGATCAAAATTACAAATTGATTCACGGTAAATATAAATAAACAGGGATTCATAAAGAAGAATACTACGTAGATTGTTACAACGAACCAAAAGGAAAGTTTTTTCAAAAACGGGAAGAAATTTATCATTAGCCACATATTGAGCAAGAGCTGTACAAAGTTTACCAGATTTGACATCGCGAGCATGTTCTGCTAAACGGATGCCAACAGTACGTTTTGCACTACCAATGTAAAATTTATAGTCACCAGTAGGGGATAACAGGGGAACAACATACACCCCAGCAAAGCTTTTAAAGTCATCAAAATTTCCAAATTTATCAGACCGAATACGATTAAATAAAGTGGTAATGTTAGATTTTTGTGAGCGGGTTTGAAACCAAATTCATAGCAGAAATTAATAAAAGGACGGAAAATCTTTGGATGGTAAGGAACACTAGATTTATGGACTAAACGATTTTTAATAGCAACAAGTTTAGTATCAACTTGAGTGAATTTAAGACGAACGTGGGCGAAGATCTTATGTATAAATTCAAAAGAAACGTTCGTCTTAAATTCACTCAAGTTGATACTAAACTTGTTGCTATTAAAGATCGTTTAGTCCATAAATCTAGTGTTCCTTACCATCCTAAGATTTTCCGTCCTTTTATTAATTTCTGCCATGAATTTGGTTTCAAACCTGCTCACAAAAAACGTTCGTCTTAAATTCACTCAAGTTGATACTAAACTTGTTACTAGTAAAGATCATTTAGTCCATAAATCTAGTGTTCCTTACCATCCTAAGATTTTTCGTCCTTTTATTAATTTCTGCCATGAATTTGGTTTCAAACCCGCTCACAAAAACTTTTGAATTTATACAAAAGATCTTTGCTCCCGTTCATCTTAAATTCACTCAAGTTGATACTAAACTTGTTGCTATTAAAGATCGTTTAGTCCATAAATCTAGTGTTCCTTACCATCCTAAGATTTTCCGTCCTTTTATTAATTTCTACCATGAATTTAGTTTCAAACCCGCTCACAAAAATCTAATATTACCACTTTATTTAATCGTATTCGGTCCGATAAACTTGGAAATTTTGATGACTTTAAAAGCTTTGCTGGAGTGTATGTCGTTCCCCTGTTATCCCCTACTGGTGACTGTAAATTTTACATTGGTAGTACAAAACCTACTGTTGGCATCCGTTAACAGAATATGCTCACGATGTCAAATCTGGTAAACTTTCTACGGCTCTTGCTCAATATGTGGCTAATGGTAAATTTCTTCTCGTTTTTGAAAAAACTTTCCTTTTGGTTCGTTGTAACAATCCACGTAGTATTCTTCTTTATGAATCCCTGTTTATTTATATTTACCGTGAATCAATTTGTAATTTTGATCCTGTTCAAATTTTAAGTTATGCTTGGCGACTCATTCTCGACTCTATGCAATTCAAATCTCTTAAAAGTTTTCTGTGACGTCATTCTCAGGAGTATCATGCTTGACGTTTTTCTAAAGTTTGTATTAGTTCTTTCTTGTAATAGTTAAAAACATTCGTAAGCGTTTAAACTTATTGTGTAATTTCAGTGTATATTTCTTGTATTATTTTAGTAAGTTCATTTACCATTTTATATTATGCAAATTTGTTTTTAAAATGGTCTCTATATATATAAACATTCCATGCTTTTACTACTCATATAGCCACTGATGAAGGGCGTATATGCGTCCGAAAGCGCTCTGGCTGTTTTTAACAATTTTTGTACGTCTTTTAGGATGTTAAATAAAAGACCTTTCATTTTTTAAAAACGTTTTGTTATTGGTTTTGTCCATTGTATGCAGACGTGGTGCCAATCTTGATTATATATATATCCAATTTAACTGAATTTATTAAACACTTTCTTTTAGTTAAAACCTGATTGGCTAAATGCAAGTAATTAACAAACACATGCTATTTTTTTGTGGAGCTGCAGATTTCTTCTTTTTTGTTTATTTTGCAGATCTGTGAATTCTGCAAATACTTAGCTTTTTTCCTCTTCAATTTCGCCCATTTCGTACCATTTCCAAACTTTTGTTACAAAATATGACTGCTTTCTGTCTCTTTTCTAAACTTGAATCCTGTATTTGGAAGCTGCAGCCAATTGGATCATTGATCTGTAGTTATAAAATTATTTTTCACATAAAGAGTGTGATTGCATTGTTCAGTTTGTATTATGTATTGCCAAGAGTTTCCCATCCATTTCTATCTCTAAATCATTGCACATCAGATTGACTAAACTAACTTATTTTCATATTTTATATCTTCTTTTTGTGAAACAACAAATTTTTCATCTGTAGAGGAATTTCATATGTCTAAGCCATTTTGAATAGTATGAGAAAATGAATGATATATACTAAAATTTAGGAATAACACAAGTTAATTCACTCCAGTTAAGAGAATGAAAAAAATATATTGCCTATTTCTGTAGAATTGGTGGCTCAAGGTCATGGAAATTTCTTCTACCCCTATTGCTGCTCACCAAAATTAAGCGTCAGATTCCCTTTTTCCACAACTGCTTGAGGTGAACTTTCTTAAGGGGAACTTTCTTCTCTAGCCTCAATTAGAGTAAAGAAAGAAATCATACATACAGTCTGTTACAAAATTATAAGACCACGAGAATTTTTGTTATTTAGGTATTTAATAAAATATTTTTTTATTCAAAATCAAAACTACTCCATGTCAGAACAAGTTTTAAATAAAATTTAGCAACTTACATGTATGAAATTCATTTAGAAAAAAATATAACAGCAATATAACAAAAAGTGGCACAAATACCTGTTACAAAATTATAAGACCACATGTGGAAAAAGAAAGTTTTATCAAATTTAGTAAGTTGTTACTCCACTATTTTTCTAAATAACTTGAAATACACAATTTGGCATCGATTTAATTAAATTTTTAAAGACAGATTCCGGAATATTGTCCCATTTCTCCATAATGGTGACTTCCAATTCATATGCCGAATAATATTGTTTGTTGTTTTCGTATACTTGGCGAGACAAATAACCCCACAGGTTTTCTATGAGGTTTAGGTCAGGGCTGAGGCTCGGACAAGATATAACATCAATCTTTTCTCTTTTGAACCATGCTTTTGTTGATTTAGATGCATGACTGGGAGCATTATTTTGTTGGAACTTCCATTTCTGCCCTCCTAAAAGTGGCCCGAAGAGTATCAGACTTCCATATAGTATTTGTTGGTAACTGTCCGAGTTCATTTTGCTATAAACTCTTTGCAAATCGCATTTTCCTGCATATGAGAAAGAGCCCCACACCATAACGGAACCGCCTCTCATCTGCCTACTGAAGAACTCATGAGATTCTTGCCTTAAGTCATGCCAGTAGTAGTTATTGCCTTCCGGACCATCTGAGTTAAATTTTTTCTCGTCCGAAAATATTATATTTTTCCATGTAGAGTTCCAGGAGATGACATTCTTTGCCCACTTCAGACGTGCTTCTTTATGATGTTTAAGAAGTCGTGGTTTGCTTCTTAGTTTCCAAAGTTTAACATCAACATTCGACTTCCAAACTTCGCCACACAGTTACATGAGACACTTGTCTGCTGTCTATTTTATAAGTGGACTAGTAGTTTTTCATTGCAAGCTGGAAAATTTATCTATTATCACAAGCTGATAACTGCTTTTTGCAGCCAGAACTTTTCTGCTTTCCATACAATTCTTTTTTACTCAAAAAATTGTGAATAACCATTTTAGAACGATTAAGAATCTTACTTATTTCATGTTTGGACTTTCCTTTTCCATTGTAGAACCAAACTTTTCATACTTCTTCAGACAAATCACTTCCATGAGACATTTTAATAATCCAACGAATCAAACAGTTCAATTCTGAATTTCTGCCTTTTTTCCTTCTTTCCAACCTTTCCAGATGGTTTAGGTTATAGTTAAACTCTGAAGTTAAACAAAAATCGTCTGTATTATTAGAAAATCTAAAGTGGTCTTATATTTATGTAACACCATGATTTCGAAAAATCGTTTGGCATGAAAATAATATTCGATCTTTTTTTTTTCTAAGCTAAATCAACTCTGTAAAATTATTTTGTTTCATACACCTTCTTTGAAATTCACATTCAATGTTGTCTTTGTTGAGAAAAGGTGGAATTTTGAGTGGTCTTATAATTTCAAAACAGACTGTACTCACCCAAGGCTAATGCTGCTGTAATTATAGGTCAAAGAGAAGGCATGACCGTGAGCCACTGATACTAAAAAAACAGACTTTAGGAAATAGTGTTAAGTATTTTACTAAAATCAATTAACTGTATGTAATTTTTTTTTATTTATGTTTTAAGTTATATATCCCTGTGGATTTCTTTTGATATGATTATTGTCACTAAAAATGCACTCTGTTGAAAAAAAAGGTATATCCAAAAGAATATATTCTATCACTATAAAACTTTGCATATGCACTGAGTATCGACAGATAAAGAAATGATTATATTTTTATTGCAAAATAACCTTTATTACAGAGCAACTTTTATAATGATTGCATGTTAACGCACTGTAAATCCTCTTCCGGCAGTGATACAAGCTAATATACAGTGCAGTCTGGAGTTAAGTAACATTCTGATGTTGTTCAGCGGCAGATTCTGCCAGATGTTTCATAATTGTTAGGCTAGTTTGCTCATATTAAATATGTGCAACTACTTTTCTGGTATATCCTATACATTCTTCATTTGTGAGAGATCTTGGGATCTGGTTAGCCATTGGAGAAAATTAATGTCATTGGGTTGAGAAAGGTTAACCATGTGAGGTCTACCATTATTTTGCTTGGTGTCTCTTTAAACTTAAAAATGGCAGTGTGCTTCTAAAAAGAGGTCACCCGTTAGAGAATAAATGGCATGTGTTTTCAATTAAAAAGGCACTTTGTAAGAAAGACATATCACTTTTTTACATGATAACAGTTCACATTTTGTGAGATTTAGGCATTTTTTATATGTGAAAGACTACTGTGTTGTTAAATTTATTAATAAAATTGCAAGTATTTTAGATATTATTTTAAGTGTTTGTCTTTTCAACAATGTTACATTACTTATATTTCTATTTCTTAGCTGGAAACAGATTATGAAACTGTTCTTAAATAATAGAAACACCAAGTACTAAAGAGAATGTATATTATTTTAAATTAAATAATCTAGTCCTTTCTGATAGCCAATGTTTTACAGCTTTCTCACATGCCATTTTCCATTGATTTTTATTATGAGTATATTGGTAGCATTTTAACTTATCTGTCTGTCTCTGGAATATGTTATTTCTATTATTTAGCTGTGTCTATAAAGAAATTGTTCTGTTATTTTTCAGTATTTAAATTATATTAAAAGAGAGTAGAAGGGTTTTGATTTCACTAGATGCTGCGGTGTGATTGTGCTGCCGAGTGCTAATAACATTGCTTTACTTCAATGGTTGTTTATGTGGAAAGCAGTTGTTTATGTGGAAAGAAGTAAGAGGGTAGAGCAGTGAATGGTCGAGGGGGGCGAATTTCTCACCATCATGATAGGGATATACAAAGGTAACAGGGAAATTCATTATGGTGTTTCATGGATCAAAAGCATTTTCTGTTTTAACAGTCTATTCATGTATGTCACAATGCTAGTTGGGGGTGTGTGGATATATTTGGCAGGAAATGTGTGATTATGGTGGCTATGTGAGATTATTGTGGCCCCTCACTTTCAGGATTTTAAAAGATTTGGCTCTTCTTCTGTGAGTGAAACATAAAATTTTATATTAAAAAAGTGAAGACTGGAAATAAAAAGCAATGTGCATTTTTCAGTTTTAAAAAAAATGGCATTACTGCATGTCCTTTGAAAAATGCCTAGTCATTCTAATCATGTTGTATATAGGCCCTGGATGGAAACTGGGAAAATATTGGGTCCAAGCTTCAAAATGTTCATATACAGGCGTGCTTTCAAAGTATGTACCTTGTAGCAAATCTAGATAATATTGGTTCTCCAGACTGTAACCCCAAGTGTGATGGTCATGTGCCATGCAACCACTGCAGACAATTTGAGCTGTGACCAGGCTTCTTCCATATATGGACATGGTGATAATTTGTATCAAGAGAAAAGTGGTATTCGTTACTGAGTACTACATGACAGGATTATACGAACTCACCACGGCGGCCATTGGGGCTTGCACTGGTATTAAGGTGAACCGCGTGCAGGTTTCAACATCTCTCCAACAAAGCCACAGCCAAGGAAACGTACTCAACAGAATCATTCACCGGGCAAGGTCCGAAGAATTGATTGTGATGTACTTTCAATCTGTTTTGATCCCAACAAATCAAGCATTCTCCCCGAATGAATTTCTTTATTAAATCCCGATTGATCAAACATCTGGTTATCGTTCACCTGTGAATCTTTAAAAGAAAAATACGTACATCATTTAAAAATGCTTGTGAAGCATTTGCAATATGATCCTCTTCATAAATCTGCTTTTGAGAGACAATTTTACTAATTTTTCTGCTAACAATTCTATATTTCTTTCTAAAATTCAGGAGCTATTTACCAGAAGCTTTGAATGACATATTTAGGGAGATAGCTTTATTACATGCCCAGCTTTTCCAATCCGAGTCATGCACGTTTACACGTCTGCACCTTGTATCCTGAAACTTTTTAAAAACACATTTTTCAATTTCGCATAATTTGTGCCTCTTATCACCGATTGTTGATTTGATTTTCCCACAAATACATTTGAGACAGACTTTTTACAAATCTATACCTGCTTTGAACAGATTGTAGTGTTCGATGTTCCATTTTTTTACTGCTACACCAGTATTCAACAACTGCTTGTTTAGTTTCAAATGGAATACTGTGGACTTCCTCATTTTCTACCTCATCCCCAACAAACATTTCATTATTTTCATCTATAATATCAAAATCCTCAAAATTACTTTTGGTAACTGATGACTCGAAATCCAGAGTGTCTTCCACTTCATCACTAACAAACATTTTCCAAATAGATTCAGATTCTTGCAAGATTTCCATTATTTTATTTTTTACATTTATTTTGGCTTCTGTAAAATCAGTCTGTTCTATTTCTGGAACAGCGAATTCGTGGTACAGCATCCACACCACGTTGAACACATTAATATGTGGTGGCATTTTCTATTTGAAAGCCGCTGTTGGTTTAAGAAAAGAGATTCAAAAACATCGAGGTATTATCGTTAATTAGTTTTACTTACATAAAATAATAAAACTGTGTGAAATGCAAGATTACTCTAAAAATATATTATTCAAACTCAATTTCAAATACTTTTGAATGCAAACTATAAAAAAATAACTTTACAACAGACTTCAAGTCATACAGAGAAAACATGGACAGTTCATTTCTGAATTTGCCTTTTTTCTATGCATACTCGCCAAGTAGGGTTGCATCTGGCATGAAAAATGTTGACTTTTATTAATTTTTTACAGCTTTTCCGTTGCAATTCAGCAGCTAATTTTTTTACTGTCGATATTGTGAGCTAACTACTAATGCTTGTCAAATTTTTGTCGAATTCTATGAGTTTAGCTTGGGAACATTTCCTTTTTAGACCCATTGCTGCCAAACTCATCTTACTGATACATCACAGTGATCAAGATTGCAGCTTATACATCTGAATAACTACTTGGTTTCTCTTAAGCCTATGGTGTAAACTTTCTCAAGCTTGCTTAATTGTTCATACTGCTGATGGGTATGGTCGCCTAGAGTAGAGGTTTCCAAACTTTTTGAGCAGAGGACCATATTAGGATATTGAAAGTGCTCGGCTGGCTGAATTATATATGCACACACACACACACACACATATATATATATATATATATATACAGGGTGTCCCAAAAACATTGACCTTGGATTTTATTCCTAAAATATTGATCTTAGACATATATAATAAATTACAAAGTTACGTAAAAAAAAGGTACAGAATTTTATGAAATCGATTAAAATTTTCAAGGAAATTAAACTTTAAGGAATACAAAATTTAAATTTTTATATGACCCCCCGTACAAAAGCATTTCCAATGAGTAAAATGTGTTCCATACACTAATAAGGTGATGTACAAAATTTCAGTATTTTATCATAAAAAGTCTCAGAGATATGAAAAGACAAAAATGCTGACCTAAACCACTTTTCGATGCATTGACATGGGTTCTCAGAGGGGGAAAATCATGTAAGCAGATCACATTTCAGGGGTCATACACAAATTACGAAAGAAAACAATGATTACATAAATAAAGAATAATTTTGCTGTTTATTGATACGAAAATATCTCACTATGTAGATATAATAACTTTACACAAAGATTACAAAGCTTGTTTAAAATATTTTCTGCCCATACCAAAGTTCCATTAAAAATATGAGGCAGATATTATTTACCAATGATGCATTTCTGCATTGCATCATTTGCACTTTTACTGTAAACATTTACATTTTAATTTGTGATTAATCCCTCACCAACTTTGTATAAATATATCTCTTGGACTTTTCATGATAAAATGCTGAAATTTTGTGCGTCACCTTATTAGTGTATGGAGCACATTTTACTTATTGGAAATGTTTTTGTACGAGGGCCATATAAAAATTTAAATTTTGTATTTCTTCAAATTTAATCCCCTGAATACTTTTATCGTTTTCATAAAATTTTGTACCTTTTTTACACAACTTTGTAATTTATTATATATGTCTAAGATCAATATTTTAGGAATAAAAGCCAAGGTAAATGTTTTTGGGACACCCTGTATATATATATACAGTACAACCTCGAAAATCCGGACATCCAAAATCCGGAAACCTCCAAAATCCGGACATTTTCCAAATTTTCGGGGGGTTTTTTTCCCCCGGATTGCCGAAATCGCGGATTTAAAACAACAGGGTTAAATTATTTATATGGAATTATATTTTATAAGCAAATACCGTATTTTTTCCGGTCGACTTTCTGAACCCGGAAATGAAACGAAAGTTTAGATGGACGGCCGTAGATCGGCTCGTGGTTGGAGCGTGAATTACGTTGTTAGCGTTAATCCCTCCTCCCCCTTATTCAAATCACAACTCCGGATGAATTATTTAGCGTAAAATATACATCGTTATTTAAATACGGAATTTTTATTATCAAAATTTCCTTTTCTCATTATTGAAAAAGACATTTTTCTGAAACAATGTGATTTTTAATATTAAACACTTTAAAACGTTAGCGTAACATTTTATCACAAATTGTTCAATTAAATCTAAAAATCCCGAGAATTCATATTAACGCTCACAGAAATTTATTTTGTTCGCTTCGTAGTATGAATTCCATTCTTCAATGTATTCTGTTTTGTCTTCAGAATCTCCCCCCCCCCCCCCGCCCGATATCTGACGATTTTTTGGTTCTCGTCGAACATGTCAGCTTGAAATCAACTGTATATTTTGCCTCTTTTGTTTAGAAAGCCATATTTACATACTATAAATAGCAAATAAATAACTAAATAATATCGTATCGCACAGAACCGAGCAACAAGGTCATTAACACACAGACCTCTCAAAGGGTTCGGCTGCGTTTACGATTAGGAGCTAAACAAATTCCTTTCTTCGCTTTCCCTGCCGCACCACGTTCCGGTGCTGCAGCCTAGCAATGACTCATCGTATTTTAGAAAAATCATTGAGAGGAGAAATATTTTTCTGTTTTGGAAAAGATATTTATTTTATCTACTGCGATATTTTTTACATATTTGACTATTACTAATAAAGTTTTTACTTTTTTCAGAGTCATCGGCCTTTTTAAACATAACATTATATAGATGCTGGAAAATAAATAAAACTTTTAAGTTCTTATTTTTTGTTTTTCGTTCGTTAATAGCGAAAACGGTTTAAATGCACCAAAAGTGCTAATCCTCGATATTTATTAAATCTCGACAAAGCCGATATAACCGAAGTTCTGCACTGTGATGATGATGCGCGAATCGTAAATAAATTGAGTGATGGCATAATTCGCGATATGATATTAAATAAAAAAAATCAAAGTAGCGACGATAAATGCGGAGAAGAAAAAATACCCATTGATAATCTTATGCAAACAATCGATCATGCTATTAAAGGTCTTGAACAAAGAAGCTTTATAACCGAGCGGAAATAATGTCCATTTACAGGATAAATAAAACTGCTTTCCCATAAACCAAAATTAATGAAATAACAAATGTTAATTCAAATATTTAAACGAAATGATAAAATGTAATTTTATCATTTCGTTTCGTTCACACATTCTAAATTATTAATATGAATTTTTTTTTTCTTAGAAATTTCTTTTACCCTATTTTTTAAATTAAATAATATGTTTTAATTAATTAACTTAACTTTTGCCATTATTTTTACTAAAAATAGTGCTTTATAGCGTATTTAGTTAATATTAAATCGGAATTTTATTCAAATTCTATAATCCGGAAAAATCGATAATCCGGAATCGGCAAAGTCCGGACGAGTCCGGATTTTCGAGGTTGTACTGTATATATATATATATATATATATATATATATATATATATATATATATATATATATATATATATATATATATATATATATATATATATATATATATATATATATATACTCTAAGATAAAAAAATCGATGCACCAAGAATGAATTATCCAAATGAGACAAAATTTGGTACGTGTAATGTGGATGTTCAGAAAAAGAAATGATTAGAATTTCAGAACAATTGGATGATTTATTGCACTAAAAAATCTACAGAAAGTGAGCACGTCAATATGGCATTGGTCCACCTCTGGCCTTGATACAAGCTGTTACCACATGTGGCATTGATGCATAAAGTTGCCGGATGGTGTTCTGAGGGATGTCGTTACAAATGGCCTGCAATTGACAAGCTAATTCATCTAGATTCTGGAATGGTCGCAGGCGATGAGTCCATACCTGCCAACTTTTACGCATTATGCGTAAAATTTACGCATTTTAACTGCTCTTTACGCATATATTGCTATATTTTACGCATTTCCTCATTTATTTGAATTTTTTAACATTACTAGGAAATCAATCTTCGGCGAAATTCTCCGGCATTTTTTGTTTGAAATTTATCAGTTAACCAGACATGGTATAATTCCTCGGAAACACCATTTTTCGCTTTTTCAGCATGGATTTCTACCATTCCCGGGATCGTAGCAAATCCATAATAAAATGCAGGGTAATACCAATCAAATTAACGGAGATTTATGGCCGCATGTAATGTAAATGAAGATCTCGATCGCTTATTTTATGAAAGTAATAAATATACTTCAAAGGTTGTCTAATTCAGCATAAATCGCTAAAATGTTATTTTGTTCATTAATTTCGCATAAACACTGCGATTGTGCAATTCAGTTTGCTCTTATGAATCGCGAAGAGAACAAAAGTATCTTTTTCCATCCATCTCAATCTTCTAAATATTGTATTTTTGATTGACTGAACTAGCTTATTTTCATATTCTGATTAATTATTATGGTTAATTTCTTAATTATTTGCACATAAACAGTGCGATTACGCAATTCCGTTACTTCGCGTGAATTGCCGAGAGTACATTAATATCTTTTTTCATCCATCTCCATCATTTAAATGTTGCATATTAGATCGATTGAACTAGCTTATTTTCATATTATGACTAATTATTAAAGTTAATTTTTTAATTATATTTGCATAATACAAATTTTTCTATTTTGAAAAATTGGTATGAACTTTGTGAAGGAATATTTTTCAATAAGTGGTATTAAAGCAATAATTTAGGCAAATAAAAAGAAAACCATTTTGGCAGGAACATAATTCAGTGCTATTTTCTTTTTTTTTTAATTATTATTATTAAAGATCAATATTTGTTACTCTTAGTGAAAACCTGTGTTTTACCAAACATAAATATTTGTTTTCATTATAAAGTAATTTTCACCGGATAAAACCTTTATATATTTTTTATTTTATAATTTATTGTCCTGAAATTTTATAAAATTGGTGTCCTGAATTTTCATATTCTACCAGTACTATGCCTGATTTTTAATGCAGGTATTTGTACATAGTTAAATTCATTAGAAATGTCATTTGCACGTGTAGTTTAAAAAAAATCGTTATAAATGTCATTCATGCAAAATTTTACACATTCCAATTTTCCCAGGTTGGCAGGTATGATGATGACCCATCTCAGCCCAAATGTGCTTAATAGGCGAGAGATCTGGGGATCTGGCTTTCCAAGGAAGTGTGTCATAAGCAGACACGCAGACAATCAATATAGACAATCAATAGTACATGCAGACAATCAATAGAGACAATCAATGGTGCACACAGACAATCAATAGAGAGGCGTGCCATGTGTGACCTGGCATTATCTTGCTCCTCCTTCTTCTTCGGTCCAAACTGTCCAACCTACCAGAAAGTTTTAAGGTATCTGTTTGGACGTCTGGGAAGTACCACCTAATTTAGACTGTAGCCTAGTGGGGGAGGCATCTACAGGGACCGTGCTCTCCTTCCCCTACCACTAACCTCTCAGAAGGACTTACAGACCCATATGTTTAATGTGATCGTACTTCATGTGAACATGGCGAGAATTGAACCTGGGCCGACCAAAGTCAATTCCTGCTCGCTAACCACTGGGCTGTCATGCCCCAAGGCATTATCTTGCTGGAAAAATTTGCCCGGGGTATCACGAAAGGAATGGCAATACAACGGGTCATAGAATGTCGGCAATGTATCACTGTGCTGTGCTGGTGTCATGGAGGACTATCAAAGGGATCTGGCTAGCAAATAAAATGACACCCCAGACCATAACTCCCTCTTGTCGGACCATGTGGCATTTGACAGTAAGAGCAGGATCCTGACGATGTCTGTGCTATTTCTAGACACATCTGCACTGGTCGTCGGGATGCAGTTCGAAATGGGATTTATCACTGAAAACAATTCGTTCATAATCTGAACGATTTCACGTTGATAGGGCCTGGCAACATTGCAATTTCTGTTGACAGTGCATACTGGTCAGTGGTAAGTGGTGTAATGGGCACCGCGAGTATAGATTCTACTCCCATAGTCTTCTATTAATGGTCTGAGTGGTCACTTCCGTGTTTGTCACACTTTGAATGGTTGATAATGATGAATCTCGTGCTGTCACAGCTGCTCTGATAATTGCTCTATCTTCCTGTTCTGTTGTCGCTCTAGGCTGTCCACTGCCTGCTTGTTGCTGAAATTTGCCATTCCGGACCCATTTCTGCTAACATCGTCTGATTGCTGCATCGTTCTCACCCAAATGACGAGTGATTCATTGGTGTGTCCATCCAGCCCAACTGCACATGCTCTTTAGAACTCCTGCATATGTTCGTAGTGGCCGCGAATTCGCCAGTGAGGCATTGTTACAATCAAGGTGTTTAAATGCAATCAAAATCTACTGCACGTTTTGTTCCTGAAAGCGAGGTTTGCTCCTTATATGCACCACCATGGTGTTCAGTTTCAATGCTCTGTAGTTCTGACTATTAATTCATTGACTGCGAATTTTTGATCATTTGCATATTCAGTGGAAAGGTGTTTGCATGTAAAGTTTCATTACTATTGAAGTATTTTGTGGGGTGCTTTGATTTTTTTGTCTTACAGTGTATATATATAAAGAAGTGTATATAAGTTTATATATAACTTATAAAAAGATTTAAGACTTTTTGTATTTGTCATAGAAATTATAATTATAAGTTTTTTAATTATAAATTTAGAAAAATATACTAAAAAATATTTTTATCAAATCATCCGTGAGCTGCATTTGGTTTGATCTGTGTGCCATAGTTTGGAGACCCCTGCCCTAGAGGCATCATGACAAACTACATCACACCTTAGAGGCATCATGACAAACTGCATCATGCCCTAGAGACATCATGACTACATCACGCCCTAGAGGCATCATGACTACATCACGCCCTAGAGGCATCATGGCATACAAAACAGCAAAATTAGATTTGTCCCCCCATATGACCAATCATCATTATATATGATAGCTAACATATCACCATGTCATCAGAGAGGCAGTCATTTTAATTGCAGAGTAGCAGAATCATTCCAGTAGTTCAGAACACAGAAAAACTTTCGAAAATTTTTAATGAAAGCAAAGTCTACAAAACTTTAGACTACTATACTTCAATTAAATTATTTTTTTGTATAATGTTAAAGTAGAATAAACTTAAGACACATAAGGTCTATATTATCTTGGCAGCCCCCATTTGCATGAATTACTATACAGCAAATGTTAGGAGTTGCAACCTGGTTTCACATGGATCAAGCCAATATTATAGAAGAAAACAATATTCAGGTATTTGGTAGCATGTAATTAGTTTATTCACTTCAGACACATGGAAGGCAGGGCCTGATGTTAAAGCTATCTTGAAGCAGCCACTTTGACATCTTCATCTCAATATGGAAATAATGCTCTTACATGTGCTCCTTCAAAGCTAGAAAAAGATTAAAAGTCAGTGGGGGCCAAATTAGTACTGTAGACTAGATGTGTGAAGTACCATATGCAGTTGGCAGAAGAAGAAACATTGTCTCTTAATGGTAAATTTTGGCAAAGAAACTTTGCTACATAAAGCGTGCAACTGCAGACTTCAACAGACCAGTTTTTCAAGTGAATTGGCATTTTGAAATACTAATAAGCACCTCTTGCTGTGCATATTATATCAATGAACCTTAATGCTAGACCTCTTTAGTGCGTATTCCAGACACATTTGAGATTTCATTGTCATTGCCATGTTACTAGGACATATGATCTTTTCTTATTTCTGTTCAATGTATGTAAATATTCAATAAAGTTCAGAGTCTACAAGAGAGTAATTTTATTTTCTTTGTTTAATCCAAACTAGCACTTCTGATATCACAATTTAGATCTATTTAGAATAAAAGGTCATAAGTGTCAGAGTATTTTTGTTGTTAAAAAAGCCTTAAGTATAATTATTTATTTCCATATTGATTAATTTAATTTTGCTTTAACTGTATTTTGATATTTCTTTCCTCTTTTACAGTAAATTAAAAGTGCAAAAAATTGGAGAAGGAACATATGGGGAAGTTTATACCATCAACAAACCCAAATGTAGTGTTTTAAAAATTATTCCAGTCTCTCAGAATAAAGATCAAGCCAGTTATCTAAACCTTCAAAACATGCTTTCTGAAATAAAAATTTCAAAGTAAGTTAAGTTTATATTGTAAAAATTTTTTATTTAAATAAATAAATCATAATACAAATTGCTGTAGAAGGAAAGTGATATCCTTTTGGTTTTCTTCAGTGTAAACAAGCCAGGAGCTTAACACCAAATGTTCAACTCATAGCTTGTTTTGGCTCTGAAGACTTGCACAGAGTTTACATTGTGAATATTAATTATTATTATGCATGTCATATTCTATGTTTAATTTTTTTAATTTTAAGCTTAGTTTTTTGATATTTTTATTCTCAATTGAAGAAACAGCATTTGGGGTCATTCCATATCAAATCAACACAAAAAAGTGACATTTTCAACCCAACCAGCATCGGTTTTTTGTTTAGACTTGGCTATTTTGTTGTCCATTCATATAAGATGCCATGCAAAAATTTAGCCCCCAATTTTCTTTGGTTTTTTTGTTTATAAAACTTTGAAGTTTGAAAAATATGGTTAAGTTTTTATAATTCTTGACATATTCAAATATCTGTATATTTTGATCTAATCTATGGATTTTGTTGAAATAAGGCTTATTTTGTAGATTAACCCTTTCGGGACGGCGGCATTCCGAAACTGCCGTGGCCCAAAGGACGGAGCGCTTCGTTTCTGAACTGTTCCCAAAGGACGGGTAATTTTTTGGGCTAAAACTAATTCTCGAAAAAAATTCATTAAAAATCACCCATTCAACTTTTTTCAGGAATAAAGGAAATACTTATTTTCTATTTGATATATATTTTTCATACAAATTTATCTTTTATCAAAATATTAAAAATTTTAGTGTATATATGTTTTAGGTACAGATGGATAATTCTTTGGCATGTCCTTTCGATTTTTTAAAACTGTACCACATACATGCGTATTGTTAGACAACAAATACTTTGCGAGTACAGGAGAGGTAAAATATCTATCCAAATACAAAGTATATCCTTTTCCTAAAAGTTCACTTAGAAGTGTTTTCACAACACATTCTCTATACCCACCATCAGAACTTGATAATTCCATGTCCTTTCCAGTATACACAAGGAAATTCCATAAATATCCTGATTCCAATTCTGACAATTTATATATTTTTATTCCATATCTGCACCTTTTCGAGGGGATATATTGAAGAAATCCCAGCCTTTCTTTCCATGAAAACAAAGATTCATCAATGCACACATTTCTTCTAGGAGTGTATATAGATTTAAATTTTAAAACTAATGCATCTAACATGGGTTTCAATTTATTTAGTTTTTGGGCATTACTATCAAGAGTAAAATGAAGGTAACGTAATATTCCTATAAATCGATCGCGACTCATAACTGAATTGAAAAAAGAAGTATTGATAATTTAAATTGGATTCTTAGAAAAATACATTTTAAGATTTGTTTTTTTGATAATGCTCGTCAAAACTACTACTGCGAAAAACACACTAAATTCGAATTGAAAAAAGAAGTATTGATAATTTAAATTGGATTCTTAGAAAAATACATTTTAAGATTTGTTTTTTTGATAATGCTCGTCAAAACTACTACTGCGAAAAACACACTAAATTCGTTTCCTGTCTTAGATGTAAATACATTTGAAACAGGTGGAGTCTTCAATGTGGAAGGAGAGATGAGATTTTTCTCCCATTTTTTCTTTGCAAACTCATTAGTTGCTTTTACGATACATTCTACTAGTTCATCATAAAAAAATATGCTAAAACATTCAAGTTCCTTATCTAAATTAGGCGGTATGTGATATTGTGATTTATTCCAGGTATGTTAAAAAACTCCAAAGAATTCAGATCTTTCAAATCACTTGTCCAAACATCATTCGAAAAAACAGCAACCGAACCTAGCGGCGTTGTAATAATAGTACGCTCAGAATCTGAAGAATCAATTGCATTTTCAGATTCATCATAAAAAATAGCACTGTTCCACGAATCTTCACTATCTGCATCACTTCCATTACTGTCTGGTTCATTTATCATACGTGTATATTCTTCCACAGAAAGGAAACGTCTCAGACCAGCCATACTTTTATCCGAAATAACTTAATCATTTCACTGTCGCACATTCCTTTATCCCCCCCCCCCCAAAAAAAAAAAAATACTCTCTTATATTCCCATAATTCACCAACGAAATCATTAAAAATTAAAATCAGAACGAGACCCGAAACTCAGTTATAAAATTGTTGATGCTGCGAGAAGTGCTCTGTCTGTTTATTTTACAGAATCATGTTTCACCGCTCCAAATGGAGAAATAATTCATTCGATCCTCCTTATGCCAAGGTCAAGCATCTGCAAAATACATTGAATGTGTTTCCACAGACATTTAATGCCATCTAGTAGACAAATAAATTCAAATAAAAACATTTCACATAGAAACACCGATATGTGCCACTCACCATTTAGGGTAAAGTTCTCTCCATGACGAGTGTGTGCCATCCGTCCTTGAATGCAAGTTCGCAGCCGACATGCGGGCGTACCAACTGTCGCGAAAGGGTTAAGGTATGACCTTTCTTGTGATATGTTACATGTTCCTGTAAATGATATTTTTCATTTCAAGGTCACTTGATTTAACCTTGAACTGCAAAAAAAAGTGAATTTTTATTTTCAAGAAAATAATTTTTAATTTTTATTTTCAAGCTATTTATCTCTATTATACAGAAATTTCAAGTTAGAAAACCCATGGGCTCCTTAGTGAAAAAAATTTCTTAATAAATATATGTTATATGGGCAGCTATTTAAAAACTGGAAATTACATAAAAGCATAATTGATTAAATAATTTTTAAATAAACATCATTATACTTAACTAAAAGTTATAAACATTTATTAATGTGCATATAATTATATATATATATATATATATATATATATATATATATATATATATATATATATATATATATATATATATATATATATTGCTTCATTTTAAGATTCAAAAGAGAATGTAAATACTTCAAATAATGTTAATAATTCAGCTATTCAATAAATTCTAGAAACCCATGCAAAAGCATAACTGATTAAACAATTCTTGAGATTAAACATTTCTTAACTAAAATTTATAAACATTTTCTAATGTGCATATGATTTTATACATTTTATTTTGCTGCATTTTAAGATTTGAAATATAATGCAGATATCATTAATCATAATGTTTTTTTTTAAGTACACTCACCAAATTTGCTGTTTTTGTGTATATATGGTCTCTGTCCAGCGATGCTTGAATGGACTGTAAATTTTACTTTAAAAATATAATTAATTTACCAGATAATTTCACTGAAACAGAAACTTAACTATTTCTTGGCTTAACTATTTCTTCTAATTTATATATTTGTTATCGATTTTATAAAATGACTAAAATTAATTATTAAAATAACAAACGGAATTCACATTGAGTATTTAATTTATGATGAATTTAGAAAGATATTTTTAATAGTGCACAATAATCTCCCTAAATTCCTTAATAATACACTACTACTAGCTTCAGAATAATTTGCACTAGAAATCCTGGAAATCCGAATTTTTATAATCTTTTGCTATACAGCTCATAAAATCTTTTCAATCCACACAAATGACATTCCATTTGAGATCATTATTTCAAATGTTTATAAATATAGCTATTTAAATATATTAAATAAAGAATTATAAAGAAAAAAAAATCATAATTTTGTATGAGCTGAAACATGTCTTGCAGAATAAAATTTCAAAGTAATTATATGCAGTGCCCTTTTCTCATTCCATGCCCTGAAACAGTCACTCTGCCTCACTTTATGATGGTAGATCACTTGTTGGCACCTTAGAAAGATGAAAAGCATTTGGTTAATGATATCTAGACAGGGCAGTCCATTCTAATAGAATTCAAATTCTCCAACTCTGAAAATTGTGATTAATAATATTTACATTCTTTTTCAAATCTTAAAATTGAGAAGGAAGGAAAAAAACATATAAAATTATATGCACTTTAGTAAATGTTTATAACTTTTAGTTTAGTATAATGATGTTTATTTAAGAATTATTTAATCAATTATACTTGTATGTGGTTTTTAGCATTTTTTGAATAACTGCTCATATTACATAAATTTGTATAGAATTTTTTTTCATTAGGAGCCTATGGTTTTCCCAATTTGAAATAATTTTTGTATAATAGAGATAAATATGAGGCGCGACTGAAAAGTAAAGATACAATGACTAGTATTCATTCAAAACATTTTAATTTGACAAAACTTCCACCACAAATTATTTACTGGGCATGCATTATTTTTCGACATAATTGTCACCATTGCCCATACACTTGTTAAGTCTGGGTACTAGTTTCTGTATCCCAGAGTCATAGAACCATAGTACTCTACCACCTGCTGACAGAAACACATTTCAACTTCATTTTTGATCTTGTCATTGTTGTGGAAGTATTGTCCTGCAAGATATTTCTTCAGGTAAAAAACAAGTGGAGGTTGCTGGGTACAAGGTCTGGGTTGTATGGTGGAGGTTGATAATTTCTCACTTGAAACTTTTGATAAGCGTTTTGGTGGCAATCACTGTATAAATCCTAACATTGTCATGAAGCAGGCAGACGCTACTTGTCAACATTCCCCTCCATTTGTTTTGAATGGCCCATCAAAGGCTTTGCAAGGTTTGGCAATATGCAGCAGCATTAATTGTGGTGCCGGCAGGCTTAAGTCAAATGGAAGAATGTCTTTTCTATCCCAGAAAACAAATGCCATGATGTTTCTGCATTTCCAGGCTTTGGAGGAATGGGTATGACACATTGCAGTGATTGTTGCTTGAATTCAGGCATATTGTGTTAAACCCAAGTTTCATCATCTGTCACAATGTGGTTGAGAAACTTATCTCCTGTGTGTGAGTAGGGTTGCCACCTATTGTCCATATGATTCCGGGAGATTGCCCCCCAAATATCCCTCCACCACCTTGTGATGAGGTAATATGCAAATGAAAAACATAATTGTTTTAAACATTTCATTATATTAATTGTACAGTTATTACATTATTTACTTTTTAAATTTGTATTTTTTATTTGATCTTACAGATGTTAATATGTCTTGTCTGGAACAAACAAATTTATGAAATTTTTTGCAGTCCATGATAGACAACAAACGGGTGGGTGGAAATGAGTGTGTGTATGCAGGACAGGCGTCAGATGGTGTGACCGTGTATGATACGTAAAGGTGTTGAGAAGGTGCTGGAGGAGCCTAGACTGGAGCCATTAACCTTGATAAAATGATAGGGGAAAAGATGCTCGTTTATCTGATATTTCAACCTCCCCATTGTTTGAGAAATTGGGAGAAATTTCTATTACTTCTGGGAGCTGGAAGAATTCAATTTTTAAGACCTGATTCCGGGAGGCTGCTGGAAATCCAGGAGAGGGGGCAACCCTATGTGTGAGGAAGTCAAGTTCGAAGTCCATCCATTTTGTTTTGTGTTCATCCATTAAAATTTTGGGCACCCAGCGTGCCCACAATTTCCAGTACCCTAAATGTTGCAGTCACAGCTTCATGAAGTGTTGTCTTACAGGGGCGCATTTAAGGAGGGTTGGGGTTCACATCTACACACATGTGATAAAAAAATAATCTATTGAATCTCCATTCAATTTTCCGTTCTAAAATCCTTGAACTAGAAAAACACCCTGTTTTAACCTCTAATAAATAAAATAAATAATAATAATAAAAAAAATAAGTAAGGAGTTTTAAAACTAAAAATTTAAAAGAAAATGCTCTGGTTACTGCATCACTACAATATTGGGAATATTCTCCTACTGCAGTTAAACCCGAAATCTCTAAATTTGTTAAAATCCCAGTTCCGGAAGCTGGCAGAAGAAACTAAGATCAAAAGCCAGTTATTTAGAGACTAGAGGTCTGTAGAAGTCTGATTTAAAATTTTTACCTGGCCCTAAAATATGAAGATTTGACTTGGCCAAAGCCCAAAAATTTTAAAATAATTATCTGGAGCCTGACTTGTCCCAAAAGCATTCAAAACCAGTCCCGATGCGGCTTAGTCTGGGCTGTTCTGAAATTTTTTGAGATACACTGAAGCCTGTTGCCTCTTATGATGATCCAAATTTGCCATTTAAGGAATTAAACACAAGTTATACTGTGAACTTTCATTAAGACGGCACCTGTTAAGGTGAATTTCTCGTTATGTACAAATCTGGATTCCCCGGTTAAGGTCTATGGACATTATATCTTATAAAACATCACTTAATTACTTATTGTTCATTCATTAAGATGGACAAAATTTATTATCTGATAGCATATGTTTTGGAAAAGAAATTATTTGGAAAGGATATGTTTTGGAAAAAATATTTCCAACTCAACTGACATTTTTTGTCATGGAAAGAAGGTTGTCAAACAGGCATAGGGTGCATCTTTTTTTCTTCTGTTTGTGTTTATCTTCTGATTGTAAAATTTTCGGAAATGGATGTTCCAATCATCGCCATGACACTTTGGGGTGGTATTAATTGATGGCCTGTTTATCGCTATCTAACAATGCATGGCTGAAACGGGGTAGAATAAAAGTTGTGACCAATGAAATAAATTTACAGAAGAATTGGGCAGGACACTAGAGTAGGGGATGATGAGAACAGGTAAGGAAGCAACCGTATTGGCGAAAGAAACCATGGTATCTTATTTGTTATGGTCATTGATAACCTTACACATACACACAAGAAAATACTTTTTTTTCTGCTATGGTTACAGTTTCAAATAAGAAAATTCCATTAACTTTGACAAAGAAGGTGAAAATTATCATTTATTAATTATTAATTGAAAGTGGATCCAAACGAACTGATCTGGTCAAAGAGTTTGGACTAAAATATTCTACCGTGAGCTATTGTGCTTAGTCTCAGAGATTCTTTATTTTCTAAATTAGGTTCAAACTTCATGATTTTCCCCCTACCCTTCAAAATTCTAAATTAATTTCTTGTTATTGATTATATTTTGGCGATTTATATCTTATTAATGTTAATTTATTATCCCTTTCTATCATCCCAATATTCGAAATTATTGCAAATGTATCTGCAGATGCTAAATATATCCCTCCTATCCTTTGCGAATTCACCCGTGTCCCCTGTACGTTTTCTTTTGTGGCCTCATTCTTTCTCTATAGGTTGAAAACTTTATTCAGCAAACCGACAATAAAGTGCATCTTTTTAAGAATAAAAAGCCTCTTTTGCCATTCGTAAGTATAAAACCAGATGTTTTTGGGTGCCTCATGGCACATTCCTTAGGGGAGTTATAACGGGGGTTCAGGGAAGCTGGCAATTTCACTCCTCACGTTTTTGGTGAAGCATTCTATTTTTCTTCATGGAGTAAGCATAGGTGCTTTATGTGATGTGCAAGTTTTCACTCGCCAAAATTGGTGGCTCTTGGGAAACAAAAATCTCATTGGCAGGGCACTCTATTACAAGCATTAGTTTGATGTGGTTAAATGATTTTTGAGTGCTTCAGTCCGGGTCCCATGCTAGAGCGCCTGTAGCCCGCAGCCACCAGTAAAATGTTTTAATTTAGTGTTTGCTATGCTGAGACTCTAAGTTATTGAGCCCTCTGTGTCAGAGAGCTTCATGTGCCATATTCATTCAATCTGGACATTGCTGCAAACCAAATACCTGCTCTGGTCTTGTGAGGTGAATAATATCTATGCCTGAGGTATCTCTGAATGAAGGAACTAAATTTTTATCTGAGTGAGTTTTTGCTTCACTTTGCTTATATTCACTTGAAACATGTTTAATACTAAGAGATAAATATGAACAGTAAGGGGGATAAAAATGTTCAGTAGGAAATTCAGTTCATAGATCTATAATTTGTTTTTACAAAGCTCTTATACTTTGTGTGTCTTATCAAGTTGTACCTTTTAGAATCGTCATTTGAATTGTCATTCTTATCAAGTTGAAGAATATTGAACATCCCCCCCCCCCCCCAAGTTTGTAATGCTTATATCTCAAAAACCAAAAATGCTAGATATAAACTATGAGAAAGAAGTAATTTGTAGCTCTTTGAAAACCCTACAAAGATATATACTAATTCGATTATGGATCATGTTCTTAGATTTTGAACCATAGTGGTTATAATTTCCATATTTTAATATTTTGAACTGTTCAAATACGTTTCCGCCTTTGTGAATATTAATGCACAAGCATGAGGTATTTTGTTCTGTTTTAAAGAAATTAGGTAGTGCAGTGAACTTAGGGATTATAAATATGTTTAATGTTTGATATGGTTTGAAGAGAAGAATTGGGAGTATGAAATCCTAGTACATATTTCTGTCCCACCAGACAAGTTTTATAGATCTTAAATCTTATGTGGAGTAAATGTTAGTTTATATGCCAAAAAGTAAGTTAGTAAAATGATTGGATATTTTGGTGGGAAATCTGTGATTGTGTATTTGGCTGAAATCAGAACAAAAACTAAAAGTATTAATAATAATTAGAATGCAAGTAATTTGTTGCTCTTTGAAAGCCCTATAAGGATATATAATTGGATTTCAGATCAGGTTCTTAGTTTTTCAACTAAGTAGAGTGGTTATAAATTTGGTATTTTGAACAGTGGTTCTAATTTCAATATTTTAATATTTTGAACTGTTTTGAATATGTATAAAGACAAACCACCCACAAAGAACGATGTTATTCATACAAAACCATTTCTCCAGCCACTCAAATGGCTACTGAAAACCCTGGGGTCAGTTGAGTGGTCTGGGTCTTCAACACAAAACCATTTCGACTCTATCGGACAGGAGCTATTGCCAATTTTTTTCTTCTAAGGTTAGTAAGTATAGGAACCCATTTTTTTTTTACTTTCCTTATATACATAGTATAATGTATAAGGAAAGTATTCTGACAGTGTCAAAAATTCAAATTCGAGTTTTCGTCAGGAGAGCATGTTTCAAGGAATCCTGAATATGAATTGAATGTTTTTGAGGTTATGTCTGTGAGTGTGTGTGGAGACGATATCTCATGAACAAATGAAAAGTACGAATCATTTCGACTCTATCGGACAGGAGCCATTGCCAATTTTTTTCTTCTAAGGTTAGTAAGTATAGGAACGTATTTTTTTTTTACTTTCCTTATATACATTGTATAATGTATAAGGAAAGTATTGTGACAGGGTCGAAAATTCAAATTCGAGTTTTCATCAGGAGAGCATGTTTCAAGCAACCCTGAATATGAATCGAATGTTTTTGAGGTTATGTCTGTGTGTGGAGACTATCCCACGAACAAATGAAGATATTCGAATGAAATTTAGTACAAAAATTACAATCTGTGAACACTGAAACCTTATTGTTTTTAAACACAATCGGATGTTCAGAACACCCTTAATTTTTCGAATGAAATTTTGAAAATCATCAAGAAAGCAAAACCTTCAATAAAATTACATAAATAATCATTTCTTATGTAATTTTTAATTAAAAAATGATTAACACAAAAATTGGAATGCTAGTATGAACTCTAACAGCATTTTTTTTCACAGTGACGTAAGATTTACGTCACACTGTGACTTCGCAGACGTCACAGTCGTACATTGCCAGACATACTGCGACGTGACGTCGCAGTACGTCTGGCAATGTCATATTGAAGTCACAGCGAAGTCATTTTGGTCATTTTCATGGTCATTTGTGACGTCGCATTGTAATTGCCATTGTAATGTCACATTTTTACGTGTTAATTAAATTGTGGAAATGTCACAGAATATAGTCACAATGAAGTTGCAAAGTTACTAATACATAACGTTGCATAGAAGTCACAAATATGATTTCACATTGTGACCCAGGTGTCATGTGCCTACAACTTCACTGTCAGAAATGTGATGATCTTTGCTGTGAGGGAACCATTCTCGATATATTACATATTTTTCAAAGAAATGTATCAAAAAATCACATAAAATTAAAAAAAAATTAACTATTATAAAATATATTCACTTTTTATATATAAGGTTTTGTGATAAGTTTGTTAACATTCTCGTGGATCTAGCATGTTCCAATAACGAGAGAAGATACTTCAGGTACTAGTTTTTTATTTGGATGCCAATTGTCGAAAAACTGTTACATCGAACTTTCATATTCTGCCCTGCCGATGCCGCTAATAATGTTTTGAATTGGGTGAGCTGACAGAATTGTCACTTACAGAAGATATATTGCGCAAAAAACATTTCCGTGACATCACTCCTAACACATGTTGCTGAGACTTTGAGAAACGAACGCTAGAGATGAAAAAGAACTGCCGATCAGTGAACAGTATGGAACTAAGATCACTGTAAAGATTATTAATGATTTGTAAATATGTAACATAATAGTGTGTAGTGAAATTATATAATCTGAAAAATGAAAACCGACTCGGCTAATTATTGGAGATATCTTTATTTTAATTAAACTTAAGTATATTCAGAATCGACAGAAACCGATAGAAGTGCTCAAATACTGTCATCAATCTACTGCTTCCCCGGGAATCTGAGGTAGGATCTTTTATATTTTCAATTTTAAGTATTGATGATAATATTAGAATCCTATAGAAGGAATTTGTAATGAATTCTTTCACGACATGGCATCCCTGCCAGGACGTGTGAGCAGATATTTTGATAACAAATTATAAGATCGAACACTTTAATTAATTTTGAATTTTGAAGAGTTTGAAAATATTTGATAGAAAACGATGGCCGATGAAATGATTACTGCACACAAAAAGAAACGCGGAGTGTTAAGATCGAATGTTACTAAAGTCATTAATAAATTAGAAACTGAACTAGAAAAAACAGAAGTAAATGAAAATGAAATCAAAGAGTTATTGGAACAATTAACGGATAAATTTGAAACTCTTAAATTAGTTGATAATGATTTAGGAAAACTTTTGAAACCAGATGATATTGAAAAAGAAATTGAATCGGCGGAAGAATATCGCGAAAGAGTAGTTATTTGGAGTTTTAGAGCTAAGAAAAGATTACATACTCTAAATCAGAATATTCAAAATGATATTATACCACACTCTAAGGAAGACTCGAAATTGAGTATAAAACGAAGTGAACACATGTGTGAAATTACCAAAAATCACAATTCCGAAATTTTATGGTGATGTGAGTCAGTGGTTGACGTTTTGAAATTCATTCGAAACCGCAATACACAAAAATGAATATTTAGATCAAGTTGACAAATTTAACTATCTAAAAGTACATTTAGGAAGCACTGCTTTGGGTACTGTCGAAGGATTCGCTATTTCGTCTGAAAATTATGTCAAAGCAATTGATTTGTTAAAAGACCGATTCGGCCGAAATGACGTTCTGATAAATGCACACATGAATCATTTATTACATATTTCTCCTCTTAGACGATCTAATGATGTTAAAGGATTTAGAAAACTTTTTGACAACTGCCAAACACAAATAAGAAGTTTAGAATCCCTTGGAGTTTCTTCCGATACTTTTGGTAGTTTATTGTGCCCCATGATTTTGAAATTACTACCATATGATTTAGCCTTTGACTTCAGCAAAGATTTTAATGATGCTGACTATACCATAAGCAATTTAATTGGCTTCATGGATTAGCAGTTAAGAGCTCGCGAACGATCAAACACTTACATTTCCGAAATGAATCCACATGAAACTCATAAATATTTTCTACCCTCTCTGAGGATAAACAGATCTGATGACCCAGTGAGAAGAAATTCACCACAAGCGAAGTTCGAAAGAGGGAAAATTGCTACAGCTGCAGAATTATTTAGCTCAGATGTTCAAGAAAATAATAAAATATGTGTATTCTGTGGTAAATATCACCAGAGCTCTACTTGTAAATATGCTCGTGGATTAGCACTTGAAGAAAGGAAATCTCTTTTAATTAAAAAGGGTGCATGTTTTCGATGTTTAAAAATGAATCATATTTCCAGAGATTGTAAACTAAAAGTAACTTGTTCGGAATGTGGAAAAAGGCATTTAGATATAATGTGTTTTATTAAAAGGAATGATAATTGCCCTAGTAAGCCAAATGTTAAAAATGAAAATACTGAAGTAGTAGAAAACACAGTACTTACAAATCAGTCTTGCTCTAAAGAAGTTTATTTACAAACAATGATTGTATGTATTAATGAAAATGGTTTGGAACATTTTGTAAGGATAATTATTGATACTAGCAGCCAAAAATCGTACGTGAGCAAATACGTAGCTAAAAGAATGGGATTAAAATGCTTGGGAGAAGAAACAGTAATTCACGGACTTTTTGGGGGTATAGAAAATTCTGAAACACATAAGAAATACCGGGTAAAGTTAACTAGCATTGATAAGAAATACAACTGTGAATTTGAAGCGATGGATCAAAGGAAAATTTGTGCTTCTAATCCTGAAATCGATGATTCTCAATGCATGCTTGAATTAACCTTGGTATTTTTGTTAGTGGCATTGAATTAAATGAAAAATTCTGTTTGTTCGAGAAGAATAAAAATGAAATTTAATTACTTATTGGAGCAGACTTGGCCGGAAAATTATTTACGGGGGATGTAAAACAACTTTCTGGAGGTTTAGTAACCATAAATACCCAGTTAGGCTGGACAGTAATGAGCAAGACTCATAGAGAAAACAAGATTGATAATTCCCTTTTGTTGCTATCTCTGCATGTAAACAATGCTAAGATAACTGATCTCTGGAACTTAGATTCTTTGGGCATTAGTGACCCGAGTGAAAAACGAACAAAATTAGAAGTACAAGATCTTACTTTAAGACACTTTCACGAAACTGTTTCCAGAGACAAAACAGGCAGATACCAAGTATGCTTACCATGGTTAGATGGACATCAGTCATTATCTGATCACAAAGACTTGGCCGAAAAAAGACTTAAAAACACAGTAAAATCCCTTAATTCGATTAACGAGCTAGAAGCTTATCAAAATGTACTTGACGAATGGAAAAAGGAGGGGATAATAGAAGAAATTAGGCCAGGACTCGAAAAACTTACCGATGAAAATTCCATTGCACATTACTTGCCTCATAGAGCAGTGATAAAAGAACAAGCCACGACCAAGATTAGACCGGTTTTTGATGGGTCAGCCAAAACCCGCAATTCTGTATCGTTAAACGGATGCCTTGAAAAGGGACCCAATTTAATTGAACTGATACCATCAATTCTGAACAGATTCAGGTGGGGTAAGATCGGAGTAATAGCTGACATCCGAAAAGCCTTCCTACATATAAGCTTACACGAAAATGACAGGAAGTTTTTGCAGTTTTTGTGGTGGAAGGACGGCGATCCTCATAAAGTAATCACTTACAGACACACTCGAGTTGTTTTTGGAGTGTCCTGTAGCCCTTTTCTCCTCGCTGCTGTATTGACTCACCTTTTGGATCAAGTTACAGAACCGTTAAAAGAGTTTGCTAAAAAACTCAAAGACTCTTTGTACGTTGACAACTGCGTTGCAAGTGTCGATACAATAGAAGAATTAGACCATTTTCGTACCGAGTCTCAGAAACTTCTGTCATCAGCAAAATTCAACCTACGTGGATGGAGGAATAACGAGTTTTCTTCAGAGGAGAAACATGTACAAAATTTGCATGGGCTGAATGCTGAAGAAACTGATGTACCGGTGTTGGGTCTTTCGTGGAACATTGAGAAGGATACCATGTCATGTTTGTTCATCGATACAGACAAGGAAGAACCCGTCACAAAGAGAAGAATCTTATCTGTGGCACATAGAATATTTGACCCAATTGGGTTTACATGTCCTGTGACTTTAATACCAAAACTTCTTCTACAGGAATGTTGGAAAATTGAAGCATCGTGGGATGACATTGCCTGATGACATTGTTAAGAAATTTGATGATTGGAAGAATTAACTACGTGAATTGAAAAACACTAGGATTCCCCGAAGACTATCCAGTTTAGACCTCAATGATGCGCAGCTGACATTACATATTTTTTATGATGCTTCCAAGTTATCGTATGCCACTTGTATTTTCCTTCGAACAGAAAAAGAAAATAGAGTAACCTGTCAGTTAATACAAGCAAGATCAAGGGTAGCTCCTTTAAAAGGTATATCCATACCTCGATTGGAGTTATTAGCTTGTAACATTGGAGCAAGATTGGCAGACACGGTAAAGAAAGATCTAAATATGGAAGATATTGAGACATTTTATTGGTCCGACTCAATGGACGCTTTATATTGGATTAAAAGAGAGGGTCCTTGGGTTACTTTTGTTTCCAATAGAATACGGGAAATCAGAAGTCTATCCTCCGCCAATGATTGGGATTTCGTGCCGGGGGTTCAGAACCCTGCGGATCTCCCATCAAGAGGATGTTCTGTGAAAACACTTATCAAAGGAAATTGGTGGGAAGGGCCGTTATGGTTGAAGTGTTCTAGGGATAACTGGCCAGACTTCGAACTGATTCCAGATGAAAAGGTGGTGAATTCAGAGAAAAAGAAGATCACAGTATCATCTATAAATGAAGAGAAGGATGATTATTATCATCATATATCCTCATACCAGAAAATAATAAGAGTCACTGGATGGATATATAGATTTGCCGAAAATGCTAAGAAATCTGGAGATAGAAAACTTGGGAAGTTAGATGCTAATGAGCTTAAAAAAGTTGAACTTGTGATTCTGAGGAAAGTACAAAAGGATGTATTCTTGGATAAAAATAATAGCAGACTTAAATCCCTACCAATTATTACAGATTCTAATGGACTTTTAAGAATCAAGACGAAAGTTTTCATGCGAGCAGATGAAGAAAATTTCAGATTTCTAATTGTTCTGCCAACGGACCACAATGTGGTTAAGAGTTTGGTAATTTGGAAACATAAAGAACTCGGACATGCTGGAGTACAATTTTTAACGTCTATGTCTGCGTTAAGAGAAAATTATTGGATGCTGAAAAGTAGAAGAACTATCAAAAGAGTTATCCAAACGTGTGTCGTATGCCAAAGGTTTAGTGTAAGACCACCGCATATTCCTGAAGGAACTTTACCTGAAGATCGAGTGAAGGATGCCTCTGTCTTTGAGATAATTGGAGTAGACGGTAGCAGGTCCTTTAATTCTTAAAGATTGACAAAAAACCTGGATTCTAATTGTGACATGTGCCATTTATCGAGCTGTTCATTTGGAACTGCTAACAGCTCTTTCTACTGATAATTTTCTGTTGGCACTTAGAAGATTCATAGCATGCAGAGGAAGACCGTCTATAATCTATTCTGACCATGGAACAAATTTTGTCAGGTCTGAAAACTTCCTTAAAACTATCAATCTGGAAAAATTGAAACTAAGTATTGAACCGATTACTTGGAAATTCATTCCTACTTCAGCTCCTTGGTGGGGTGGATTTTGGGAGCGGTTAGTTGGTCTTATGAAGCGGATTTTGAGAAAAGTTCTTGGAAAAACATCTTTATGTTATGAAGAAATGGCAACGGTCTTATGTGATTGTGAAATCCTACTTAACTCAAGACCAATAACTTATGTATCAGAAGACGTGAATGACCTGAGTCCACTAACTCCTGCAATGTTTTTACAGGAAAACAAGGACAATAGTGTTGCTGACTTAGACCATTTGAACCAGTTAGATAGGAAAAAGTTGAACAAAAGATTAGTGTATCGAAAAAGAATTATGAAAGAATTTCGTGCTAGGTTTCGTATTGAATATCTGGGACAGTTACGCCAGAGCCACATGAAGAACAGCAAAGTGCATACCCCAAAGGTGGGAGATATTGTCTTAGTGTGGACTGACAATGTGAAAAGAGTTAATTGGCCATTAGGAAGGATTCTAGACGTATATCCTAGCAAAGATGGACTGGTACGTCTAGCCAAAATAAAGACCAGATCAGGTATTTTCATCCGACCAGTTCGGAAATTGTGCCCACTGGAATTAGAGGACGATGGTGCTCACTCTGACCTCACTCAAGATGAACCTGCCAGGTCAGACGGTGCTGAAGAGACCATGCCTGATTCTCCTGGTGGTAAAGACGCTGCGCGGGAACCTGACTATCGTTATGTGACTACACGAGCAGGACGTACTGTTCGAGTGCCTCAAAGTTACAGACAGTAATAGATGTTGAGTCTCAGGTGAAATTTTCACTGAAACTCAAAAGGGGGAGTGTCGAAAAACTGTTACATCGAACTTTCATATTCTGCCTTGCCGATGCCGCTAATGATGTTTTGAATTGGGTGAGCTGACAGAATTGCCACTTACAGAAGATATATTGCGCAAAAAACATTTCCGTGACGTCACTCCTAACACATGTTGCTGAGACTTTGAGAAACGAACGCTAGAGATGAAAAAGAACTGCCGATCAGTGAACAGTATGGAACTAAGATCACTGTAAAGATTATTAATGATTTGTAAATATGTAACATAATAGTGTGTAGTGAAATTATATAATCTAAAAAATGAAAACCGACTCGGCTAATTATTGGAGATATCTTTATTTTAATTAAACTTAAGTATTTTCAGAATCGACAGAAACCGATAGAAGTGCTCAAATATTGTCATCAATCTACTGCTTCCCCGGGAATCTGAAGTAGGATCTTTTATATTTTCAATTTTCAGTATTGATGATAATATTAGAATCCTATAGAAGGAATTTGTAATGAATTCTTTCACGACACCAATAGTCATTTACCTGCTATACGAATAATCTATTTCATGTCCATAATGCTTGGCAAAATTTTAGCGACAAATTTTCCGAAATATCGCCATCTTGTCGATTTTTTTAAATGTTGCTAAGTTGACAAAAATGTTACTAAATTGGTATAAATGATGCTAAATCAATGAAAATGACGACTAATTGATGAAAATCCATTATCTTAGAAAGAACATAAGAATGGACTATGAAAATAACCCATTTCTTCATTCGTAACGCTGGGTGAAAATTTTAACAGGATGTCTCCAACTTGGTGACTTTTTTAAATGTTGTCTAAGGTAGGAAAATGTCACTAAATTGATAAAAATAATGACAAATGGTGGGCAATGGTTTGCAAACTTTGAATTCCATCGTACGACGGTCATGCCTTCATACGGTCATGCCTTCATGCGGTCATGCCTTCATAGTACATAAGAAATGCTCATTTTTCCATTTATCTGTAACACTTGGCGATACATTTGGCAAACTTGGCAATTAAAGGGATTGCATTCTTCCTAAAATTCCTTATTTTTTCTGTGTTCCTTAATTTCCTAAAATATTATTCATATTCCTAAAATTTTCGAAATTTTCATTAATTTCTTAAAAAATAAAAATTTAATCAGTTGAGATCGAGAGTATATTTTGATAAGTGCTGAAAATATTTCCACACAGGTTTTTCTATTTGTTTTGTAATGAGTCTGGGCAATAAATGTTTACTTTCGATTTCACTAGTGTGTCCGATCGCATTCTAAAAATAGATCCATCCCCATGAAGGGAGATGCAGTGTGACGCCTTATATATTGATGCTGGTAAGGAAGCTAAGGTTTATTTTCTTTCATTGGTGAGTTTGATTAATATATTAGATGTTGGGGGGAGGGAAGAAGGGGCAGCTAGATTGTTGGTCTCAGCGAATTTTTTTTTTTTTTTCAGGATTCATTCGTACTCTGGAAATCAGAAATTTGAAAGTGGACTAAAATGTCAGGGAAAATCGCTTTTGTGTTTAAAATTCTGGAAAAATCACTGAATTTGAAATTTACTGCTCACAGAGATGCCGATTACTATGGATTCTCCATAGTTTCTATGGGAAACTTCCCCATACTGCAGATTACGAAATTTGCATAGTTTCCTATGGAAAATTGTCTTCTGTGAAGGCTAATGTAAATTTTCGGCCATGTGCATGGGTAATTTCAACCAAATCAACATAACAGCGAGGATTTATGGCCACATGACTGTTAATTCCAAACAAATCGATGCGACCACGGGGATTTACCACTGTGTGGAACTTAAAAGATTTTTTTTTTACATGGAAATAATAAATGTACTTCTTAAAAGTTGTTAAATTTTGCATAAGTCGCTGAATTGTTAATTTTATAATTATTTGCATATACACAGTTCAATTGTGCAATTCAGTTTATGTTCTTATAAATCGCCGAGAGTCAATTAGTATTTCATTCCATTTATCTCCATCTTCTAAATATCTAGTATCTATTGTATATTAGATTGGCTAAACTAGCTTATTTTTAAATTCTGATTGGTTAATTTTAAAATTATTTTTGCATAAACAGCGTGATTACGCAATTCACTTTATGTTCCTGTGAGTTCATTAGTATCTTTTCCATTTATCCCCATCTTTTAAATGTTGCATATTAGATTGATTAAATTAGCCTTTTTTCATATTTTGACTATTATTAAGGGCTGATTTTTTAATTCTTTCTGTATACGATTACATGAATTTCCGAGAATTCATTAGTATATTTTTCCATCCATCTTCTAAATGATACATATTAGATTGACTAGACTTGCTTTTTTTTTATATTCTGGTTACTTATTAAGGTTAATTTTTTATTAATGTTTGCATGATACATATTTTCTAATTTGAAAAATGTCTGTGAACCTTTTTAAGGGATATTTTCCAAAAAGTGGTATAAAAAATGATTTAGGCAAATAAAAAAAGCAACCATTTTGGCAAAGATATATTAAAATTGATGTATTCACATCTATATATACACTGTTATATTTTATTTTTTACTAAAGATTAATAATTTGTTATTATCATTAGTGAAAACTTGCGTTTTACCAAATGTAAATGTTTGTTTTCAATAAAGTGTTTTTAACTGAGTTTTAACTTATAAATATATATATATTAATGCATAATTATATGCTTAAATAATTTTATGTATATGCATTTTTGTATTATGCGAGCATATATATTTCATTTCTTAACCTGACTACTGAAAAAATCTTAAAACGACTGATACTTTCTGATCAATTAAAATAATTGGAAGAAAAAATAGTGTTTTAAAAATTGAGAAAGAATGGTTTATACAAAAAATATTTACTTTTCTCTAGTATATACTTTTCAAAAAATTTTTAATCATCAACTTTATGATTTTGCCCCAGACTTTGATAATAGTTGCTTTTCGGAGGTATTTTACTAATTTAGGTTTTTTCTTCCCCAATGTATTACTAGTTTTTCATTTCCCCGTAGCACAGCTTTCTAATTGTATTCAAGTTTCCATCCAGGAATTATTTTTTTCCCCCTTCATTCTTCACAGCTGTTACTACTATTGTAACATTTAAAATCTCATATAAGTTTTCGAAAAATAATGTAACATAACTTTTGACAAAAATTGATTACTTAGTTATGATTATTCTGAAATCTGCTAATGTTAAATTTCTGTAAGTCATTCGTCTGTTTGAAATAAAATATAAGTAAATAACCTCCTTATTTTTTTAAAAGTGAAAAAATATACTTATGCTAAAAATGACGACAGGCCTCGTACTAGCAATCGTTCTAGCAGTGGCACTGCTATCTATGTGCGATCCAATCTGCCACACAGCCGTATCCCCTCCCCCCCTCTCCGAACCGGAGAGGTCACCGTGGTCGAAGTGAACCTGCCTGCCAATCCAGTTATCACCATTGCGTCTGTGTACCTGCCACCCACTTGCACTAATACTGGCTTGAGTATTAATGATCTTTCCACCCTCTTCAAAATTTCCCCCCATGTGATAGTTGCTGGTGACCTAAATGCTAAACACCAAGCCTGGGGCTGTCCATCATCGAATCCTCGCGGCCAAGGCGTAAAACGCTGGACCGATGAGAACAACTTTGATGTCATAGCCCCAGCTGACCCCACCCACTTAGATAATGTTATAGACTTTGCTATCACCAGCAACATCCCCTATACGTATCACATGGAAGCTGTTAACGAGCTCCCCTCTGATCATCTCCCCATCTTGTTTACCCTAGAACTTAATCACTTTTCTCTTAACAGCCCCGCCAACCTTAAGGCCAACTGGTCAAAGTTTAAAAATCTTCTTCGTCGTAATCAGCTCCCTCTCCCTGATACTTCGAACTGGAACACGGACCTCGCGGATGCGGAGATAGAAAATCTCGAAAATATGCTTCGAGAAACCTACTCTGCATCCTCGAGGCCCAGGACAGCTAAGGTTAGTCACTACAAGCTTCCCCCGGGTATACAAGATTTGATCAGAGAAAGAAATCGCACCCGCAAGGAGTGGCAGGCCAGTAGAGATCCTGACCTTAAATGTGAGCTGAACTTCCTCAGGGCGCGCAAGTTCGCTCACGGATTAAGGCCTTTTCTAGTGCACGAGTGAACACCTATGTTGAGTCCCTAATGACTCAGGACAACACCATTTGGAGGGCAACCTCACGTATTCATAGGCAGAAAACTTACATACCGGCCCTTAATGGCCCAAACTGCAGGGCAATTTCAAATGCACAGAAGGCTGAACTGCTTGCAGACAGTCTTAGAAGTCAGTTTGAACCTCACCACAATGTAATCGATCCCCAGACGATTGCATTGGTGGAGCCCACGGTTGAACAATTTATCTCCACACCTTCTAACACGCTCAGGAAACTTGAACTTCCTGACATCGCCCCCTATATTCTAAAACTTAAGAGTAACAAAGCCCCTGGGAGAGACCAGATCTCTACTAACATGCTCAAAAAACTCTCTAATTTCTATCTTCAGTATCTTGTCTATCTCTTTAATCAGCTCATTAAATTAAATTACTTTCCGAGGGCTTGGATGGTGGCAATTGTAGCCCCTCTCCCCAAGCCCGGCCTCAACCATTCTGAACCTTCTAATTATAGACCTATTTCTCTCCTTTCCTGCATTTCTAAAATCTTCGAGTATGTCGGTGCAGCACCTGGATGAGTTCTACGGCCTTAACAACGTCATTATTCCTGAACAATATGGGTTCAGGAGTAGACACTCTACCCAGCATCAACTGCTTAGTGTTGTGGAACTCATACATGAGGCTCGCGCCAAGCATCTCAACACCACTATTGTCTACCTGGATATCCAAAAAGCCTTTGATAAGGTCTGGATATCCGGGCTTCTCTTTAAACTAATCGCTCTACATTTTCCTGCTCATCTCATTAAAATTCTTCACTCTTACCTAACGGGGCGTAGCTTCGCGGTGAGAGTTTCCACCTCTCTCTCCTCCCCCAGGAATATTCTCAGTGGGGTCCCTCAAGGTTCCCTTGTCGGCCCCAAATTGTTCAACCTGTACATTAATGACCTTCCACGTTTCCCCGGTGTCACCTTAGGCCTGTACGCCGACGACACAGCCCTGATTGCACAACACAAGTATACACATGTCGTGCACGAAACTCTTCAATCTTACCTCGACAGTTTGACGCAATGGTTGACTAACTGGAGAATCAAAGTGAATGTCAGCAAGTGTGCCGCCGTTAGTTACCCATCCTCTCGTCGAACCCCCTCCACTAACTTAACTCTGAACGATGAACCGATTCCCTGGCAAACTAACTACAAGTACCTTGGTGTGTACTTGGATTCCAATCTCACATGGAAACTTCACATTTCTAACATCTGTCAGAAAGTGAAGTTTGCACTGGCCCAGCTTCGCCCCCTTTTGGCTGGAAACAGCCGCCTGTCAACAAGAAATAAGTTATTGCTGTACAAGTCCTGCATACGTCCAATTATGACGTACGGATCCCCGGTCTGGGGAACCGCAGCTGAGATTCACCTACGGAAGCTTCAAGTTATGCAAAATAAAGCACTTCGTATGGTTATCAGGTTTCCAACCTACGTCCGGCTTGAAGTTCTGCACAGAGATCTCAATATTAGGCCTTTTTTAGACTACATTAAAAAAATTTCTCAAAATTTTTTCAGAGATCTCAGTAGAGTAAATAATTCCACGCTAGACAGTATCCCGTGGTATAACCCGACAAACACCCTAAGGCGCGAAAGCGCCCCTGGACGTTGGTGGGGCGCTGCACAATGGATGCTTTTCTTCGGCCTCCTAAGCGGAGACGGCTCATCTAGCATTGTTTTATATCTGCTCTCTCCCTTTTATTATGAACTCTTACTAACTCCGTGGCCCTCCCTTGCATTTGGGAGTTCGCAATTTATCAACGAACCGTTTTCCTTTTTTGTTATGTGCGTCCCCCCCCCCCCCCCCGTCTCAAGCTCAAGGCCCTGCGTTCCTCGAAACACGCTTATCCCCCTCCTTCCTTTTTACTCTCGCTAGGTGTCTGCTTGGGCTTTAGCATACCTTTCCCCTTCTGTAAGACTTGGCGTGGAGCTCGACTTCGGTCATCGCCCTCCCCCCAAGCAAAGCTCTGATGTCTCTCTTAACTTATGCTTATCTTTCTTAGTACTTCTTTTTTCTCTTCGCCCGGAGTTTAAAGGGGGAATCCTTTCCCCTCCTGGGCACTCCGTATACACCGTCCTTGAGACCTTGAGACCTACTTATGCTAAAAATTAGTATACAGTAGAATGCATTAGTTTTGCATATTTTGTATTTAACTATTGTAAGTTTTTAACAGAAATTTTCCTAAAATTTTGTTATATTTTCATAAAATTCCTTCCTAAAACTTTTGTTAAATGTGCTATGATCCCTGCAATTAATCCAGTGGGATATTGCCATCTTGGTGATATTTTGTCCCAGATTGATGAAAATATCGTTAGTTATTAAAAATGATGCTTAATTGATGAATTAATTATTAAAACATTTCGATATATAGATTATAGTACTTATTGAGGATGCTATCAATATTAATAATTGTTAATTTAAAGTTGCCTGAAATATAAGTTAATTGAGTACTTTTAAACAGTATTATATGCTGTTATCCAGAATGTGCCAAATGTACAATTCAACATTAAAAACACTGTACCTTGGATCTTTTCATCTTTTTTTCATTGTGAAAGAAGTAAATTCATTGTATTATATAAGGAAAATCATGTGTTGCCCACATCAGTTTTTTTTCTTATAGAACACAGTTTTAAATTCCTAATAGTTCTTGGGATTTCTGAACTTTCTGTATTTTGTAGATTTTGTAATTCTTTTTCTTTATTTTTAGGGGTTTATAACTCCTATTTTTAGGGGTTTATCACTCCTATTGTTCAGGTTTGATACTCCTATTTTCCTTACTATTTTCTAGAAAATTTGATGTTGTCCCTGATCACATGATGTTACAAAACATGACATTTGGTACATAGGCGTCATATATTTATTTTGCTGCATCCAGGCCAGAACATATTTTCTGTTACTATAGTTTCAAACAACTTAAATGTTGCAAAGAGCAATATTTTATTTTGACTTTGGAATGTTGTCAAATTAATAAGTCTTCAATTTTTTAACTAAAATTATAATTTTTATGTATCCAGTTCTAATTTACACATTTGCAATAGGACAAGGAGACTTTTGTGCACTAATTAGAAATTTTGTTTCATATGTAATTTCGAATTTGCCTGTTTCAATTTTGATCTATTTTTGACTTCTTTATTTATTTTAAGCCTGCCCAACCCAACCCCATTTTAATAAAACGTGGCCCAAGGGACTCATGGGCATGGTTTAAGCCCTTGAGCCCGGTCGGGCCCTAGCCCATGAGCTAGACCTGAGCCCATGCAGACCTCTAACTTAGACACCTTGAGATTGATATTTAAAACTGAACCCCCTAAATTGAATTTCAAAATATGCCACTGTTGTCTTAGACACTTCCGAAATGATTTCATGCAATTTTTTTTATTGTGAGATGCCTATTTGTATGAATTTCTTTCTCAGTTCTTTGAAGAAGTTTTTCAGAGATCACAGATGGCCTACCGCTCCTGTGTTCATCATGGACATCAGTCCTGACTCCAGAGAATTCACGGCACCACTTCCTTACATTTTGATTATTCATAATGTTTTCATAAACAGAAGCAATTTCTTTGTGAATATATGCTGGCCGTTCACCTTTTGCATTGAGAGAATGTATGACGGAGTGCACTTCATATTTGCCAAGAATCTGAATCGATACAACCATTGTAAACACATGGCTACTCAAATCAGACTCAGCGTAGCAATGATAAACGACCATGAGGGAAATGTGAAAGGATCAGGTTCTAAGTTAGTATTGCTAACTTTGTCACTAAAACATTATATTTCTGCGTATAAGCAATGTGTCTTTACTTTTCAGACACACTTCATAGCATCCGGCCACACATCAAGCTACAGTAAGCCCTCAGGTCTGTCATGTTGTCTGGAGTTTTCACACTTCATAGCATATCAACAAAATATATTTTCTAGAAAAAAAAATTGACTATACACTTTTTTGCAGTTCAAAGTCAAATGTCAAATCAATTGACCTGAAATGAAAAATATCATTTACATTGTCATGTGGCATATCATAAGAAAGGTCATTCCTTAATCTATAAAATAAGCTTTACTTGAGCACAATCCATTGATTAGGTCAAAATATGTAGATATTTGAATATGTCAAGAATCATAAAATATTAATAAATTTTCCAAATTTCAAATTTTTATAAATAAAAAAATAATGAAATTTGGGGACTAAAAATTTTGCATAGAGTCTCTTATATATGAGTGGATAACAGAATAGTCAGGTTTTAAAAAAATCAGTGTTGGTCATGTTGGGATCTGTATTGAGTTGACGTGAAATAACCCATTTGTAAAAACTAAATGCATGTTCTGTCATTGATTATATAATGTCTTACAATATTTTCTTTCAAAAATTACTTATTATTATTTTCAGATAATTCAGTTTCACAAAATCAGCACATTAGCATGTTGTATTGATTTATATGGTTATAGAAATGACATAGTATTAAATTTTCTAATCATATGAATTCATGTGTAATTATGGAAAAACCCTATAGCACGTTATGATTCAGTCCACTGAATTATTGGTTGTCACACTATAGGGTACAAACGTGGTCTTTAGCTTAGATGGGCATTGATTTGCTATACAACTTAATTTTCATGGTAAATCGAAATGGAATATAAATTCCACACAGTTTTTATTAAAATTCAGTTAGTAAGAAAAATTTTTAGATTTGAAATACTAGCCATTTAAATTTTCTATTTATATTAATTTTTTATGGTTTACTGCTGCTCATTTATCTTGTGCACAATCTTTAATTTTCGTTTCAAATACAGTACAACCTCCAAAATCCGGACGTTTTCCAAATTTTCGGGGGGGGTTTTTTTTTTCCCCGGACTGATGAAGTTACGGAATTAAAAAAACAGGGTAAGATTATTTATATGGAATTATATTTTATAAACAAATACCATATTTTCCGGTCAACTTTCAAAATGAAACAAAAGTTTAGATAGACGGCCGTAGATCGGCTTGTGATTGAATTACATTGTTAGTGTTAATCCCTCCTCTCCCTTATTCAAGTCACAACTCCTGATTAATTATTTCGCATAAAATATACATCGTTGTTTAAATACGGAATTTTTATTATCAAAATTTTCTTTTCTCATTATTGAAAAAGACATTTTTCTGAAACAATGTAATTTTTAATATTAAACACTTTAAAACGCTATCGTAACATTTTATCACAGATTGTTCAATTAAATCTAAAAATCCCGAGAATTCATATTAACTCTCGCTGAAATTTATTTTGTTTACTTCGTAGTACGAATTCCATTCTTCAATGTATTCTGTTTTGTCTTCAGAATCTCCTCCCCCTCCCGATATCTGATGATTTTTTCGTTCTCGTTGAGCATGTCAGCTTAAAATCAACTGTATATTTTGCCTTTTTCGTTTAGAAAGCCATATTTACATACTATAGATAGCAAATAAATAACTAAATAATATCGTATCGCACAGAACCGAGCAACAAGGTCATTAACACACAGACCTCTCAAAAAAGTTGGCTGCATTTACGATTAGGAACTAAGAAAATTCCTTTCTTCGCTTTCCCTGCCCCACCACATTCCGGTGCTGCTGCAGCCTAGTAATGACTCATCGTAATTTAGAAAAATCATTGAGGAGAGATATTTTTCTTTTTTAGAAAAGATATTTATTTTATCTACTGCGATATTTTTTACATATTTGACTATTACTAATAAAGTTTTTACTTTTTTCAGTGTCATCAACCTTTTTAAACACAACTTTATATAGATGCTAGAAAATAAATGAAACTTTTAAGTTCTTATTTTTTGTTTTTCGTTCGTTAATAGCGAAAACGGTTTAAACACATTTACACCTTTAAATATATCGTGAAAAGTGCTAATCCTTGATCTTTATTAAATCTGGGCACTTCATTAAATCTTCCGGAGCTTCATTAAATCTCGACAAAGCCGATATAACGGAAGTTCTGCACTGTGATGTTCCAATCGTAAATAAATTGAGTGATGGTGAAATTCCTGATATGATATTAAATAAAAAATGATCAAAGTAGCGACTATAAATGTGGAGAAGAAAAAATACCCATTGATAATCTTATGCAAACAATCGATCATACAATTAAAGGTCTTGAACAAAGAAGCTTTATAACCGAGCAGAAATAATGTCCATCTACAGGATAAAGAAAACTGCTTTCCCATAAACCAAAATTAATGAAATAACGAATGTTAATTCAAATATTTAAACAAAATGATAAAGTGTAATTTTATCATTTCGTTTTGTTCGCACATTCTAAATTATTAATGTGTATATTTTTTCTTAGAAATTTCTTTTGCCCTATTTTTTAGATTAAATAATATGTTTTAATTGATTAACTTAACTTTTGCCATTATTTTTACTAAAAATAGTGCTTTATAATGTATTTAGTTAATATTAAATCTGAATTTTATTCAAATTCTATAATCCAGAAAAATCGAAAATCCGGAATCAGCAAAGTCCGGATTTTCGAGGTTGTACTGTACTAATGATTTACAGCATAAAATTTATTAGCCTATCCCAAAATAAGATTCCTTTTCAAAATTTAATATTGTAGTAAGTTCTTGCTATATTCTAAAAGTATGATAAAAATTGGCATTCTGCTAAGTAAAAATGTTGGCAACCGTGTAAAAACAGAGCATTCACTTTTTCTTTTTCTCATGGTGTAAGCATGTAGATAACTGTTTGTCTGTTGAGTTCTGGAGTAAATTTTATTTTTATAATTCTGCATCTCATATTTTCTTTACAAACTTCTGATATGCCTTCTGATGATATCCTTATGATAATTTTTGATATGCACTACACTTCAATATTATCAATTCTCATTGTCTTCATTTAAGTTGCATTTTGTTTCTCTTAAAAGGTTTTTGTATTTTAGTAGATTTAAATCAATTTTATATAGGTTATCCGTCACCATCCTTTTTACATAAATTGGAACTTTCTTTGATACAACATGCTTTTACTTTTTTTTTTTTTTTACATCAATGTATATATACATTCCAGCCGCATACAAATTAAGGTTTTTAACAAGTTTCATAAAATATTTCAAACATTTTGAAGTTTAGTGCTATTTATAATAGTTTTGATCAGTAAACTTTGTGTACTATTTATTCCCTGTTCTCTGAGGATGTCTATATATATACATATTTTCACATTATAACTGGGGTACTTATACAGTTAAATAAATGAAGTTCCTGTGTTCAAATTTTTCTATCTGTATTGTATTAATACATTGAAAAACTGTCAGTAGACCCTAAAAATTATTTTTGTAGACCATGAATGATCCATAGGTCATTGTTTTTCCATGTATTCTCTATATGATAGTTAATTTGAAATAACAGTACTCAAGCCTTATCAAGCACTTCAACTTTTCTGGGTAATCTTTCATTGATTTTGAAAGGAGTGAACAAGAGCTTGCTCTTAGCTTGTAAAATTGTGAATCAAATGGATTGTTGCTACTAAAAAATTTGAATCAAACTTTCAAATTTTGTAGTCATTTTTTGTTACTTTTTAACATTTGTAATTTTAATTTAAAATTTAAAAAAAAGCCGATGTCTCGCCCATATACACCATACACATTTATACTGAAAAGAGTGTTAAGTTTAGTTACATTAAAAATTTTGCATTGATGAATAATTTTAACTTGTATTAAAATTTGTACTATAACGATTGCTCTTTTTGAACATTGGTATAAAATAGTTAGATATTAGAAACTTGTGTGGAAAAGAAAAAATAAATAACATACACCCAACTCTTTTTACATGAATTTGAAGTTACACGGTTCAAAAAAGTCTTCTTTTTTTGAAAAATTTATTTAATCTAACATGTTTTCAAAGTCATTGTCTTATGTATGTGACCATGAGCGGTCTAGTATAAATTGCAGTCTTTGGTACCAATGTATCAGAAAAAATCATGTGTTTACCACACTTCCAAAAATTAGGCAGCACTGCTATCGAATAGAGGGATTCCCCAGTAACTACTGGGGAATCCCCTTGTTTGATAACTCTTATCTACCCATTTTGTATGACATTTACATAACATATTGCATCATTAAATTGTTTAAGTTTATTTGCTCACAATATTTAATCAATTGTTTGTGTTATCAGCCATACATAGTGCTATTAATTATGTATTTGAACATTTCTGACCTTAAGAAGTGAAAAAAGGTATTTTTTATCTAGATAAAATTTTTACCCTAGATAACATTTAACAAATTGTCGAAAGTTTCAAAGATTCGTAAAAGGCAAGCCATTTCTTTAAAAATTTTTACACGGTTTTTAAACTAAATATAGTTCTTTATTTCATCTTACATGGTTTTCGGATAATATGGAACGTATCCCCAATTTTACTATAGGAAACTTATGTCTTCTTATACAGATTTTTTTTACACAAATTTTTGAGGAACCATGTAAAAAAAGAGTTGAGTATATGTAAATTTTGTGAGTCATATTTAACTCACAGTTTCTAAATAATTAGTCAGTTTAGTTTTAAAAGTACTAATTGGTACATACTGATTACAAGTAAATGTGAGCTCAATGAGTGAATCTACATATCCATCCAATTTTGCTTAATGTCTTTGTTAATATTTCTTTATTTAACTAATTGCTTTAGTTGACTAATATATTAATTTATATAAGAGATTTCGAACAAGATCATTATTGCAAATAGTGTCACAAATTAGAGATAAAACAAAGTAGATTTATAAAGGAGAATGGTCCTAGGGTTATTAAAGTGGGTTAACCTATTTATGCTCAAATTATTTATTTTCACAATTTTTGTATAAAAATGAATAAGTTTATTTTTCATAAAATATATAAAAATTTATGTACTGCATCAGAGTCCATGCGCCTGCACCAAACGGCGCCAATTACACTTACCTGCTACAAACTGCTGCAAAAACTGCATTTTCAGCTTGATTTGCCCCACGTTGCACCAATTTTACGATTGACTTAGAAAAAAATCACGAAAATTCTAAACAGAAAAAAAAATCTTCTAAATAATAAAATTTAAAAAATCGGAAATATTTAAACATTTTGTAAGATTTTAACAACTTTCAGCAAACAAAATTAATGCTAATAGCTTCAAACACGTTCCGGTGGTGCAACTGGATGTTTATTAAAAACAGTGTGTTCAGCAGTTTTTTGTTCTCTATGTAGGTCTGCTATAGTTGGGGATGGAAATAATTTGTAAAATCAAACGAATTATATAATGTGTTGACTAGTTCATGTATGAGACTGAAGTTTGAGTTTGAAAGGGTTCCTTTTGCACTTACTTATGGTTTTTTGTTTGAATTAGAGTGATGCATCATACAAATTTCACCATTGTAAAGCGGAGGAAGTGCAATAATTTAATTGCAATTTAAGACTATTTAGATGTTTGTAACGATGTGTACTATTAGCAAGGTATATGTAAGCTAACACTTGTTTAGAATTTTTACGTTTTGTTTGTTCATAGTTATTAAGAACGGAGTGACGTTAACTTAAAAAAACAGAAGCGACTTTTTGTCTTTTCAACTCTATTAGAGGCTTAAATGGATCGCGCCACATTTCTTTTAGAAATTTTTTGTATAAACTCTGATTGAGTTTGAAAAATTTGGGGCCGCATTAAAAATGTTCCATTTCTTACATGAAGAGCTGTTAAATACTTCAAACACATAACATCGGAAGATTTGGTTTTGAATGGGGGGGGAAAAAACCAAGTGAGGTTTGCTGTATGCATTGCAGTTCCTATGACACGACTTACATTTTCACATCTATATTGACAAAAATCATAATTTTAAATGCTAAGTTTAAGCATCACGTATTTGCTTTACACTAATCTAATTCTTATTGAATAGCTCATATCAAGTTATCTTAATGTATGCTTAATTTGGCGTGAATTGAAAAAAATTGAAAGATAAAAAGTACACAATCTTCTTCAAAGTATATCACATTGAAAGTAAATTGCCCTTTTTTGCAGAAATTTTTATATTTTTATGGTATACATCTGACGTGGTCATTGAAATTTACTGTTAAAATCGCTTTTTTATATATATTATTTCTCTTTTGCAGTCAAACTAAAACATTTCCATTTCATATATACCTTCGTATGCCTACACAGATTCAATATCATGGGTTTATGTCGATCCACCCCTGGAAATCCATCTTTTTGTCTCAATTTTATATCCTGCAAAAAATTCCCTGTTATGGCCTCCCTCTCCCCTTGAACATTGAGAGAAAAATTTCATCGTAAAATAAATTTATTGAATGTGATGAGGACTGGTCCGATGGATTTTCTGATGAAGATTGTACTTAATTAAAAGGGGAAAAAGTGTTATTCTTTCTTAAATTAGTCTCTACACACTCTGCGATTTTCTGTTGCATTTACGGTGATAAATCAACAGAATTCTACTTCGTTCTTTTAGCCGAACATTTTCAGTAAGTGCCCCTTATATTTTTCCTCGCATTTTAAGAGACATATTGACAAATTCTATGTACTACTGTAATACATCAGGCTGAAACGCAATGTTTGGGATGTCAAAAATGAGACAAATTAAAATCTTCGGTCAAACAAAATGAATAAAATAAAGTATATAATTTTGTTCTACGTATATGATCTTGCTTGCATAGAAATGTACCCTCCCAAGTTAATTTTTTCCTGACTAAACTGTAATGTTGCTGCACATCATGAAGAAAAGCATCTTCCCACATTCGTTTTTTCCTATTTTTGAAAGACTGAAAAAAACAATCAACTTTGTTTTCACATTCATATATTAGCTTACTTAACAAAATTTGGTTTCAATTGATCAAATTGTTTTGGAGAAAAACCAGTGATAAAATTTAATATAGCAAAATGCACGTGACGCAAGCAAGATTTAAAAATAAAATTTCGAGGCGGAAGGAGGGGAGCTTTTTCTTCTTGAATTTAGAAAATTGTACAATTCGCATTTCTTTTGGAGCTTTTTAGCCAGTGGGGGGAGGGACAAGTTTTCTACAAATATATCTAAATGCTGTTACTGAAATAAAAATTAGGTTAACATATAATGTCTCTGGGGGAGGTGAATCCCCCCTCCCGATATATGCCTGAAAGAAACACTGTGTACAATGCAATGTAACAACGTAATGCTTGTTCAAATCCGCAATTAAAAATAATTTCCTTAAATTATGATAATTTTTACATGTGACATGTGACAATTAGTAATTTTTTATGACATGTTTGGTGTTAATATGGAGTAAAAAGGTTTTAAAATTTGAAATCTGTAACTATTTTTGCGCTAAAATCTATATTTATAAATATAGCTTTCTGAACTAAGGTTCTTTTACGAATGCGCCACTTGCAGTAACAGGTGTTTATTTTGACTCCGCCCGGATGAAAGATGACCGAAAGAATCTGTTTGAATTAGCCATCTCGGCGGGTTTTAATGAGCTAGAATTTATTTCCCTACATATTATTTATTTTAAAATCTTTTACAGCTAGATTTTTGCTCTTGTAGTTCTACAATGTTTAAATATGCAGGTCGTTAAAAAATTAATATGCAGGTCGTAAGTTTGGTTAGAAAAGATTAAGCACACAACATTGATAGAAGGTCTTTTATTACACTTCTTATAAGACGTACAAAATGGAAAAAGGCCAGAGCGCTTTTGAGCGTTAATGCGCTCATCATCAGTGACTACATGAAACGTAAAAAGAATCGTTTATATATAGATCTGTAAAGATGACAAATTTGCATAAATACAATTAGTAAATGAACATTCGATTATCTAAGGAAAAATACACAAAAAACATAAAATATTTTTAAGGGATTCAAAAACAAGTATATCTCAAGAAAAGTACAATTAAAAATACTATTTTATTACAGGAATGCAAATTCAGAAAGGACAGTCCAGCCCAATCCACATGATGATGTCAAAGATAACTATGAAGAGACTTGAATTGCATAGTCGAGAATGAGTCACTAAGCATAACTTAAAATTTGAACGGGGTCAAAATTACAAATCGGCGCACAGTAGATATGGATAAAAAGGGATTCAAAAAGGAGAATATTACGGGGGTTATTACAATGCATTAAAAGGAAAGTTTTTTCAAACATAGGCAGAAAATTATCATTAACAACATAATGAGCAAGAACCATCGAAAGTTTACCACCTTTGACATCTCGAGCGTGTTGTGCTAAACGGATGCCAACATTGCGTTTGGTACTGCCAATATAAAATTTTTAGTCGCCATCGGTACATAACAGAGGAACCACATACACCTCAGCATAGCTTTTAAAATCATCCATATCCCCAAGTTTATCAGAACAAATACGGTTAAATAAAGTAGTAATATTAGAGTGAGCAAGCCTAAAACCAAATTCATGACAGAACTGAATAAAGGGATGGAAAATTTTAGAATGGTACGGAAAACTAGATTTATAAGTTAAACGATCTTTTAAAGCAACACGTTTAGTATCAATTTGAGTAAATTTACGGCGAACGTGGGCGAAAATCTTATATATAAACTTAATAGAATAGGCAGCCTCATGGCCAAGATTAAAAATAAAATTAATTTCATCTCTCAAAGCTGAGATAGAAGAACAAACATTAAATGCTCAATTAAAATAAACGTTAAAAGAAGCATTTTTAGAGGAAATAGGATGGTAAGAATTAACAGGTATACAGGAATTAGTAAAAGAGGGTTTCCGGAAAACAGAAAAGTGAAAACCAACAGCAGAACGGGTAACCAGAACATCAAGAAAAGGCAAAGAACAATTGGATCCATGCTCAACAGTAAAATTAATCGAAGGGTAAAAATCATTAGCCTCAGACTAAAGAAGAAAGATATTATTTTAATTACTATCCCAAATAATAAAAACATCATCCACGTATAAATCTAACTTATAAATCTAGTTTTCCATACCATCCTAAGATTTTTCATCCCTTTATTCAGTTCTGTCATGAATTTGGTTTCAGGCCTGCTCACTCTAATATTACTACTTTATTTAACCGTATTCGTTCTGATAAACTTGGGGATATGTATGACTTTAAAAGCTATGCTGGGGTGTATGTGGTTCCCCTGTTATCTACAGATGATGACTATAAATTTTATATTGGTAGTGCTAAATGCAATGTTGACATCCGTTTAGCAGAACATGCTAGGGATGTCAAAGGTGGTAAACTTTCTACGGCCCTTGCTCATTATGTTGTTAATGATAATTTTCTGCCTACGTTTGAAAAAAACTTTCCTTTTAATGCGTTGTAATAACCCCCATAATATTCGACCATCCTTTTCGACCAGTTTGGCAGCAAAGCGCGTCGTCTTTTGGGCCGCGACAGCTCCGGAATGCCGCCATCCCGAAAGGGTTAAAGGATTCCCGAAAATGGATGCTTGAACGGAATTAAAATCACTCACTAAAATAAAGATGGTGCGTGAAGCTCGTTCCCGCTATTTCGTGCTTGTGAAGTTATTTATTGGTTAAATATTCATTATAGCATATTTTTCACAATGAAAAATTAAAAGAATTAATCTATATCAACGAGTTTCGGGAATTCGCTGCCGCTCGGGGCCGGCGCAAGTGTATTAAATCTGGGCGTCCGGCACGAATAAAGGATATCAACCTTGAAGATGGGAGAATGCTTTTCCGAGCTGAATTGCTGATATTGCAATGTTATGTATTATTATTCTACTTTAACCTACATATGAATGGCCCATAAACGACTATATGGAAATTATGAATGTGTGTAGCATTGGATAAATTGCGTGTTTGAAGGATACTGTCCCGGACATACTTCGTATTAATTTTAAAACTTGATCGCGAGAACGTCATAATTTTTAAAATCTCGATGTACGACAGTTTTTCTCTAGGAGAAATTTCAGATTTCCTTTTACAGATTATACCCTGTTTTAAGTTATTAATCTCTCATCAACGATGTATAAAACAACGATGTATGAATTCCTAAAATGTTTGCATAGTTGTATTTTCAGAAGTGCTAACTGTTAACAATTATTATAAATCCATTTAAAAGTTCCATTATTAAGTTCCATTTTCAACTTACCCGCGGGGCCAGGGGTAGTTTACGGCCCTCTTCCCGTTGATCGGAAAATTCGGGTTTTGCAATAAAACGGCATGTTTCTAGCGATATAAAACGCCATTTTTTAAATTCCAAACCTCGAAATATTAAAAAAAAAATCAAATTTCTTCAAAAGGATAGATAATTTATTTGTTATGAAATAAACATATTGAGGAAATTTTAAAATAAAGGAGTTCATAACGTCCATTAATATAACGGGGAAAATGGCCGAAATATCGCGATCGCAATGATTGAAAAATTAGAGTAAATGATCAAAATATAAAACAAGAATATTAATTTATTAAAATTCGCCGAAAATCATTTGTAAAACCCTCGAAATTAAAGAAAAATTAGTGGACGGGCTTCTTAAAAATAATAGTGAATGCTTCATAAGCTTGGAAAAGTAAAAAATAAAAAGATCAAGTTGAGAAAACTTAAATGAATTTAAAATTGCCTCAAAATGTATTTGAATGCTTCATGATAAATGAATTTTTTTTATGATGTATTGGAAAACAAATATTATAAAACACCTGAAAAGGTCCATAATGAAAATCATTGGCAAGATTATAAAAAAAAATTACAAGGTTAAAAAAAATTAGTGAATATAAATGTTTAAAATATTTAAACAATGGATAAATGAAAAATTTAAATTTGACAAACCTTTAAGAAATGGAAAAAATGGTAATATTGACAATAACTTACAGAAAAGAATTTCTTTTAGGAAAAAAACCACTTAAAATAAATTTTAAAAATTTATTAAATGTTAAAAATGAGAAGATAGCAATAATGAATGCATGTTAACAATATTACGCATTAATAAATTAAAATATTTCTGTGAATTTGTCTTTGTTACTGTCAAATAATAATAATAAAATTTGTATTTTGCCAATATCTTAAATGTTCCCCAATTTTTAAAATCCTCCTCCGCCTCAACATCGAAATAATAGATTCTATAAAAGTAGATCCGCTAAGGAGTTTTCTTGCCAACATACATATAGTGATACCTTGATAAAGTACTCATCAGTTCAAGACATGGGGAGAAGGATTGATTGTTTGACTTATGTCTACTGTATAAATAAATCTATTATAAATAAGTACTAAGTAATAAAAGCAAATTTCTAAATTATGTTTAAACATACTTACAATTTAATTTTGCATAACATTAAGCAACTTGAAAAAGCCATCGCATGATGTAATGTAAAAACACGTTGAAATTACAAAATTATTTTTACTCGCTTTGCCTCTTTAAGGGAAAAACTCATCCAATGTTTTCTGCTTCAAATTTGATACTCTGTTTTTTTATGCTGCTTATCTATACAATATATATAAATATATATAAATGTTTTATATTTATCTTTTATATTCATTTATCCGTCTATCAGTTTTTAGTTAGTCGAGTTTATGAGTGTTGTTAGGGAATTCTTATGTGAACAGATGATTGAAGAAAATCAGGGAATTTCAGGAAAAATACTCTGGAAATCAGGGAAAACTCAGGGAATTTTGTTTTTAAGTTTCTGTAGCCACCCTGCAGGATATTAAAACAGGTAAGTAAGAAATTTGCCTTACCAAACATACTGACGTGCACTTCGTATGCCACCATACACAGATTACATGTTATGGCGAATATAAGACTAACATTCATGGATTTCAGTATTTAAAACACTGTAAAAACATGGTCTCATAAACAGAGAACCATTTAAAGCCAAAAGATCATCTTTACCATTGATCAAACCACTGTGTTAACGATCTGCCGATCGCACATTCGAACCAGCCGTCAAACAAGTCAGGAGACACGACCTTACAAGTAAAGAAGGTCTGATGTGTGTCCTGTTCTAAAAATGTGTCTAGTATATATACCCAGGGATGGGTGCATTCCGGAACTCAATCGTTGCCGGCAACACCCTCTGGATATGCAAAGTAGATGCGTACGCCACGAGAAGGTGATTTGCATGTTAAGCCTGTTGGGAAAACGTCACTATTCATTAACGAGAACTGAAAAGAGTCATTAAAAAAAAAATTAAGATGAATGTACGTTCACGGGAAATGAGAATCGCAATGTAAACAAACCTTTTTTTCCCAGCAATTTCCCTGCGCCAAAACTGATACAAAATGCTATATCCGGTACACGGTCCCTGACTACATGCTACATAAATTAAACTATATTATGGTGCAAACTTGATAATCCAACATTTGTTAGTCCAGTACACCCTGTAATCCAACATTTTTATGCTTCAGCAACTTCTAAGAAATAATGTATAATGCAAAACTATAACTTGGCCATGCCCACGTTTTCTACTCTCACAATACCCTCTTATTAATCAATCTAGTAATCCTACATCATGCTGTTTTTCGAACATCAGATTATTAACTTTGTAATGGTGTTAGAAATATAAATGTTTGAAAGATGATTACTAATTATGAGTACACAAATTTACACAAGTATACAATTTTACACAATGAAAATAATATAAAAATAATATGAAAATAAATTTATGATTTATTTCGTATGAAATTTTTTAACACATTCCATGCACAGTGTAATGTTACACTTTTGCAAAATAATAGTGACTTACTACAACAATCGTATCTTTTATATGATAGATGATTCTTCCTGTCCAGTTTGACACTGTCAATAACTTTCAATCTAAACATATAATGGTTATACATACAGGGTAACCACAAGGAATTTGCCTTCCTTGTCCTAACTTGCGATAAGGTACTGCTACCACTCTGCGAAACGAGGATTATCCTGAAGGTACATTAACTTCTACTTTGTTGTTCAGATGCCTGTCTACTTGAAGATCAATAAATTTAAAGTTTCTTGGAATGGCTTTAATAAATGCAGTCTCAATTTCTTTTCAGTAATATTTTCTTCATCTGTTAATTCATCCATGTCGGAAGATGGGTGTATATCGCTGTGTCATATTCTACAGAAAACTTATATTCCAAAACTTCTTCTAAATTAGAAAAATGTTCCGAATTCATAATGAATATATATATATTTTTAAAGATAAATAATTTCTTTTTTTTAAGCATATGTATTTGAAAAAAATATACTAATTGTAATCCACTTCTAAAAACAGTAATTCAGTTTCAATTCTAAGTATGATATGTCTTTAGTGCAGAAATACATAACATTATGTGCCCATAGTGCTGTTTATATGACACCACATTTAAGAGGCAATTTGAATAAAATAAAATATTTTTACCCATATACATTTGTTGTTGTTTTGAAGACACACAATTGAAACACGACATAAAGTGATGAATAAGTATACCAAAATTAATTTTCATAAAGAACAAAATATAACAAGAAATTAGGATATACTTTTGTTGTTTTGAAGATACAGAATGAAAAGTGACTTACATGCGATAAATAAGTAGGGGAGGGTAGGGTACAACGGACCACTTTTATATATTTTGACTCTTTTCTTTTAAACGATGAGAAAAATTCTCACTTTAAATGAGTATACATATTGTCTATATATTCAGATTTATGATATACTTACTTAAAAATAATAATTGCAATTATGTATTGCTGTAAATCCAGGGTTGGGGTACAATGCTCCATGCCATGGTGTACTATGGACCATGGCTAAATTTTCTAAGAGATATTAAAATGATTCTTCTGTACATTAAAAACAATTTATTTAGTATGTAACAACACACAGATTTCAGTAAATTATTGCATTTCAATTTTTAATGGTCTTACTCAATTAGAATTTCACTATTGCAACTGTAATTTTTTTAAATCTAAATATTCAGTTTTTTTCTTAAGTTATTCAATAAATATTAGAAGAAAATAATAGTGTGCAAAATAGGGGGCCGGGGGTTGAATGAAATATATTCAATTCATAAAGCAATAATTAACGGAGATTAAAATTTGTAAATGACACACCAAAATATTTATGTGCACCTGAGAGTCTACTATATTATGTGATATCCTAAGTTCTGGAAGGCATGTTACAATATCTTAAATATTTATGATAGATACATCAACTTTAACAAAAAAAAAAAAAAGGCATCTTAAATAGACTTTTGTCGCATTAATCACACAATATCATGATTTACGTTGGAAAAAAATCAATACATCGCGATTCACGTTCCCGTGAATGGGCGTTTATGCAAATTTAATATGAATGACTCTTTCCGTTCACTGGCGTAAACCGTGACGTTTTTCAACATGAGGTTTCATGCAAATCAGTTCTCAATGCGTACGCATCTGATTTGCATATCCGGGGGCGTTTCCAGAACTGTCCATTCTTGGATATATAGGACAGAGGTTTCTTGAAGCAATCAGACATCAATCAGACATCGACACTGATAGACGACGATCGAATCAGACGATTGATCGAGACATGAGACGCAGACTTAGACTGATGCAGGCAGACAGAAATGCTTTAGACAGAAGCACTGCGGGATATCGTTAGACGATGGTTTTTAGTCGAGACGGACACAGATGTGGTCAGTTTAGACCAATATGTATTGAACGTTAAATTTACTTACATACGTTCGGAATTCGCGTTAAATATTTTCTGATGTCTTATCCATTGGTTTTCCTATGCCAAGTGTGATACCTTCGATGGTGGCTGCAAATACACGCAAGTGATAGAGGTAGTATAGTTACTTACTACCAATGCTTCAAGGAATTTCTGTCGGATTATTTACAACTGCAAATTTTTGTACATAGTATTATTTGATGTTTTGAATAGGGCACCCGGGGTCGCATAAGCGCCCCCGGTCGTTACCTACAAGATCGGTGAGAGATGTCTTCTTCCGCCCTAAAAAGCGGTTGCGTCCATCCTAGCCTTGTGCTCTCAATGTAGATGCTGACTCTAGTATGCTGTACACCTCCCTTGCTTTTGGGAATTCGCGTTTTTCGTTGGCAAGCTACCTTATATGTCGTCGCTACTAGGCACTGCTCAAGCTCAAGGCCCTGCGCCCCTCGGGGCGCCCCAGTCTATCCCCCTCTTTTCTCTCTCTGTTGGGAACCCGCTTGGGCCCCAACGTTTCTGTTTTTCTGAAGACCTGGGGAAGGGCACGACTTAGGTCGCGCCCCCCCCCCCCCCCCCCCCCCAGGCATATCTTAGATATTAATTTCTTTCAGTCGTTTAAAAGCCTTTTATTACTTCCTCTTTATGTCTCTTTTCTCTTCGTCTGGAGTTTAAAGGGAGGAGTCTTCCTCTCCTGGGTACTCCACTGACCCCGTCCTTGAGTCCTTGAGTATTTGATGTTTTGTGGCATGGAAAATTACCTGGAATGTGTAATTTGCCTAGTTATTTTTCTCACGAAATAAAGTGAACGATGTTTTTCTTTAAAACTGGACCTGTATACTTTTATGACCCAGCCAACACTTATTGACTCTATGCCAGTGCGTACTTTGCTGTTCAATTTCAACTTCAAATTTTTAAATTTTCCAACAATTTTTACCAATTCTTTCAATGACTACACCAATGCAATATCTTTTATAATAAATTTTATAAGAATATAATCGCTATAACCTTTACTTCTGTGTTTAAATATTAGAACCATGCTGTAAAACATTTTCAGTTTCAGTGTATTCTGTTTCACTATAAATAGATACATTGCTGTCAGAATCATTAGAACTTTCAGATATATTTGCAATATATTTTACTTTCTTTTCTTTGCACCAGATTGTGGAGCTTCAATTTTGCTTTTGCCTTCCTTTGATACAGTAATTAACTCTTTTTGAATATTATTTCTGGCTTTAATTGAAGTGGTTCTTTTTTGTTTTAATTTTTTCTTTTCTTTCTTCATGGCTTCTTTTTCTAGACATCGGTATTATTGGTGACCCTTAAACTTGTCTAATATGAAAAAGCATTTAGTAAGTGCTGAATTTCTTCAGATGATCAAAATTTGGAACAGTATGGATATAAAGAATTTGGTGAAATCCGCCATTTTTTTTGTCACCAAGAATGGCACCAACATGTATGCTGTTTGAAAAGTCCTAACGGACGCCATCTTGGGCATTACACATAACAAATATAAACATATATAATTAAAAATGCCACCATAAATAAGCATAAAATAATGTTAAAGTAATTAAGAAAAGTCGATACTTTGAAAAATGATTGTACTTTAATGAAATTTCAAAAGAATGATACTTAGCAAAAAAAATTACTCTTTAACAAAATTTTAATAAGCGATACTTAGATAAAAATTTGTACTTTAAAGAAATTTAAAAAAAATAATACTTAGAAAAAAGTTTGTACTTTAAAGAAATTTAAAAAAAAAACGATACGATAAAAAAACGAGAAAGATTGTAGTTTAAAGAAATTTTTAAAAAACGATACTTATACGTCTCACGTAGCAATAGCTTTTTGTGCGACAACTATGTGGACAACATGAAAATCATAAAATTTAATACAGCCAGGAAATTAAACTTTAAATTACCCTCTAAAACAAAGCAGAAGCCATGCTTAAATCAAAATCAAAGCACAGTACCTGGTTTAATGAAATCCAAAACTTCTCAAAGAAAAACACTTGTAAATATCCAAATTGCACAAATAACTGTTTCCACATTGCGGTCATCAGAGAACGATCATTATTTCTATGTAAATTTTCTGCTTCTACATTATTTTATCTATTAACATGTGCTATCTTTAATTTTTGTATGATATTCATGTTTTTAACATACACACAGACACATTTTTACACACACAGCAACAACACAACAAAAATAAAATGGCCAAAGTTGAAGATATCAGAAAGCTAAAAGGGGTTGCCAGAAAAAGACATTTCGAACCAAATGCAATTTATTTTCGCGTCACATTTGGCGATTTATCGCTTTAGAAAAAGTGTCACAAACCAAATTCTTTATATCCAATCTGTACCCAAAATTTTGTCAAATAATTTTTGTGCTGTAATTTTGTTGGAATTGCTTGTTGATAGCCTGTGATGATTAAAAGTTGTTATTTCAGTCTGTCTAAGCAAAATTTCAAATTTCCAATTTCTAAAATTGTACAGCTAATTTTTTGCTGCTGAATTTTTTTCCAGAACTATAGCATATTCTTTTGATTAATCATTGCAAATTCATAAGTGAATTTTCTTGTCATTTTAGTCCATGATGTATGTATTCTAACAGCCTCTGCAATTTTATTTACCAACATTTTTTTCTCTTCCTTTGAGAATACCTGCCTATTTGCATAGTTAAGCAAAGTAAGTTAATTTTCTTGTCATTTTAGTTCATGATGTATTCTAGCAGCATCTACAATGTAATTTTCCAACATTTTTTTCTCTTCCTTTGAGAGTACCTGGCTATTTGCATAGTTAAGCAAAACTTAAGTGAAATGTGTTCTCACTTTTCACTTAGCTGCTATTTTTGAGGATTTGCACTTTTTAACATAACACACTAAAAGTGTGTTATGTTCAAAAGTACAAGTCCTATAGGTATTGTAATACTTGTCTTGTTTGCATATTTAATGAATAGATCGATTGTCATCAATAATATTTTTTCAGTCTGCTTTATGACCTCATTTGGCACAGTTCATTGTGTGGTATTCCTAAAAAAAGTGTTAAGTTATTTTTAAAATAAATTAATTTATATTTATAATAACATAATTATATCAAATTGATTTTTTGAAATTATTTTATTATTGATAAATGATTCAATAATCAATATGTCTCTTATTTCTATCTAAATTTTACCTCTTCACACTGAACAATGGCCTAATCATGATAGTACTGCCATATTTAAATGCAGTTTCTGAAGTATATATTAATTATACTTGTACACTTCTATACATTTTCCAGAATATGGCCCAAGATTTAAAAACTGTTCTAATTTTTATTTTGTAGGATGGTTGATTTCACTCACTCTACACTGATTCCATCCAATATACCAAGAGATAGAACTAGAAATCTATTAATTAGCTTAAAAAATATATATTTTTTAAGATTCTGTTTGATTAATTCTAGATTTAAAATATCATATATTTAAAGTACGAGGCATGTTTTTTATGTAAGTACCGTTTTGCGATTCCGCCGCCGCAGCGCTACGGTCGGCGTTCCGCGCATGCGCGCTGGTTACCTACATCTCTTGTCTACGCACTGACGCCATTACAGTCTGATTCTTCATTGTATACGTTGTTTACTGAGTGTTTAAGATGCCTCCGACAATCGTGAGTCCCGCCGATTGTGAAGTATGGGCTGTTATACGATTTCTTAGTGCTAAAGGCGTAAAACCGATCGATATTCATCGTGAGATCTGTGAAGTTTACGGACAAAACATTATGAGTGATGGAATGGTAAGGAAATGGGTGAGAGCATTTAAAGATGGCCGCACAAATGTGCATGATGAAGAACGGAGTGGGCGTCCTTCGGTCTTTAATGAAAATTTGGTGCAGAAAGTGGAAGAAAAGGTGAGAGAAAACAGACGCTTTACAATTTCATCAATGTGCGACTGGTTTCCTCAATATTCTCGTAGTGTTTTGTATCGCATTGTGACCGAGAACTTGAATTACCGGAAATTGTGTTCACGTTGGGTTCCAAAAATGTTGACGGATTTGCACAAAACCCAACGTTTAGGCAGTGCATTGACTTTCCTTGAGCGGTACCACAATGAAGGTGAAGATTTTTTAGACCAAATTGTTACTGGTGATGAAACATGGGTGGCCTACGTCACACCAGAATCAAAACAACAATCCATGGAATGGCGACATTCATCATCACCCAAAAGAGTGAAGTTTAAGCAAACAATTTCTGCCCGGAAAATCATGTGCACAGTTTTTTGGGACAAAAAAGGAGTATTGCTAGTGGAGTTTCTGCCTCGTAATGAGACAATCAATGCAGCGTCTTATTGTGAGACATTGAACAATCTGCGTCTTGCAATCCAGAACAAAAGACGTGGAAAGTTGAGTAAGGGTATCGTTTTGCTGCATGACAATGCCCGTCCACATGTGGCTAATCGGACCAAAGATCTCATCAAATCTTTTAAATGGGAAACTCTAGATCATCCTCCATACAGCCCTGATCTGGCGCCCAGCGACTACCATTTGTTCCTGCACTTGAAGAAACACCTGGGTGGTCAGCGTCTTCAAGACGATAACGAAGTCAAAACAGTTGTGATACAGTGGTTAACAAGTCAGGCGGCAGAATTTAATGAGGAGGGTATTCAAAAACTGGTGCCACGTTATGACAAGTGCCTCAATATTCACGGAAATTATGTAGAAAAGTAGATTAAGGTACAGGCTTTCATGTAGAAATAAAATTATTGCGATATCTTTGCACGTCTTTTTTTAATTCCAAAACGGTACTTACTTAAAAAACATGCCTCGTACCATGTTGTCACATATTTAACATTTATTATTCTCTTATGCTTAGTTCATTAGTTCCATTTTCATTTATAATATTTTAAAATTTGAATTATTAACACTTGAAGTGTGTAAATTAGAACATAAATCATGCTCAAATTTATTCATTAGAATAAAATAATTCATCAGTATTTACTAAAAAGGACTGATGCCCAACTTATAGAAGAACATGGGATACAGTGGACCAACGTCCATTGTACCTCAGGTGTTTTAGTCCATTGTGCTCTATATGAAAGTTTGACAAACACAAATAAAATAAACAAATTTTGAATTTATTGAATCTAGTCAGATATGATATAAAAAGAAAGAAATCCTTACCTTTATATTGTACTCAGACACTTCTTCAAAGTTATAATTCTTTAATGAAGAAAAGGAAATTTGTACAAGTGAAAATTTTTACTTTTGCCATCTATTAACCACCTACAACTGTAAAATATCTTGATTATGAGTTGAGAACAGGATTTTTGGATAAAGTACATCATGACTGTGTTGTCATATGTGTCAAAATATGAAGCATTGTAAAAAAACAAAAAGTTTAAGGGGGGGGGGGGTCCACTATGCCCTTAGGTCGATTGTGTCCCATTCTCCCGTATACAAAAATTAATTTTCATAAAGAACAAAGTAAGACAAAAAATCAGGATTAGAAAATATCTGATGTTAATTTGGCCAGGCATAAAGTTAGATTAATATCTGCACAATAAAAACTATCTGAGTATATAGAGAAAGGGGTCAAAGTTAAGGGTTGTCTACAATATCACCCCTCCTTGCATTTTGGAAATATTGCAACTTGAATAGTCAACTGCCCATTAGCACTCCACATTCTATTTGATGCTGGGTACTAATGGATTAAAAAGCAGTGATGGCTTGTGACTTCAGGAATGGGTGAAGTAGATTCAGTGACCCTGCCTTATAACCAATAAAAGTAACATTATTATGACATATCCTCTTGGAACTTGTGGGTGTTTTCACTCCACATTCTATCTTGGAACTTGTGGGTGGATTCTTCTTTCTGTGGTGGTAGCTTGGATTCTTCTTGGAACTTGTGGGTGTAAAGCACTCCACATTCTATTGGATGCTGGGTACTAATGGATTAAAAAGCAGTGATGGCTTGTGACTTCAGGAATGGGTGAAGTAGATTCAGTGACCCTGCCTTATAACCAATAAAAGTAACATTATTATGACATATCCTCTTGGAACTTGTGGGTGTTTTCTCAGGATACAAAAATGAGTCCAAATTTCTGGTTAACTAACACTTTTATTTAAAGGTACCATTAAGCATAAACAGTAGCAATACACGTCTAAAAACACTATAGTTACCTTACAGGATCACGAAACAACTGTCAGGAAAATTTAAACAATGATTAAATACCTTACTAAATCACAAAATAGCAGAAACTGTTCTCAAAACACTGACATATCTCACAATTCAATATGACTCGGATTGCATCGGCTCTGTCCAACTGAATGATGACCTCCTTATATATTCTCATAGAAATCTCTAGAAAGTGGGCTATAAAATAGAAAGTTCTAGAGATAATGAGAAAATACCAATGTCTTAAAAAACACCAACAAAAAGGCGTCAAATTGGCAATATTTCACCAAATATGGAGCCAGTGCTACGAAAATGTCACTAATTTCAGACAGCCCTTTCCTTCACATAATAGCAATGGTTGTCTGTAAAATTGCTTTCTCCTTGTGAGTGAGCAAAATGACATAAAACATTTAACATATTCATAACAATACCTAAACAGCTTTCCAAATACCTGATTCTGGGAGGGGGGTCTTTCTGCATATCATTGAAAGCATTTATAAAAAATATGTCTTTTATAAATGCTTTCAATGGTAGCTTTACTTCTGAAAGTTCTACTCTGGGACATAGGGGGAGCAGTGCTAGCTTCTTTTCCTTTGGTTGCAGTTCAGTGGAGTTTAGTTTTTGGGTTTGTCGGGCAAAGTCAGAAATTCGCTGGATGTGGCCCAAGCAATTTCTGCATACTGTGGGAGTTTCCCTTATCACGCTTCAATCTATACATTCTACATAAAGCAAATACTAATTATCCAACATTTATCAAATAATTTGAAGTTAAATGAGCTGCCTTATTTATATCAACCAGTGAGTAATAACGTGAAAATTATTAATTAATACAATGAGAAGCACTAAACATTTACTCATGTCATCTATCAGCAAATACATGACATTTTCAATTTATGTTCTCAAATTTTATCACTTCATTAAAAAAAGTGCCATTTTATAATATATTTGCAAAAATTTTAATGACATGCAAAATAATTACAAAAATATTACCTTATTCAATTAGACTGCATGTTTATTTCCATGAGAATATCAATAAATATTTTAGATATTATTAAATATATCATCAAAATATCTATCCTAATTCTATCCTAGTATTTAATTTTTATGAAGTCTTATAGATGGCAGCAGTGAAGCAAAGTGAAAACCTGTTTCATTTACCATATTGACAAGCAATTGCCATCATGGCAACCATCCGATAGCAGTAGTATTAGAGGTGATGCAGAATACAGTTGTCCGTAACCCTGCTTCATTATTCTTGGAGTGTTAATAAATTTAAATAATGCATTGTGCAGGGGAGTCAGATGTTTCGATGTTAACATTACATGGCAACTAAATGTAAATATAATCAATTTTAATTATAATAGAGTTAAATAACAAAAATATCAGTTTGACTAAAGTCAGATGAAAATTTTGAATTTTAATTTTTAAATTAAATTTAAAGTTTGACAAAAAAAAATCAAAATAATTCAGAATAATAAAAAAATATTTAACTGATAATTTAGGTGAAGCAGTGTTTTACCTGCATCACTTGATGAGCCGCCACTGTTAAAAAGTATCATCATGATATAAAAAATGGAAAATCCATTACTACTTTATTTCACATTGTCCTCATAGAATAATTTACTCTTGTTTGACAAAACCTTTCTTTTAACCAGATGTAATGACTCTAGGACCATTCCCTTTTTTGAATCTATTTTCGTCTACCTCTATTGTGACACTATTTGCAATAATGATCTGGTTCAAAATTTCAGTGTCACATTGTGATTAATTCTAAATTCCACAAGGTTGAAGCCACTATCTACATACTTAACCATTTAATTTTTTCATTTCTTAAAATGTATTTCTTTTTTATTGGATTATAATATTTAGTGTACTTTATTATACTTAAATACTTCATGGTTTCTATGTATGTTTTTAAAATATTTATATAGTATTTATTCTGCTATAGCTATACTTGCATCATTTTCAACTTCTTGTTGTGTGCAGATTTTAACTATCTTTGTGCACAACTGCACTGACTATGTCTGTGTTTTCATACATTTGTTTTCTGACAATGGACATATGAAACCCAAAATCACTAAAGGCTTATATTTATAAATGCAAACATCTCTCATGTAGTAATAAAAATGTTTAATGTTTTTGAAGTTGATTTTATCATGAATTAATGTTAAGAAAAGTCTTATAATACTTATACTATGAGTATGATTTAACTACTTTTTATTAAATTTTAAGGAATAAAAGTTATATTTTGAAAATGTAAATGTCCTACAAGTCTTTCTGCAAATTAGAATCAGGCATTCTGTCAAATGAAAATGTAATTTGTATTCTATCATATAAGTTATGAGCTTTCCAACTTTTGTTTATATTCAAATTCCCAACAAATTTTTTAATGAAATATATTTGCACTTTGTCTGGTAAAATATAATCTGGTTTTATCTGTATTATTTTATATTTGATATTTTAATACAAACACATTTTGAGGATCATATGAGTTACTAGAAAATCCATCGGGTGTTGCCAAGGCAGGGTAGTTATATAACATAATGAAACAAATAAATTTTATTCATATAAATAACAATGAAAATTGCATACAATCTGTGTACATCGATGCTGCAAATGTGATATGACCCTCCCCCAAATTGCAAAACCGAAGCTCATTACTTTCAGAAACTACTTTCTATGTTTTAATCTACCAATGGACACAATTTAAATCTTAATTACAACAATTTCAGCGCAATTAGATCAATTTATATAATAGACATATATTCCACAAACAATGTAATTTTTATGTTTCTAGTGCTCCATTTAATCTCTATTTTGAATAATGAGACTATAATGAAACAAATAAATTTTATTCATATAAATAACAATGAAAATTGCATACAATCTGTGTACATCGATGCTGCAAATGTGATATGACCCTCCCCCAAATCGCAAAACCGAAGCTCATTACTTTCAGAAACTACTTTCTATGTTTTAATCTACCAATGGACACAATTTAAATCTTAATTACAACAATTTCAGCGCAATTAGATCAATTTATATAATAGACATATATTCCACAAACAATGTAATTTTTATGTTTCTAGTGCTCCATTTAATCTCTATTTTGACCATTCATGAAACCCTGAAACAAAATGGCTGCACCTCCCTGTGCAATCGCACATATAGATAACAGTGAAAATTCATAAATTGCATGCAATCCTTGTGCAGTGAGCATGAAACGAACCACGAATCATAAAACTGAAACTCATAAATTTTGAAGACTCTACATTAAAATCTGCCAGTGGACATAAAATGGCCCCAGACCACTCATGAAACCATGAAAGGAACAAAATGGCTCTGACCGGGGCCGGCGGGATTTCTTCTTGTTATCGGGCCTAGATGCAGGATTCGTGACGTCACAACTTACATCCCATCCACGGCGTTTACACTTTGCTCCAGTTCTTAATCAGCGTCGATTATGGAGTCGATATTTTAGAGTGATAGAAGTTGGTTGAAGTAAAAATGATTTAATTGAATAAATATAACAAAAACAAATTATATATATATAAAGAAGGAATATAAATAAGATTGTAAAGTAAAAAAATACTGAATATTTCCGTCGTTACGAGTTTTTTTTTTTTCTTTTCTTCTAAAAGATTCAATGCCAGGTTTTAACCTTTTGAATTTTATTTTTTCATAAAATTCATTTACTTGAGAAATCTGGCTTTTGTTCTTAAATAACCTAATGCACAGAAACACATTATGGCCTCTTATATATATATAATAATGCTTTTGGGCAGAGTTAATTAAATTTCTAATTACATAGTTCTCCTAAAACATTTTAATAATAATATACATACATAATAATACAGACATTAGATTTATATTTTAAGCGTCAATAAGTGATCACGCCCATTATGAACGATTATTTCGGAAGTTACATTTGTAATTGACAGCAGGGTTGTGATATAAAAATATTTATTTTTTGTTATTGTGCACTTTCAGATTAAATTGAAATCCCTAGTTTGGTAAAATGAAATGTAGAGATTAGCGTGAATGACAGGAAAAGACAGTGGTCTCAAATAGTAATAATTTTAAAAAAACTAAAAAATCGCTTTCGGGTGATACGCTTTTTTACAACAGAAATAATTTAATCAATTTGAATAAATCGGTTAAATATCAAATATAATACTGTATTACAATGACAAACTATTTTACCAAACTTATTTTAATAGCTTGAATCTTACCTGTTTTTTTTTTCAACGAAAATAATTTTAGACGTTACTTATTGACAGACGATTTTCACCTGTGATGTGAAGTTTTGAAAATTCTACTTTTAACACTTTAAGGTTGCTGAGTGTTGTCATCTGCATTTTAATGAAACAATAATAAGCTAAATAATCCACGAAAAGTTTTCGGAGCCAATATGAATTTCAGTTTTTCCAAAAAAAGATTATGAAATTCAGATTTTTTTTTTGTAATTACAAAAATGCATGTAAAAAAAGAAAAAAAAAATGATTTGTGTATTTCACATTTTTATATTTAATACACATGTGCATAAAATAAATAAAACCATTGGTTTCCAGTCTCTTTGGAGGTCAGATGATTGAAAACATAAAGTTACATTATTCATTAATTTATAGTACTGTAGCAATAACATTCTCAATTTTAATCTTGCCTTTTGCTACGACAATATGACAATTGCCCATAGACCATTTACAAATTGCAGATCAATGATTCCTTTTTGACTCACTAATAAAAAATCAAAACACGTACACAAAAAGAACAAGATAACGTAAAAATTTTATTTACATGAAATTTTCTGTACTTTTACTTTATTAATTACTTACACCAAAAAATTTGAGGGTGTATAATCCATGAATTTTTTTTGGGGGAGGGGGTTCCAAAAATTTTAGGGGGATGCAACAACAATCCGCAAAAATGTCTAACTCTACACTTTACATATATAAATCGAACAATTGTTTATATTGATACCAACAAACCTTACTAAGAAAAATTTCATTATGCTAATGTATAATTAAAAAAACATGTATTTGCATTCTACTTATTCCATTAAGGTATGTTTATTTATACCCGATTTCCATCAGCTTCTTACGTAGCAAAAATACTCGTTCAACGGACGAATTTGACGTTGGATTTGAAAAAATTACGCTACCTAAAATCTTGACATCCATGAATCTAGTTCTAGATCCCTTCTAATCATATTCTAGATTTTAAAAATACACTTAAAAGAAAACCCCTTAAGGTGATACGTTCGTTAGACCTATACTGCATGTGCATCACTTTAAGTATCTTGAAAAAAGTGGACAAATTGATTACATTTTCCCTTAAATATTAGAAATTAACAACACCATGCATTATTATTATTACCTAGATAATAAAAATATTAACGATATAGCTTACCTTATTAGGATACATCTGTATCTTCGTCAATATTTACACGATCATACTTTCAAATACATGCTGTAAGTTGCAAATTCTGGGATGTACTTTATGACGTCACGAGCTACAGCAGCGCCGCAGGCATAGGCCCGATAAGGAGCAGAACTAATCCTGCCGGCCCCACTCTGACCCCTCTGCAATCACACATGTATATGAAGACATTTTCTGCCAAATTCCAAGAATGCATCCTTTCCTTGCTTATCATGTGCATGTGTGAAGAGACCTGACTTTTTAACTGCAAAGTTTGTTAAAATTTACCGATACATTTATATAAATATTTTAATTAATGTTTAATGTTAATTAATGTTTAATGTTTAATGTTGTGTTAATTAAAATTCTTTGTTTTTTTGGAGCTGTGTGTAATCGAAGTGGTTAGGCTACCTGCAAGTGCGGTTGCGGAAACGATGTAATTTGGCGGCCGTCAAGTGCGGACGTGCATTGAGCTACCTGCAAGTGGGCTACCGTCAAATTAACTGGATGGTTGTTGTCTTACGGCGGAAGATAACAAATTATATTTCGTTTACTAACATTAGACGACAGTGTTACTTAAATTGTAATTCTTCAAATACATTTAAAAATAAATTACCGATAAAAGAGTCGAATTTTACGGTTTCTAACTCCTACAAATGTATATATAGCATTAAAATAGAGCTTGAATGGAGCGATTCCTCTTTTCCACTGCTATTTTTCTGAAAATAGAATATAATAATCTTTCCAAACTTTTTAAGGAACTTGACAAGAAGTATTTGATCATAAAATTGTCAAATTAATAGACTCGAGCTGGAGCCCCCCCCCCCCCCCTCCCGGTGTGCAGGGGAACTCAGCCCGGACAGGAAAAATTAGGTACAAAAATGAGGGGACGAGGGCCCGGAGAGGCCCCTTCCCCCCTCGCTTTCCACGGGCCTGCATGTGTGTGCTTTATTTTGAAGAAAAAGAATAAGAGAAAGGTACAAGTGACATTTAACTCTTTCTCAGAAAAACGCTGGTAAAGTTGTGAAAGAAGAATATAAAATATTTACGCAAGTACTTCTAGTGAAGGAATATGATTTAATAGCACTAAATTTATGCTTAACTTATCTTTCAGCAAATTTTCTCTTCCATTTCATAATATTCAACCATTCAATTACAAGCAGCTATTTTTTTTTTATATTATATATAATAATATATTCTTAAAAAATATTTAGTTATAAACCAGTTTTTCATTTTTATAATTATTCAATAATGCATTTTTTATGTATAATAAACTGAGTAAATTATGTTTTTTTTTTTTTTTTTTTTTCAAAAGGTTTCCCATCGGTAAGTATTTAAAACGAATTCTAATATAATATTTAATAATATATTTTTCAAAAGCATTTTTAAATTTGTTCTTATAATTTAATAATTTACTCTTATTTATTATATTTAATAATTTGCGTTTTAAGAATTTTAAATTACTTTTTCCTGCTATTCCTTTTGTGTAATGTTTTAAATTTCTCATTAAAAAAATCCTGTTATAGATAAAAAATAATTATTTTATAACTTTTCTTTATCAAGAAAGAAAATATTTAAAAATAAACTACTTTTAGATCTCAGCAATGATTTTATCAAGAAAGAAAAAATTAAAAATATACTATTTTTAGATCTCAGCAATGCATATATAACATCAAAATAGATCTTGAAAAATGGAATTTTTTCCACCTATATACATATAGGAGGAGGGAATTGGGGGGGGGGGGGGGGCTTTGATTTTATTGAAATTATTTTCATTATTACATGTTAGCTGGAATAATATGTCCAATGACTTTTTAAAGTATGTATTCTTATATTACAGCTACAGTTAAACATATATTACACAACATAGCTATAAAAAGGGGTTTGAATTTAAAAATATATAAAAATTTCTTATACTTGTATATTGCAGTCAGCATAATATCGACCTAAACGGAATATAACGCTACTTTGCACCGGAAGACAACCGTCCGACTAATTTGACGGAAGTCCACTTGCAGGTTTCCTACTACAACTCCATCCGCGACCGCACATGCAGGCAGCCTAACCACAGCCGTGTGTAATACATACCTGCCAACTTTGAAAGTGCTTCATCAGTAACCAGTGTTTCTTTTCAGGCATACTTGTAGGAAGGGGGCTTCACCCTCCCGAAGATATTTTATATTACAGAGCCAAATATAATTATTACTATGTATAAAATATATATGTGATTATATATATATAATTACTTGTATATACGTAAATATAATAGTTAAAAATTATATTGCAAAACTTGCTCTCACCCCATCCAAAAAGTACCTTAAAGAAACACTTAACATAACACATTTATTTCAGATTTTGTGTATATGTTATACTTTTGGTTTATCATTTTTACCACAAAATTTTAAAGTATTGGATTTTTGAAATATTGAAAAAGTCCCACAAAATTTTCGTATTTCTATAAGTATTGGATTTGTGTTTCACAATCATGTTTTTCGATGTTTTTTTATGTCTGCAAATTTTACTAAGCATTTGATTCTATATTTTATATTTCTCCATCTGTAAATAGCTAATCTGTTATATTCAAAATTATATTTCATAACATAATAAATTACATCATTTTTTATGTTTTTATCAGCCTGGATACTATTCAAAGTATTTTATATTGTATTTATAAATTTTATGACAATTTCTTTCTATATCAAATAACTATCTTTTAGATTCTAAATCTAATTTCATATCATGGTTGAATGCATTACTTTGGTGGCAGGAGCATATTTCTAAACATGGGAGAATATGTCACTTTGGTAGAGAGGAGCCTATGGAGTACCGTATTAAGGTCATGTCCGGGTCGCCACTATGGAAGTGCCAGAATGGTGTGTCCATTTTGTGGAGTTGACATGCCATCTTCAATACATGGCAAAGGGAACGTCAACCCCCTATTACTTAAAATACTTGAGATCAGTTGTGTGTGTTGCTTGACGCGGCTCGCTTGTACAAGAACTACAAGTTGAAAACTTAATTATTAACAACAAACTTTAACATAACAAAGAAGTAGATTTACATTACGTGCTAGGCTCAGCTGCCATAGCGTAACTCATCTAATTTAATACATGCATGTTATAGTTGAGCTGACGAGACTCATGACAACCAGCGAGTCTGCAATAGGCAAGATGAAACTTAGTGTGGAGGAAACTCGAGACTAAAGTTGTGGCAATTGCATCGTCTTAAATATTGACCCACAGACATGCACATTACAGCATTTACTGGTCAAGCAGAAACTGCATAGTTCCGCAGCAATGGTGACACCACAGTACTCCCCCACAGACTAAACCCCGGTCTCTGAAAACGGACCACAGGTTTAGACCTCTGGCCAGACATAGTCAAACTATGGCCGCTAGAACTGGGAGTTTCAAAAAACTTGTGTGCTCACCTCCAATTGGGTTCAGAATGTCAGTTAGCCTGACTCTGTCCAATGACACATTTGCTTTTGCTAATTTGCAGAATAGTGATCACCTTGTCTATCCTTGACAATGCAGAGCATGGTCCTTGCCAAAGCGGAACCAACTGTCTCCTGACTGCATCTAATGTTACAAGAGTCTTTCTCCAAATAGCTGGAATGAAAGGTCTAGGCACATTTGTAGACATGTCACAATAAATAGAACTGGTACAAGTAGGGAAAGATATAAGATGCAACTCAAGACCTGTATGAGTTCTTAAATGAAATACCTTCCCAACAACATCAGTCCAAGCGATAAGTGTTATATCGCTCTTAAGCTTATTACTGACAAGTCCATATAACTGAGATTGTTTCTTTGCCGTGCCCCTCAAAAACCAGTGACAAACGTTCAACAAAACACAACATTCTTAAATGCATCACCTTAGTAGAACTCGAATATTCAACCAATTCACCAACCTAATCCGGCACGTAGAAACTCCCTTCTCGGATAATAAAAAATCCTAAAAAGAAAATCTCAGATACTCTGAATTAGCATTTTGTAAAATCTACAACCAGATCGTAATCCCTCAATTTCTCAAACAACCTGTGTAAGTCTTTCTCATGCATTTCCTCATTATTAGGAAAAACAAACACCTCATCCAACATAGACAAAAATCAAACTCACGAAGAGTATTGTCTAATACACGTTGGAATGTACTACCAACATTGCGTAGTTTTATACAGCATTCTCAGAAATTTGAATAACCCTATCGATATAGTTGCAGCCATTTTCCACACATTGCGGATTTCAACTGGAATTTGTTAATACATGACAAAATCAACCTTCGAAAAACCCTTTTTACTCCCTAATTCCATCACAAAATTATGTATGCGTGGAAGCGGGTACCTATCAGGCATCGAAACTTTATTGACTGCTCACAACGACGCTTTTATTAAGCTTTAAATTTTGCACAATAACTGTGATGGCTTTGATCGCGAAAATGTAAGTCATTCAGGAGTAATCTTAACTTTGAGTCCTCGGTTTGTTCATAAAATGCCAAAATCAATGCTTTCAAAATATGATAAGCTTCCTCAGCTGGGAGTTTCAAATAATATCGTGAACACATTTCAAAATCCACGTATCAAGTGCCGTGACAACCGAATAAAATTTTGTCATATCCACGGAAATTCCTGCTACAATAAATTGCGATTCTATTTGAGCAAACCATAATGCAGGATCTGTTTCCCAAAAGCTAGGTGCCTTAAAAGCTACCCTACACAGATCTGATTGTTCTAATTGTGTTTTAAGCTGAACCTGGACTTTTTCCTCGGTTACTCTATTTCCTGGCATGTTTACCGATATGGCACAACCCACTATTCTGAAGTATTTATCAAAAAAGTTTCAATGTAATTCCAAAATTATTGCTAAACCACTAAACCAGAAATTTACAACTATTAGTGTACACATTTTCAACAAATCCAAGGGATAACCCAACTCACAAACATTTAAATGACAAACCATTGTAAGAAACAATCACAAAACACTACATATATGTAACATGTAAAAATTGTTTCTGTATAAACACTATCTGGGATAAGACAAGACCTCTTTAAGAAATATTAAATATAGTAAGATACATTAAATATACCAACTGTAAAAAATTAAAAATCTAAGTTTCAATATATGCAGCTTCTAACCTGGTAAGCGCACAATATATACACATTCAAACTACCTTATGAAATGCACATTGAACCTATGTATCCCATACCAAGAAATCTACTCTACACATCCCAAAAGCATGTAATATGTACAATATCTCATCAAAAATCTCGCATACATAACAGGTCATGAAAAGCATCTCAAACTTTCACCTACCTGAATTCTTTTTAGTAGATTCTTGTCATCAAAAAAATATCCAAATCTGCATAGAACTAGTTCCACTGCATTTCAGTTTGTAATGTAGGTGCCGTTTTTCCGTACAGTACGAAAATGGAAATCCTCGACATGAGTCGCATCAAATCACGCCTGGGTTGCCACTCTGGAAGTGCCAGAACGGTGTGTCCATTTTGTGGAGTTGACATGACATCTTCAATACGTGATAAAGGGAATGCCAACCTCCAATTACTTAAGATACTTGAGATCGGTTACATGTGTTGCTTGATGTGGCTTGCTCGTACAGGGATCGAAGTCGTCCTATATTTCCTATAATTCCTATATATTAAAAAACTTCATAAAAAGTCCTATTTTGTCCTATATTTTGGACATAAATCCTATATTTCCAAATTACAAGCAATAAAATTCTTATTTCTATCATTTTGTTTTCAGTCTATCTGCTATATCTTTCCAGAATTTCAAAAAATGTGAAAGTACGGGATGTTGGATGTCTGCAATTGGTTTCCAATTGCACATGACATAATACTACTCTAAACATGATGCCCGCCGGCTGAACAGAAAGCGTGGTAACAGTAGCAGTATTGTGGATTAGGGGCGGAGAAATATCGGTAATTGCAACAATCAATAGTTTCCGGAGGAACTATCTGTAGTTACTAATTTTCAGTGTTAATAGTAAAATTAAATTCAAATGTGTAGAAGCAGTTTTGTTGTACTTAAAAGCAATTTAAATTAAAAACATTCCTGCTTTTTTTTTTCCAAAATTTAGAATTTTGTTTTGGTCGACAATGAAATTTCGTGATGATTGGTTGAAAGTCTTCGATAAAAATGGAACTATTATCAGTGATTGGTGCACGAAAGGAAATGATGATTTTTCTGCATATTGTGTGTTATGCAAAAAGACTTTCGCGATCGGCAACAGTGGGAAAATTCAGCTTCTGCAACATGCGAGCACTTCAAAACATAAGACTTTGGATACTCAAAACAAAGATCATACGCAGTGCCGGTTGAAAGAAAAAGTAAATAGCGATGGTCGTAAAAGTGTGTGTTTTGATGCAAACCAGAGCAGCCCTTGTAATCAACCAAGGCTTCTGTGGAGTATTAATAAAGAAGAAAGAATTTGTCGATCGGAAATTATTTGGGTTATCCATGTAGCTCTGAATAATTATTCATACCTATCATGTGATAACATTAACAGTGTTTTCAAAGAAATGTTTCCAGATTCTTCTATCCCCAAAGGCATTAAGATGTGTTCTAGAAAAATATCTTATGCTGTGTCTCATGGACTTGGGCCATATTTTTAAAAACAGATTACAAATGAGTTTAAGACTAAACATCCCTTTTTCACAATCATGTATGATGAGACACTAAATCAACAAAACTTAAAGCAATTAGACGTCCATGTCAGATATTGGAATGCAAATGAGAAATGTATTTCTGAATGGTACATTGGAAGTAACTTACTAGGACATTCTATAGCCCTGGATATATCATGCAGCATAAAATCTATTACAGAGTCATGTGAAATCGATTTAAAGAACCTTATTATGTTAGGATCTGATGATTCAAACATTAATAAAGCAGTTTTTAAGTTGATTGACATAGAAGTCAAATTGTTCAATGAATTTGGGTTAATTAATGTAGGGACACACAACTTGCACGTAATCCATAACGCTTTTGGCAAAGGTCTAAAGATAGACTCATTTGAAATATTACAGATTTTATTTTAAATATACATTCATGGTTTTCAAAATATCCTTCATGTCAAGAGGATTTACAAAAAGTTATAGAAAGTTTTGATAATGAATATTCCAAAATACTCAGATATGTAAGCAATCGGTGGTTGACTGTTGTGTGTGTATGTGAGAGAATTATAGAGTTGCTGCCAGGTATAAAATCAAATTTCTTAGAAGAAATTCTGAAGAAATGCAAAAGATTGATGAAACTTGATCGATATAAGTGCATTGTAAAAATATTGGAATCTTCATTGACGCTAGTATATTTGAAATTTTTGATAAGTGTTGGCCCAATTTTTGAAGAATTCTTGAAACTTCTTCAGGATAAAAAAACATTGATACACATCTTGTATGATGAGCTAAGTAAACTAATGAAAAAGATCATGAGCCGATTTATAAATGAAGAGGCTATTAAAGATAAAAATGGAGAGCAGCTGTACAACATTGATGTTAGAAAGAATGCACTAAATGCAAAAAGAATTGATGTTGGGAATGGTGCCAGGAAAGTTTTGGTTTCATTATCTGTTGAGCAAAAAGCTGAATTTTTTTCTGATGCTAAAAAATTTTATATTCTTGTTACATTATATTTGAAAGAAAATCTTCATTTAAAAAATAAACTGTTACAGAATTTGCAGGTCTTACATCCTGTAATTCGTAAAGAACCACTGAAAGATATTTTACCATCAGTCAGGAGGTTGGCAAACTGTTTGCCACAGGTGATTCCAGAAGACTGCACTGACAAACTGATGGATGAATGGTGTCTCTATACTTGTGATTCAGATATTCTTGAAGAGTGGATTTGCCCTAATGAAAATTCAATAGACTCTTTCTGGAGTAAAGTTTTTGAATTGGTTAACTGCAGTACTGGAAATATTAGATATCCATATTTAACAACTTTAGTAAAAGCAGCTTTGACTTTTTCTCATGGTCAAGCTTCGGTGGAGAGAGGATTTTCAGTGAACAAAAGAATGTTGACATCAGAACGTTCTCGGATGAGTCTTTATACCATAAAAGGTTTAAGATTAATTAAAGATGCTGTTCATGGAAAAGCATCCAACGTATGTGTAACTCAAGAAATGATATCATTTTATAAAGATGCTCATCGGGAAATATAATGAACAGAAACAAGCAGAGAGTGTGAAAATTATGAAAAAAAAGTCATCACTTGAGATCCCTAAGAAAAGAACAGCAGAAGACAAAATAAAAGGTTTGCAAGAGAATGTTACTTCTGCTGAAGCAATGATTGAAGGTAATCGGAGACTGAAAATGGAATTAAAATGGCAATGTATGAGTGACATTGAAGCAGCACAAGCTCTTATAGATGCTGGTAATAAAAGTTAAAAAGAGTTAAAGAGATGTAAGGTCAAAACAATAAGAGAAATACATGGTACTGAACTTTACAGAATATTTAAGGTAAGATGAGTAAACTTTTCTTAGTCATTTTGTTATCTGATAGAACACTTTTTCAAAAATGAAAATAGCAAAATTTGTAAAATATTTATGATGATTTCTTTTGTCCTATATTTTTTATGAAAATGTCCTATATTTTTCCAAGTTACGACTTCTAACCCTGCTTGTACAAGAACTACAAGTTTAAAACTTAATAATTTAATAACAGCAAACTTTAACATAACAAAGAAGTAGATTTACAGTACATGCTAGACTCAACTGCCATAGCGCAACTCATCTAATTTAATACATGCATGTTGGAGTTGAGCTGACGAGACTCATGATAACCAACGAGTCTGCAGTTGGCGAGCTGAAACTTGGTGTAGAGGAAACTCGAGACTGAAGTCGTGGTGATTGCATCGTCTTAAATATTGACCCACCGACATGCACATTACAGCATTTACTGGTCAAGCAGAACCTGCGTAGTTCTGCAGCAATGGTGGCACCACAAGCCCATTTCAAAACAGAGACATGCACCAATTTGGTAGTTAGAAAAAATAACAAATGGAGAATTATTCTCCAGATTTATCGCAATCATCTCTACCACCAAGAATTATAGAAAAATCTCATGAATACACATAATAGAAAACATGGTTTTCAGATAAGTAATTCTTTAGAAGATTCTTTAGAGTACACAGCCACTCATTTGTGCACTCTTGATGATATTTTTTGTGCATTTTTACAGGCTTTTTTCTTCCGCAAGCTACAAATATCATCCATTTCATCACTATGCTTCATTCTTCAAGATTAAGAAGGGTGTACTTTCATAAATTAGATACATTCAAATTCATATAAACAACTGCACTAGAAGCAAAAATAAACACAAAATGCCTGCTAACTTCCATGTTCTAAAGTACTTTGCAGTGCGGAAGTCATGTTGAAAGGAAGAAGAGAATAGGGTTGCAGCTGTTAGCTGTAGGCATTGGGCCATAAATGAGTAAGCTGTGCATGTGTTGCAGTTGAGGCATACCAATAGCCCCACCACTTTATCGAGTGGGTCGTGGACGTACTAAACATTTTCTAAAAAAAAATCAATTTTAATCTTACATCTGTTGATGTATAATACATCAGATTTAAGTTGGGAATAAAAATTATTTGAATATTTTAATGGAGGGATAAAAGAAATCCCAACAAATATTTTTCTAGCTATAGTTTATATAAAAAGAAGATAAACAAATTTATTTCTAAGGAATCCATAGTTTTTATGGCTCCGTAGTTTTCATCAGAATCCATAAAACTATGGAAAATTTGTTTAAAATCAAGGACGTCTTCAAAACGCAAAATATATGTTTTTAAAAATTCGACATTTTTTCTATTAATCGTATGGATTCTTTTCAAAGTTTGTTTGAAAGAGAATTTTCCAATCTTTCCAATGGTGTTTAGATGGAAACTGTGCTAATATTTTCAGTCAACAAGAAACTGATTTGTGTGAAAATCGCTCAAAATCATGTTAAACATAAAATAACTAAAAGACTAATTCAAATTTTTAATAAATCTTGCCCCAAGATGCAACCAACGTCCCTGGTCCTGAAGTGCCCGTGTACAAACAGACAGTCTTCTTTTATTATTTTAGATGAGTACTGACTTCATAACTAAATTCGTAATTCATATTGAATTCATTCCCTTTTGATAAAAGGAGTACCACTAACAGGAGTTGGGCAGTGTCGAAAATATATGTATTTGAAATACATTTTCAAAATAGATTTGTATTTTGTATTTTAAACTGAAAAAAGTAAAGTATTTTAGTAATGTATCGGAAATACATTTTCAGCGTATTTTGTATTTTCAAAATACATTTCTTCAGATTTCAATCTATCGTGTTTAAACCACAGATGAACAATTCGCAAATGAAAAAACGGCTAATCTGTATTTTGTCTAGACATTGATTTTGTTTCTAAGTGTAAATCTAAACATCTTCTCTCAACCTGATGCCGATAAAGATGTTAATTAATGGGATGTTAAGTATCTGTGGAGTGTAGTAGCCTTTGAAAAATATAGTTTCTGTTATAAACTTTACGTTTATATTGGATTCATATAATAATGTAGTTTGGTAGATGGCTCCTTCTTGTCTATGTATTTAAAGAAAAGGGACAAGAAGAAAGCTTAAAGTTGCATTTTTTGTGAAAACAGTAACATAGGCAATATGAGCTCTGCTGTGCGTTATTATATTTTAAGTAAATTAAAAAGATGGAATGCAGTTAGTTCTTGCAAAGACATGAGAAAAGATGGAAGATACTTCTGCTTGTTATGCAAATGAATTTAGATAATTAGTTGATTATGATATGCACTGTGTGCAGTATTAGATGGGAAATGTTTTAAAGTAATATCTGTTGATAATAATGGAAAAGTTAGGTGGACTGTCAATTACGGAAACCAAAATATGTCATTATAAATGGGATTTTCAAAGCCACAAAAAATTTTAAAACACCTCTGACGGTAAGATTTTAGTTTTATGCAGTAGTACCTCAATTTGACAAGTATTTATGTTAGTCCCTTGGTATTTGTTTAATCAATGTTGCACTATATTATGAGTTTTATTATTGGTAAAAATTTGCCATACTATATATTTTCAGAAAAATGTTTTCTTGAAACATTTTTTTCTTGGGATCTGCTATAGATGGAGCTCAGATGATGACTGATTTGAAGTTAGCATCATATTTCTGAGGAGTTGGAGATTCACTATGGATTTCTACTTCCAGTTCTTTTTCATTTCCAGTTCAAAAATTGTCACTTAAAACATTTATGTCTCAAAATTGTTTATAGATGAAGTGATGATATGGATTCCACACCAAATTCTAGAGGAAGTAGGGTGGTTCACTGAGAAATTTTACTTCCGGTTTCTTTTCTACTTCTGGTTTCTGGTTCAAGAACTTTCCTCAAAACATTTATTTTTCAGAATTCACTGTAGATAGAGATAATAACTCATGGATTCAGTAGGAAATTCCGGAGCTCATTGAGTGGTTAACTAAGGCAACCACCTCCAGTTATTTTCTCACTTCTGGTTAAAAAAAAATTCTTAAAAAAATTAAACTCGTTTCTTAAGATTTTGCTATAGATAGAGCTTTGATAACTGATATGAATTCAGAGTCAAATTCTAGAAAGAAAAGCGGGATTCACTAAGGCAATGTTTTTCAAACTTTTGTGGTAGCAGAATTCTTTTTAAATTTAACTTTATGGCAGAATCTCAAAATAAAAAAAGTCCTTTGTTGTCCAAATTATGCATTCAAATGTTACTCATTTTTTAAATTTTGAGAAAATTTACACAAAACTATTATGTTGCGGAATTTCAAGGGTTCTGTGGAACACACTTAAGAAAACACTGCACTAAGAATTTTCATTTAGAATTTGAGATGTAAGTTAATTTATCTGACTGTATGAAATATGTATGCAAAAAGGAATTAAAATGTTTATAGTTCAATGACGTGTACAAGCCATTTGCCACCATGTGAATGTTTCTTTATGAATTTCTTGTTTTTACTTTTCTTACAATACATGGTAATGTATTGAGAAGGTATTGGAGTCATGTCGAAAATCGTAACTCAAGTTTTCGACAGATTTATGTGTTTTGAGACCTCTAGAACATGAAAACACTATTTTTAGCATGATGTTTGTGTCTGTATCTACAGTGTATGCATCCAAACTAATTCACTACAATATATGTATCCAAACTAGATTTTGGTATGATTCAGGATAAAAAAAAACCCTGCCTTTTTTGCTAAATGGCTCGCAAAAAATGTCTGTATCCATTCTAGCTAAAAAATTAATAGACCAAATTTCACAAAATTTTGTAGATAAGTCACTTGTAGGTTACCCTGATGCTGATTAAATTTTGGTACAATTCGGGGTAAAAAAAAAGGTGTATTTTTTTGTGAAATGGCCCACAAACATCATCGATATATAAAATAAATGACTACATATGCTCAAATGTATTAATTGTGAATGCTTGTTTTATATATAATTTTGGATGAAAAGTGTAAGACAAACCCCTTTACTCTGAAACTTGCCATTATCGAGATATTTTAGTTTTTTCGCATTTTTGCTGTGCTGGTTTCGAAAATGCGTCTAGTTACCAAATGAAAACAAAAAAAAATTTGATGTGAGCAGCACATGACTTTCCCTGCAGGTTCAAATTCATTTTGCAATTTTTTATTTCATTATGCATTAAATTGAGTTTAATTGCAGAACGTAATATAAATAATTTTCTAATATTATATCTAATTCGTTTTATTATTGCATCTTTGTTTCTTTTGGCAACTTAATTCACTTTAAATTCTTCAGCTCCTTAAAATTCCAAAAACTACAATATCTCGAGAACGGTTTATCCTACAGTCATGGGATCTGATTTATTCACTTAGTTGTCACATTTTGCATGTAGAACAAGTACTTAATTAATATATTTCATCAAATTTAGTCATTTATTTCAGAGTTTCACTATCTTGCACATGTAGTATTTTATTTTAAATCGAATATATTGGATTTGCAAGTTATTTTGCAAAAAAAAGGCAGATTCTTTTTTTCCAAATCGTATCAAAATCTAACCATCATCACAGTATCCTACGAGCGATTTATCTACCAAATTTTGTGTAAATTGATCAATTACTTTGTCAGCTGGAGTGGATGCATACAATTATTTCGGACCATTTCACAATAAAGGCAGGTTCATTTATCTCAAATCGTACCAAAATCTAATCAGCACCAGAGTCACCCACAAGTGACTTATCTATCAAATTTTATGAAATTTAGTCAATTAGTTGAGTCTGAGTGGATATATACAATTTTTGCAGACCATTTTGTAAAATATGCAGGTTCTTCTTTTTTGAATTGTATCAAAATCTAATCAGCACCAGGGTGACCCACAAGTGATTTATCTACCAAATTTTGTAAAATTTGCTGATTTATTTTTTCAGTTAGAGTGGATACAGGCAATTTTTGTGGGCCATTTCGCAAAAAAAAGGCAGATTGTTTTATCCTGAATCTCACCAAGCATTAATTAACACCAGGGTCACACACAAGTGACTTACCTACCAAATTTTATGAAATTTGATCCATTAGTTTTTGAATTAGAGTGGATACATACATCGCACAGACAGACAGACAGACACACACACAGACATTATGCTAAAAATAGTTTTTTCGTAGTCTAGAGGTCTCAAAACATGTAGATCCGTCAAAAACGCGAGAAGTGATTTTTGGCATGGTTCCAATGCTTTCCCTATACATTACCATGTATTGCAGGGAAAATAATTGATATAAAAGTGATATAAAAGCAAATTCAGTGTAATTTCAAATAATGATACATGTTATTTTGTGCCAGTAAATGTAATTCAATGAATTAAAGAAATAAAGAGAACATTAATTTGAGTCTGTAGGGGAAGTCATGTGTTGCCCACATCGGACTTTCCCTTCAATACATGGTAATGCATAGGGAAAGTATTGGAATCATGCTAAAAATCGCAACTTGAGTTATCGATGGATCTACACATTTTGGGATTTCTAGAATATGAAAAACTATTTTGAGTGTGACATTTGTGTGTGTGGCAGTCTCTGTCTGTCTGAACTCTATAGGGAGTGCAGGGGCAGCCATGAAGAGTGGGAATCAATAGATGTCGAGTGCAGTAACTTGCCTAGAGGAGCCAGAAGAGCCAAGGAGGATTGGCTCAGATTGCATAATTTAGATAATTTTGCAAAGGATTTCGACTTTCTACTGCTAGGTAGTTATGCAGAGGCTGCATACAACTTAAAGAGACACTGTCATAACCCTGGCTTAAATCTGTACTGCCAGGTTAACTTAACCTAAAGAGAGAAAAAGAGAAGGCTAAGGAGGACTAAGCAGGAACAAGACCGAGCAGGAGAAAGCTGAGGCAGAGAGATCCGCAACGAAAACAGCAAGAGAAAACCAAAGGAGGTATGTTACCTTCCAGAACCAAGAGAGTTAGCTTAACGGAAAAGGCAGCGGGAGGACAAGGAGCCAAGGAAGATGAGACCAAGGAGACAAAGGAGGAAGAAGGAGCCGAACACGGGGACCCTCAAGCTGACTCTGAACCTCAATCGCAGGCAGAGCCTAAACCAGGAGGTGAAAGCAGGCCAGGGAACAAAAGGAGGGGAGAAAACAGAAGCTTAGAAACAAAGGGAGACAACAGTAGCTTAAGTAACTTACATAACTAGTGAGTAGGCTAATAAGCCAGGGAGGGAACACAGGAATACAATGAGGAGAGACAAAAGCCATTCTAATCAGAGGATAAAACTAGGTGGAACAACAAAGCTAACTAAAAGCATAAGACTTAAAAATTAAGAAAACAATGAATAACTGAGGTTAACTATAAATAAAAACTAAAGCAGCTAGCTCAACTTAACTGAGAAGAGCTTAAGCACACTTGCGAAGACACTTACACTGTAGCTTTGGCTATGGCCTAAGGAAGACTCCTTGACTTGCAGACTAAAGAACGAGAATCCTGAGGACTGAAACCTGGCAAATAAGGACTGGGAGGGATAAAAGTAAAGGAAGGCGGGGTGGGACTGAGTGGAGCCAAAGCCAAGAACCTGAGCAACCCGGAGATGTCCTGCTAACTTGCTACTACAGGATCCCAATATTCAAATAATAAGCCCAAAATTCTATAATCCCAAAATTCAAATAATAATATCTGCACGCTTCTTCCTGAAAAAGAACGTGGCAAGGCAAATTAAACCAAGCAAAAAAGGAGCACGGTTGCGGGATGCTGAAAGGGAAGGGGATTAGAAGCTGAAAAAGAAGAGGAATGGGCACAGCAGAGCTGGCTGCTCTGAGCAGAGGAGACCACCACTTGGGTGGGAAGACACCTTGAGAACAGAAGGCTGGGACAATACCCCAGCAACACAAAAAAGCCTTATTCCTCAACGTAAGCTCAGCGTAAGACAACCACTACTGAGGTGGAAACACACTGAAAAAAGGGATCCACTTGGACAATACCCCAGAAACGTGGAAGAGCCTAAAGCAACGATGTAATATATCCACTACTGAGGTGGAAACACATTAGTGTGGAAACACATAAGAAGGAAACTGCTGAGACAATACCCCAGCTAACAGAGAGAACATAAAAACGTCAGAAATGCAGACCCAGAGGGTGGGAGACCACATTTTAGGTGGCCAAAACACAGAACATAAAAGAGCTGGGACAATCCTCCAGAAACTGGGAACAGAAACAAAAGCGAAAGAGAAGGAACCTGCACAGGCCAAAGAAAAAAAAATTAAAAAGGTACCTGCTTGGGAAGAGAGTCTACTTGTGTAGGGACCACTGGAGGTGAAAGGTCCTCCCGTGGTGGAGTGCCAGCCAGTAGTAGAGGTCCACTCCTATCATGGTGGGAACATCCTTCTACCAATTCCCATCTTCCTCCCAGGTGATCCTGGTGCTGATTAGTTTTGGTACGATTCGGGATAAAAAAAACTTGCCGTTCTTTTTTTAAATGGCTTGCAAAAATTGTCTGTAACCACTCTAGCAGAAAAACTAATACACAAAATTTGTTAGATAAGTCACTTGGGGGTTATTCTGGTGCTGATTAGATTTTGGTATGATTCGAAATAAAAAAACCTGCCTTTTCTTTTGCAAAATGGCCCACAAAAATTGTAGTTATCTATTCTGGCTGAGAAACTTATAGACCAAATTTTACAAAATGTGGTAGATAAATTGCTTGTGTGTTACCTCGGTGTTGGTTAGATTTTGGTACCATTCTCCACAAAAAGAATCTTCCTTTTTTGGTGAAATGAGCCATAAAAATCGAAAAGAAGAAGAAATAAAATAAAATATTACAACTGTATCAATTAAATATATATTTTATACGTAATTTTTGATGATGAAACAAATAAGACCAACCCCATTACTATAAGATTGACCATTCTCGAGATATTTAAGTTTTTTAATTTAGAAGAACTAAAAATGTTTTGCACTGTAGTGAAAAAACTATTTAATGAAATTTCTTCAAATTTAGCAGTCACATACCTTGACAGTTATTCTGATACTGATTAGATTTTGGCATGATTTGGAAAAGTATGACCGATCCTTTTTGCAAAATGGCCCACAAAGATCGTGAAAACATGAAACACAAAATCACTAAAATATATTTATTAATTACTTGTTCTTCATGTAATTTTTGACAACACAATGAATAAGACTGACTCCATGATTCTTGGATGAACCATTCTCGAGATGTTTTAGTTTTTGAAATTTTGAGGAGCTGAAGAATTTAAATTGCATTAACATGGTTTGCACGGCCCTTAAGAACTCCTTAAATTCACATTTCGTTATTAAGGACCCTTAAAACTCCTTAATTTTGTCAAATTCTCCTTAAAACTCCTTAAAATTTTTACCATTCCAATTCCGAAACGGAAGAGGAAACCAGACAAACGACTGATGGTTCGAAATCTGTGAGGAATATTATCAAAATAGACATTACACTTGTTTTTGTTTGTTTGCAATTTCTTTTGTCCTGAAATCCAAACTTCATTAAATGGATCAAATGTAGAAAAAAAAGAAGCAAAACACTCTTTCCACCTCGCCTGAAAAAAATAAAGTAGAAAATGACTGGAAGATTGTTGATTAGTGTAGTGCACTTCCCTTTCTACCTGGTAAATTACACAAGTTTTGCTTTCTTTACAAAGATGAAATTTTGCTCAATTATTCCTTGTTGGTGTGAATTTGAGGTAAAAAGTTCTGTGAATTTAAACTGTTTAAGAAATTTTGCTCTAAAACCAATATTTCCAAATGTAATTATCGGGGCTGGAATTCCATAACATTCCTTATTAACAAGAACTATATTTTCACAAAGTCTTTACTGTTTACGTTGAGTCAGTGAAGTCAAAACAGGGTAGAGTAGCCAGTGTGAGTTATGTCTTTAATTAGTTATATCGACTAAGGATTAATGGGATTAAAGAGGTCAAGCATCTTAATGAGATTGAAATATATAAATATTTTTTTAATATAATGTTTATTTTTAAATATTTGCCTGATAACATTTAAAATTTAATGTACAACTTTTAATCGCTATCTCTTTTCATCCATTTTAATTTTTCTCTAAGCATGTCAGAACCAATAAAAAATGGATTCAAACACAAGTCTAACTTTAAAGATAAGTATTTGTTTCACAAAAATCTAATGTGGGCAGCTCATGACTTTCTCTCCAAACACAAATATTTAAGCCTTCAAGGTTCGTGCATATGTGCACTATATGCATAAATTACCCCAATATTTTTAAAGTGACACAATTCAAATATCATCATCAGGTGCTCCAGTATAAACGAATAAATATTTAACTACAGGAAATAATTTTTCGTATAAATGGTAGGATTGCACAATTCATTTTGTATCAGGAATCAGGATACATTATTAAGAGTCCACAAGCATCTTTTCCCAATCATCTCAATCCTTTAATTATTGCACAATAGACAAACTAAACTTGCTTATATTCACATTTTGGTTAATTTTAGGAAAATCTTTTACATAAGTAATAAAATATTATGAGAGTTAATAATGTCGGAAGTAAGAGGATTCTTATAGTTAACATTTTCATGCAATGTTTCGAATCTAAAAAAAAAAAATTTTTTTTTTTTTAAATCGAGCCATTTCTTTGCCTATTCTTAATGGCTAGAGGTCACTAATCTACACACTTAATAGGAATTCAGAATATCAAAAACTGTTTTAATTTTAAACAAAAAAAAAATGAATTTGCGCACATTTTGAGAGCCAAAATGTATTAAAATATTGCAAATGTGTTAATTATTGTAAGTATTTTAAAAATCCCTTTGTGTTGTTACAATTGAAATTTTTTATTTTATTTTTTGTCTAGAAGCTAAGACGGATCAAATCAGACCAAAATCAAGATTCTTGCGCAAGTGAAAGTACTTGATCATTTTGAAAAGTTGTTTTGAATTGTTTAATTATTCCTTTGCATTGTCACCCCTAATTCAAATGTTTTGTTCCATTGACCTAGAAGATGAGACTAAAACCAAGATACTAACTAGAGTAGAAGTGCTCAATAATTAGGCAAAGAGGTTTTGAGTTTTTCTGTTATTCTTTTACACCCCCAATTCAAAATTTTAGATTTATCCCTTAGTCTTAAAGCTGAGACGGATTTGAATGACATCAAAATCAATATTCTAGCTATAGTCGAAGTACTTGATAATTTTGATATATCCACTCAGTCACAGTCAGTTCAGTACATATTATATAGATATAATTTTTTAATTGATAACATGTTATACAATAAATGAAAAAGCAAAAATTAGTTTATACAAGTTTTGTGAACATTTTTATTCGTGTGCAAAATTTTTATATATGTAAATTTGTGACAAAAAAGACTGAATGAATTTCCCACTGCTACAAATAATTCGAATTGTGCATTGGTCTGCTATCAAACTGCCACTAAACTTAGATTTTCCTGTTGCAAAATGGATACGAATCTTTGTTTTACCTGATACTTATTTATGTTATTAATATATAGCACTTGAGTATACGTTGGAATTATTTAAAGAAACTTGTAATTTAGGCAGCTGCACAGGTGCTAATTTTTTTGGAGCATATTTTTCTTTGGAAAATAATGCTGATATAAAGTAGAGGGTTTGATCGTGTAATCTATAAAACTCTTAAAAATTTTTGATGTGCCATTAAAAATGCCTTAAAAACTCCTTCATTTTTGCTTTTCAAATTGAGTATACACCCTGATTAAGTGGCATTAAGACTGCCAATTGGGTACGATATTTGAAAAGTATCCATGTTATTTTCTGCAATTAAACTCAATTTAATGCATCATGAAATTAAAAATAAGAAAATGAATTTGAGTTTGTAGGGAAAGTCATGTGCTGCTCACATAATATTTTTAACACTTTATAACATAGTGGAAAAGTGTTGACTTTGTTCATTCTGTATGACTGTGTGTCTGTCCCTTAGCACAATAACTGCCATAAAAATGATTTTATCAAAATGAATTTTTAGTATGTTGTTCAGACTGTCTATGGGACCTATGGTAATATAAATGAATCATATCACCCAATTAGTTTTGAATTGAACATGGGTTGAAAATATGAAATACATTGAACCCTATGGGACCTAATTTTTTAAACATTTTTTAAGCAAATTTAAAATTCACAAATTGCTTTGAAAGTTTTAGAAAATATTCAAATTATCCCACAAAATATATAAAAAAAATTTCAGCAAAATATATTCAGTAGTTTTTTAAATATAAATTAAAATAATAATTACACCTATATAATATGCAGAGATCATGTGATCCACTTCAAAATGAAATATGGCATCCATTTTGTGTCAAAATCGTGATTTTTTAAATTCTTTTTAATTTATATTTAGTGTTGTATCCGTTCTAAAACCACTTTATTTTTGCTTAATTTCTGTGCATCTGTATTCTGAAACAACACAATTGCAATATATAGGGTGATTATAATTAAAGTTGCGATTTTAAAACGCTGTAAAGTAAGAACCACTGGTCAGAATGACCTGAAATTTGACATGAGTATACGTGAAGCAATGGAATTTTGTTTGCCAAAATTAAAAAAATACTTCAAAAATATACCGATAGATGACACTGTATTTACCAAACATGGGGTGCTGTTAGCCAAATGAAACCAATAGTCAACTAAAGAACACGACAATTTATCAACATCAAATTTAATAATTGATTGAAACATCATGAAAACATGAAACAAACACCTACGGTATACGCAAGAAATGTTCAATATGCTGTCCACCGTGCTCGGCTACGAGTTGGAAGTGCAAAACAGCATGTTCCACAACAGATCGGAGTGTGTCAGAGGTGATGCTGTGAATGTGGTGAGTAATGCCTGCTTTTAAGTCAGCTCAGTTCGCAATCCGACCACTGTACACCACATTCTTGAGGTGCCCCCAAAGCCAGAAGTCGCGACGATTAAGGTCAGGTGAACGTGGCTGCCAGACTGTTGGAAAATGAGGCTAATAATCTTGTCATTTCCGAAATGGATATTCAGCAGCTGCTTCACTGGTGTTGCAATGTGCGGATGAGCGCCATCTTGCATAAAAGTTGTGATATCCAGAGAACTGCATGTGCTCCTCGTTTTTATCACAATTGTAATGTGCGGTGCGCATGCCCATTCTTAATTAGCATACCTCCATATTAGAGGTGTGCTTCCGCGCGCGACCTAACGGCAAATTCTATGTTGGATTCGTACATTGCCACCTATCGGTACATTTCTGAAATAATTTTTTTCTTCGCCAAACAAAATTCCATTGCTTCACGTATACTCAGGTCAAATATCAGGTCATTCTGACCAGTAGTTTTTACTTTACAGCATTTAAAAATCGTAACTTTAATTATAATCACCCTGTATTTGAGTTTAAATTATCATAACCTATTTGAGTTTAAATTATCATAACCTTATTTAAATTATCATAAACTTTGATTATTTCAACAACGAAACCTAATTTTCACTTATGGAGAATGCAAACAGATTAGACTGTAAGATAAGTTGTATAAGAATTGCTGAATTTCTTTAACGCAAAATTATTTTGTTCTGAAGTCTGCAATATATAGATGATATGAATGAAACATTAATTGATTTTACATAGAAAAGCAAATGATTTAATGGCAGACTTTTTCAATGAAGTTTTATGCTTAGAGTTGAATTACTTTTACCTCCATGTTTTTAAGTTTTTAAGTATAATAAATTATTGTAGTACTTTGATGAATGAAATAAAAATGTATGAATGAAATATTTACTGCTTTTACACAGAGAGCCAGGCCCTCCAATTTACTACTCTAAGTTCTAGGACGAGTCGGGTGGCTTGGACTTTCGACAGAGAGCCAGGCCCGGGTCTCAACAACAACAGAAAGCCAGGCCCAGCCACTCAAACAGCTGCTGTAAGCCTTAGGGCCAGTTGAGTGGTATGGGTTTTCGACAGAGAGCCAGGCAATTTATATTTCGATGATATTTGAATCAAATTCCTTTTTTTTCCAATGAAGTTTTAAATTTTAAAAATATTACTGCTGGATGTATCGCGTTTTAGAGATATTTAAATGAAATTGAGTTGGAAAATGTTTCATAATCAATGCTTTATGCATGATTGATCTTTCTTGTTTATTATTTCTTTGTCTGTTATATAAAATGTTATATAAATTTTTTTTCTTTATTTATTTGGGGATTTAAAATTTCAAAGAGTTTAGACTTTTAAATTATACTTTTACAATACATTCTACTTTTTTTAATGCCAATATCAAAATTTAACAAATATGAAGTTTGTTTATTTTCATTAAAATGTATAAACAAATGTTATTTTGCATTGAAAATTTAATTCAGTTCAATACACAGCAATGTTTAATTTTTTTAAATGTATTTTTTATTTTGAATGTATTTTAAAAATACATATATTTTGAAAATACATGTATTTTGTATTTGGAATATTTTAAATTTGAAAAGTATTTTGTATTTTATGCCCTAAAACTTGTGTATTTTCTAATGTATTTTGCCCAACTCTGCCAATAACCACTAGAATCTATTTGATAAAATCTATTTATTTTTCTTATAAATTATTTTGTCTCAACAGATGTTTAAGTGATCTACGAAGCAGCAAGTACAACCAGACAAAAAACTTCATCAGACTTAATCGGTATTTATACAGATTTTATTTCATAATTTAAAAGACATTTTGTACACTCTTTCCTTTACTTGATTTGTAAAATTATTTTTCCTTTATGTATGTAATTTTAAAATTTGTGATTTGTTTCTAAAATATATTGCAGTGCATCTATAGTATCTGGCAAATATCCTTCTGAGTTAATAAATGCCTGGGATGGTTTCAGTGAGGCCAAATCCTCCTATAATAATAGACCTGGTAAGTTTTAATTTGGTAATTAAGTAAAAATAAAATATTTTTCATTTAAATTTTTTTTACTCTATAGTATTTATTAAAGATTTTATGTTTTATAGATGTTTTTTGTTTCTTATAAATTAAATGCGTTTAAATATATGTGAAGTTGAATAATCCCGTAGAAATTTATTAATATGATTTGAGAACAACTGTATATGAATAGTAAGTCTTGTGTGACAGTCACTGGCTTATTAATAGTATTTTTCTGATAGAAACAGGTGGTAAACAGGGCATGTGTGTATTGTTTATTATAATGAAGAACTCAACCAAAGATAGGCATCAAGTGAAAATTTACATCAGTGAATGTAGATCTTGATTTTGCTGATGATATTGGCTATGATATTGTCGTGGCTACAAGATCTTCAACAAAAACATGTTTGCTGATCATGCAAACATATTTGGTTTCATAGAAATAATGGCAAAACTAGGTTTTTAAGAATAAATAATAAATCTGATAGAGATATTGTCATGTATTGAAATAAGTAAGTATTACAGTATTGTAATATACCAATATATGATAAGACATGTAAGAGTAGAAACCACAAGGCCTGGATGTATGATGCAATTGCTCAGTAAGAATGACTTGAAAATATCTATATTTTTATAATGTTAAGTTTGTATGATACATTATCTGTGTAATATGCTTCAATAAATAATGATCGACAGCAAAAGTGCCTGTTCTCTGAAATGTTATCAGTAAGAAATAACTAAAGGTAGAGCATTAGACACAAAGCTAAAAACTTCAAAGTTAACTTGTATTCATCATTAGTCAAAAGTGTATAATTGTATAGCACAGAGATCTAGAAACTAACAAAGATTCAAAATGCTAAAATAAACTCTTGGGATAACAAATACCTTTAAGACTCATCAGATTTTTTCTTGGCCAAACACAATATCAAATGAAAACTTTCTTACCATAGCTCTGTTTGGGTACCTAAGATAGGTTAAAAGTATCTTTGAGAGAAATGGTAGTGGAAAAGAGGAAGGAAATAGAATTGGCCAGATAGTCTTGTTTCACAAGACTTACATTTGATTAATTATTTCAATTTCTTTCATTTTCTTTGGATTATTTTTCTCTTATTATTTTTATTTCCTTTTTGCTTGTATATTGTCTAAATTTCCCTTTTCTAAATTTTTATTTTGCTTTCCATGTGCTATACATTTTTCTAAATTTTTATGTTATTTTTCAATGATCTTTTTTCAAAATTAACTCTAACCGTCTTCCCATTTATGTTTAAATGGATGTTTATACCAAGTTTACTTACCTGTTAAACTCTGTTTATGACGATACTCTCTTCAATTGTTATTTTTGTTTAGAACTTAATAAATGCTAGTTTGACGGGACTGAAGGACCTTGGGTTCCTCCTGAATACTGGAGGTATCCTTTCCCGGCCGTGCAACTAATTACTCTAAACCTATAAGGTGAGTCGCACGGTCTGGGTTCTTTAATACTCTATCACTAACTTTGTTAAAATTCTTTTGCTTTGTTTCTAATGATACAATGCAAATACCATGCTGCTGTCAACTCATCTTGGCATGAATCAGAGCAACCAGGGGCGGCATTTCAGCATTTCATTTGGGGGTGCGAGATTTGTATCAATGAAAATCCACTATATGGAATAAATAAAATGCTTGTTAACAGGGGACGGGGGGGGGGGGGGGGGAGGGATCACAAAATTGAATTGATGTTGAGAAAAATAATTGTTGTTAACATAATTTTTGTACATAATTGTGTTAACATAATTATTGTTTACATAATTTTTCTAAATACAAATATCTATATTTATTAACCTTTTATTGAAGTTTTAAAATCCGGTTCTTAGAGTCTGGAAGAAGGGAACATTTTGTTGCAATATCATTATAATCCAGTGGTGTATCTTATTTTATAGCTAAAACAGCTAAAGATGGAAGTCTTTCTTGTCCCATTGTACTGGGAAAATAATTTTTCAGCCTCCTGAGATACGAAAAAGACCTTTCACAACTGTCTGAGCTGATTGGCGCAGTCAAAAACAATTTAACTAATAACGCTATGACAGGAAACACATTTTTTAAATTCCGCTCTTTAAAATAATCCAGCGACTTTTAAAATTGGTATGGTCTATGTTTTCATTTTTCACCATTAAATAAAACAGTCGCAATTCACATAACAATTCCTCTTTCTGGAAGTTATAAACTTTGCATATGGTTGAAATATTTTCTTTTTCGACATCTGATCCTGATAATACTGAACTAAGGACAAATAAAACAGATATATTGTTCTCATCAAATCTTGTCTCAATTTCATTAGATACTGAATCTATAATTTCATAATGAATATTGATTTTGTGATATGATTTAACATCTTCATAAGAATTTTTTTCACCGCCTTCGAATTCGCTTGGAATTTTTTTATGCCTTTTCAGTTTTGGTCCAGAATAAGAATTTTTTCGCAAAGTTCTGTCACAAAACTCCACACTTGATTGAAATATGCATCAGTGCGAAAAGAACTAACAGTTTCAATAGTAGCTTTAGCCAAATCTTGCACAGTCTGAAAATTAAGATCAGATGACTGAAGATGCTTTTGGAGAGTATTGCACTGATCAAAAACATTGGGCAATACAAAAAAAGTGAACAAAAAGTTGAACGATGTCATGCATGTTAAAAAAGTGCTTCGGCTCTTCCACCATTGAGAGAATCGTTTTCAGATAATTCTTCCAATGTTAAAATCACCACTTCAATATTATGAAGTAGTGCTCTTATGGCTTTAACTCTGGAAGACCACCTCGTATCACTTAGTTATTGCATAGCTGAAGACCTCCAGAAAAAGTATTTGTTGATGAGCGAATCTTTTCAAAAATAGCATGTCTTTTATAGGATGCTTCTAAGAAAGATTATAATGTATTGAGCTGCTGAAATGCATTTCTAGCAGAAGGAATGGATGAGCATGCACTAACTACACACAAATTTAATCGGACACTTGAAATTTTCAAGTGAAAAGGATAATATCACCCCAATTTTTTCAAGTTGAAAAGGATTCATTCCAGCCGGAAGAGAGAAGCTTCACTGTGAAGGTCGGCTCTTTTGAAGCTCCCATAGTGTGAGAAAACTGACCAGTGGACAGCCGATAAAAATGGGAGAAGCGGATAGACGATGAGGAAAAATTTGGGGGTGCGACCGCGCCCCCTCGCGCCCTCTATTTGCCGCCCCTGAGAGCAACTGTGACTGAGTTTCAACAATCTATAGCTGGTCAATAGGTCAAGATATAGGTGTTCAAGAGTTGTTCCAAGAAAGCAAGTTCTTTCTTGCAAACTCCCATTATGAGTGATCCATTACTTATCTGGTCAATGTGAAAACAACTTCCACACAACAAAAGAACAAGGGGGAGCAGTGAGGGAGGTAGAATGAGGTTCTTGGGCAATGAAACTCTTAGATCTACCATGAGGAGAAGTTTTCCAATAACAGTTACACATGAGTTTAAAGAAGTTTCAAAGCAGTGTCTCAAATCTGGAAACTTCCTCTTGTAAAGAATCGGCTTTTAACTTAAAGCTAATTTATTTTATTTTTTTTTTTTTGTTAAGTTGGATTTTACATAATAAATATTGTATTAAATTAATAAATTAATACAATTTTTTCACCCTTATCCAGCAGAAACTCACTTTCATTTCATGTAATAAGTAATTTTTTTAATATAATTTTTTTGTGTTTTTATAGATATATTTGGTGATAATCAACTTTTCGCCATTCTTGATCTTGAGTATGGTGGAAAAGACATGACATGCTTTATGGTATGTATGTTATACTTTTTCAGTTGTTTTGTATGAAGCAAAATATGTGATACATGAAATCATATTATATTAGTCGAGTACCCATTCTCTGAATGGAATGAACTTGCTTTAGCATAATAACATTTTTTTTTTTTTTTAATTACATCCCTCATCATTCGCTCTCTCGAGCATAAGAAGTCTTGCAGTCCAATATAAGTACGAAGTATCTCCATGGGTGGAGAGCGTCTTGAAGTAAGAAGAAGTACGGACATCCTGGAGAGCAGAACAACTCCAGAGATGCCTGCCATTCATGTCAACACTTTTCTCACACAGAATATAGTCAGGAGAGTCAGCGAGTCCAAAACAGTGCAAATGCGCCCGCAGATAGTCATGTCCAGTCAGCAATCGGAAAGATGAAACCCTAGGGAGGTTTCTTGGGAGACAAGATGTCAGTAGGCCTTCCCAAGATTTTCCCGCAACCCTCTCTCTTCTTTCAGTTGCTTGGAAACTTCGAATTTTCTGCCTAATTTGAATTTTAATATTTCTCAAATTAGCAGGCAACACAGATGGGGTCCATAAGAGATGCCTTTTTTGCCAGATTGTCTGCTTTTTCATTTCCTCACAAGCCACAATGGCTAGGGATCCATTGTAGAACAATCTCCTTTCCATTTGACAATAGAGTATTAATGATGTTTTTACAGTTAAATTCAATGGCTGTGGGCAGTGGAGCATGACTCGATACAGTGTGAATTGCAGCCTGTCAATCAATGAAGAGGACAAATCTCTCCTCAGGCCTCTCCCGAATCCCCTGGAGAGCCAGATAAATTTCAAACATTTGTCCATCGAAATTATCTGAATTTAAACTTTAAGGTTCTTTAAGTTGGAACAGTTTGGAGAAAACACCAGAGCTAGCACGCCCAGAGATTCTCTCAGCAGAGTCATCAGTATAGATGTGTATACAATTGCTGCCTGGATACCTCTCACTGATAGTGCATAATAACTTTAACAGCTGTTTTCCAAAATGTCAAACCATAGAGACCTTGGAGGTTAGAGTAAACCATTGAAGAGTTGCAGTGATGCCCACTTGGATATCCAACCACTTCTCACATCCTTTGGTCTATGAAAAAATCAGGTTTCTAGCTCAAGCAGTTATAGAAATACATTGATTATACCACTTGGTCATCCCACCCTATTCTAAAGTATTTTGCACTTAGACATGTTTTGAAGCACAGTATGTTTAAGCAATTTATTAATTAAAAATTTTTTATACTGCATTTCAAATAGATGACAAAACATACAGTTCTGAAATTTTATATATGGACTATTATGGACCCGTAAATCTGCAAGAGAGACTGCAAGAGATAATTTGGCCTTAAGCATTAGTTAATTAAGTAATAAAATTTATCATTGCTGTAAGGGTTTATTGCTGAATAGAAATATGTTGGACATCTGTGTTGATGTTAACTTATTACTGTTCACTCAGGCGAAGTAGATTGAATAGAAATGCGCCGACATTGAATAGAAATAGCGTGTCTCTCCAAAGTTCGTGGAGTTTCGTATCAAAAGATGAAGATGAAAATAAACAGTTTCTCAAGCATTGAATAGATGAGACATAGTTTGAAAAGGTAAAACAAACTTTTATTGTAGACTGGTGAGATATATATAAGTACAGAATAACATTCTGTAGGACTGGGCATGTGATTTAGCAGCGCTAAAAAAGTGCGACCTGCTTCCCCAAAAATTGTCTGACATCTCCCAGATGCATGCTCCTTTCGTGTATATATTCTGATCCAAAATTTGAGGACCACCCGGTACCCAAGCCCTTTGGAATGTTTCCCAGGCTCTTCATATCAGAGACCACCTAACCCTCCCATCTGGGATTATCTCTCCCTTCTCTGATGATGGCTCAAAATGGGTGCATTTCTCTGAAATCAGACTGTGATGACAGAGCTTTATAGCCTTGTTTTCCCAAACTGCAATGCATGTGGTCTTAGGGTGTATGAACTCTGAAGCTGCTCTGAAAAATGGCTGAAAATAGGCTCAAAAAATGACGGTGTTTCCTCACATGCCCCTGCCAGAGAAAAGCTAGGGTTAAATACCCAGCTTTTTCTAAACCACAACACTTCAATTACAAAACTATACAAAATTACCAAAACACCTGTACCGGTCCATCCGGTCAGCTCTGGTCCTTGATAGTTGACATCTTGAGTGAAATACATTAAAACATAGAAAAATCAAAATACTTCAGTTTCCTATAGATTGTCAAGTCACAGGTCCGTTAACACTGATTAAACACTACTTTCGGGTACATTAAGTCCTTGGTGGTAAAACACCTAAAGTTTGTACTCTGCCTGTTTCTATCGTGCACTCAAAGTTTTAAGTGTCACAGTTCACGTACACACTGTCGAAGTTTTGAAAGTTCAGAGGTTTTTTTCACTTCCAAGAAACATGATTGTAACACAGTGATTATTTACCTCGGCTGTCACCCAGAATCTCGTATCATATATTTCCATAGCAAAATTACTATAAACTTCCCCCGAAATACCATCCAAAATTAATAATGACAACTGTGGGGGCGGGGGCATTTGTTTATTTGATTTGTTCCTGTTCGGAGTTGTATTTTTGTTTAAGATTATTGTAAAATAAGATTTAGATGGAATGGGGGTGTGTATTGATATTTTTGGATTCAAATTTGTGGACCTAAGAGTATTTTATTTTGTTATATGGAGAGAATGTTTATATATTGAAATTGAGGATATTTGTTTTTAAATATATGGATATTGATTGATACGAAATGCATCTTTTATGGCTTTTGTATATAATTGTTATTGATATGCTGTAGGGTCATATAATTGTGTTATTATTAATATTGAATGTATAATACGTACTGTCTGTATATTGTTAGAATATATAAATGGTTGTTATGTGAAGTATAAACTAAGTATTTTTTAATTGAATGTGATGTTATTAGTGTTTAATGGTTGTGTTAAGTATTTATTACTTAAGTTATTATGTTAAATTGATTGTATGTTTGATTTGAAGGCAATTGCTTTCGTTTTGGAACAACTGATCAAATTTTTATTTCATAGCATGGTGGCCTTTTATTTTTGATATTGAATATTTATGGTTTTTGGTTTTATTGATTCCTGCAATGTTTAGCAGTGATTTGTAGGTTATTGTAACTGCCATGGCCGGGTCCTCTTTTGTTGAAAACAATAAATCCTTGGGTGAATGGGGTTACATGCTCACCGCCGGGGGGAGTCGGCGGATGCTTCCCATGTCTGTATGGGCTTGGGTTGTCCATTGGCTCTCCTTTTTGCTGGGGATAGTTTTTCCTTTTTCTCGGCCTTGGCCTTTTAAATGGCCCTATGCCATTCGTGGCAGGCGCCACGGTCTGAGTTACAAGCAAACAAACTGTGTTAGGTAAATACACTAAACAAATAATAACAAATGAAAAAACTAATATTACATTATCCGCCCTATCTACCCATATAAGCAAACCATTTAATCCTACTCTGTTTACCCTAAAACAGATATACATACTTCACTTAATACAGAAACTGAGGTTTCTCTTTCCTTTCTTGCCGCGTGCGGTCCCTTTCTGCATCAGCTGTTAACTCGCGTCTGTTCCTAACTTCTCCGAGGCCAGGAGAATATGTTTAACCCAGTTTCAAACACATCTCTCCCTGTCCCTCCCGGATTCAGCAAACTCTCTAGCCCATACCCTTTCTCTGCTGTGCTTTACAGCGGTGAGAGAGACTCTCAATCCTCCCCTTTCTGCTAACGCCATCGGTTCGCTCCCTTCTGCCGGCGTACTCTCGAAACGAAAATCTTTCGATGAATCTGTCCGATCCCACTCTCTAAGCTCTCCTTTCTGAAATTGAAACCCTTTGAGATGATGTCTGTAACCTCCTTTCAGCTTTCTCATCTTGACTATCAGGCGTGCCCCTCCCGGTTTCTGCTTGTACTAAGAGAATTTCCCTCGGCCGTACTTTCGTTTGTCGCCTCCTCTCCACTCTGCTTATTTTCGGGGTGACTAATTGGCCCTCTCTCTCTCCTAACATATTTTCGGTGTAAACTACATATCCTCCACATATCTTGGGTCATTCCTCTAATTCTGCACACCATATTTGTTCCTTCGCAGACATCTGCGATTGCGGGAACTTAGCTTCCTTTTGTTTTTCACCCTCTGCGGCTTCTCTATCCCTTTCTTCCATTTCAAAACTCGAAACTGACACTTCATTGGGTTTGTAAATTGTTTCGCTCCCATTTTTGCCCTCCAGAATCGGTTTGCGCCTACCTGGGTCTATGACGTCCGCCTTCCCAGCTCTAGAATTTTTTTCTAGCTCTCTACCTGTGGCAGTAACAATACCTCCTCTACGATATCCTTCACGACCACGCATATCACTTCCTGTTGGGGCACACTACCGCTCTCCCCCCTGACCATTCCTAAAGGTATATTTATCAGTGGACATTCTACAGCTGGCCCAAATACTCCATGTAAACGTATAGCCATCTCTGTTGGCAATTCGCCTGGCACTAAGTCGCTTCTCACAACAGTAATTTCCGTGCCCGAATCCACAAGTGCCCATGCCAATTTTCCCTCTACGCTCACCTGCACTCTCTCTAAACTGCATAGCGGTCTCCTTTCTGTAGCTTCCAGATACTCCGCCCTAACTGTATCCACCCTGACTACGACTCTGTGGTCAGTAACTCGTGGAGCATCCCTTTGGTCAGCCGCTCGTTTATCTTCCCATCTCCGGCTAGTATCCTTTGGACCATTCGGCCTTCTCTCCTTTGAGGACAGTCACATTTAAAATGATTCTTCGACCCACATATAAAACATTGGCCCCTTTATAACCCATTGACAGGTCCCCCAATATTTGTCCGGGTTCTTTCACCCTCGGGTCAGAATTGACCACGTTCCTCTTTCTTATCTCCACTAGCCCTTCCATTTCCTGGCCCCGACGCTGCATATGATTTGCCTCTAGCCGCGAAGAACATATCGCACTCCTTGGCCATTTCCCTGGGCTTAAACCACCCCTCACCTTTCTGTATACCTATATGGGCATAGGTCTCGACATCCAGTCCCTGGGTAATTTTGTCCGCTACCACTAATTGATTTACGGTCTCAAAACCCATTGTCCCTTTAATTTGCAATAATATACCCGCTTAGACGTTGCCCGAGTCGCGAACTGAATGAAATTTTCGTCCGCCAGATGGCTCGCTTTCCAGAATTTTTCTAAACTTACTTAAGGTGAAGGTTGAAAATTTTCTAACACAACCCCCTTTGCCAACTCATAATCCCCGTACTGCTCCTCAGGAACCTGGGTCAGCAAATCCTCCGCTCTGTCCCCCAGTAAATTTAACAGAATTGTTGCCCTGAATTCGTGCGGTATGCTCTCAGGCAAATGCCCTCTCTAGGCTTAAGAAAAAATATGCCCACTGGTCAGACCGTGTGGGTACTTTGTTCACAGTCTTATGATTCTAACTGTCTCTTCCACCATCCGAAACCTCATCTGCTCCCTTGCCTCTATGCTTATAACCGGACTTCCCGTGTTGCTGATACTTCCTGTCCGAATCTTCTCTAACTCCATCCTTTCTTGGGATTCTAAATTTAATTTAAATTGTTCTTCCCTTTCCAATTGCAGGTTAATTTCTGACCGTTCTTTTTCCACTCTTTCAGCTATAATAGCTGTGAGCATTCCTTCCGCAACTTCGTCCTCATAGTCTGGGCTTTCCAGAATGATTTTCCTCAACTCAATTATTTTTGAACTCTGATGTACAGTTTCCACCAGTTCGGATGCTAGTACCATCAAAACCGCTTTATGCGCTTTCGCTAAGAATGCCATTTAAAAATGAAATATAAAATTATACTATATATGTAAAAATAATGTATTAACGCTGTTTATTCCTGACTCTCCAGTATTTAAATTAACTCCAGTATTTAAATTAACTCCAGTATTTAAATTAACTCCAGTATTTAAATTGACTCCAGTATATAAATTAACTCCAGTATTTAAATTATAATTTAAACTCTATAACTTAAAATTCATTAAATAAAATATACAATATCTTTACAATTCATAAATAAATCATTCTGAACATCACTATTTATATTTTGAGCTTTACTCAACAGTTTACTCTCACTAACTTTTTTGATTAAAAGATCTCTCTCTCTCTCTTTAACCTACCATGAGATCCTGAGTTCCATAAAAAGGAAAAAACCAAGGTAAAATCATCACTCACCCTTTTGTCATTTTGTATGTGCTCTGTCTCAGTTGTTGTGGGTGTCGGATTCCTCGCCGTACGGTGTGGGGATCTATGCTCCGGTCTGCCGTAGTCGGAAAATCACAATCACCGGGCTCCTCTGGTTGCTGTTGAAATCAGGCTTCTCTGCGAACTCCTTGTCAGTTCGTCACTTCTCCGGTCATTGAACTCTCCATTGCTGTTCTGCAGTTGTGTTCCACTGGCACGTCATTTGATTCGAATTCTGATGGGTTCACAGCCTGGCTTTTCATCTATCTCAGTTGCTGCCACCATTTGTAAGGGTTTATTGCTGAATAGGAATATGTTGGACATCTGTGTTGATGTTAACTTATTACCTACCGTTCACTCCGACGAAGTAGATTGAATGGAAATACGCCGACATTGAATAGAAATAGCGTGTCTGTCTAAAGTTCGTGGAGTATCAAAAGATGAAGATGAAAATAAACAGTTTCTCAAGCATTGAATAGATTAGGCATAGTTTGAAAAAGTAAAACAAACTTTTATTGTAGACTGGTGAGATACATATAAGTACAGAATAACATTCTGTAGGACGGGGCATGTGATTTAGCCGCGCTAAAAAAGTGCGTCCTGCTTCCCCAAAAATTGTCTGGCGTCTCCCAGATGCACGCTCCTTTCATGTATATATTCTGGTCCAAAATTTGAGGACCACCCGGTACCCAAGCCTTTTGGAATGTTTCCCAGGCTCTTCATATCAGAGACCACCTAACCCTCCCATCTGGGATTATCTTTCCCTTCTCTGATCATCGCTCAAAATGGGTGCATTTCTCCGAAATCAGACTGTGATGACAGAGCTTTATAGCCTTGTTTTCCAAAACTGCAATGCATGTGGTCTTAGGGTGTACGAACTCTGAAGCTGCTCTGAAAAATGGCTGAAAATGGGCTCAAAAAATGACAGTGTTTCCTCCCAATTGCCACTATGGGCAAAGATTTGATTGATCAAGCTGACTTACACCTTTTATTGTGATAGGTTGCTGGCAGAAACATCACAAAAATGGTTGAGGACTGAATTATTGAAGCACAGAAAACATTAAAAGTATAGATATTTATTTCTTGGACATGGACATTTATGGATATTTAATTTAGCATTAGTGCCTTTGAATATGAAATTACAGTCAGATGCAAAAGTTCATGACCATGTGTTTCTATTAGTAGATTTTTCCATATTGCTCAATTTCTTGTTGGTGTGGCATCATCCTACAATAGCAGGTGCTAATAGAGTTGGGGGAAGCATTAAAGCAACAGTTTGCTTCTGATTTTCATGCTGAAAGGTTGTGTACATCTTTTCTCTATAGTGAAAAATAGGCAAAAATGCATCATTAAATGTTATTAAGAGTTCACAAATAGTGACTTTATACTATAAAGAGTAGATACTCTGAACATGACATAGGCAAAAAAGCAGGTGCTAAATAGAGTTGGGGGAAGTATTAAAGCAACAGTTTGTTTCTGATTTTCATGCTGAAAGGTTCTGTATATCTTTTCTCTATAGTCAAAAATAGGCAAAAATGCATCATTATATGTTATTAAGAGTTCACAAATAGTGACTTTATATCATAAAGGATAGATACTCTGAACCTGACATAGGCAAAAAGGCGAATGTGAGCAAAACTGCTATCCATAACACTATCATGAAATATTAAGATACAGGTCATTTTAATGACCAAGAAAGAAGTGAATGTTTTAAGAAAATAAGCCCACATGATGACAATGCCATCAGGCAAATTGTTATGTATTTTTCAAAGAGCTTATGCGTAAACGTCAAGTCCATTCCCCAAAAAGGTGTGATATTAGTATCGGCAATGTTTCCTTTCTTTTGACCAAAGATTTTGGGTTAAAGTCCTATAAACCTGCACATAAACCTAGATTGACTCCTGTAATAGAAAATAGATTCGTGTTTGTTAAGCATCATCAATCGTCGACTGCTCAAGATTGGTTTCAAGTTCTTTTTTCTGATGAATCAACTTTGTGTCAATTTGCATCACATCAAAAACATGCTTGTTGATCAAAAGGCAAAAGTTTCTTGAAAAATACACCATTAGCACCATGAAGCATTCACCAAGTCTGATGGTATGAGGTGCTATGGCACAGAATTCATTACTGCTTCATTATTCTTTTTGCCAAAAAGCACTACTATGAATGGTTATATATGTGGATATGTTATCTGAAAAGTTGATAACTCATATGCAAGTGAACAAATGTGCAATTGTTATGCATGATGGTGCTCATTGTCACAGATCAAAGATAGCAAAGGACTACCTGCAGAGGAAAATATAAACATGCTTTACTGACCCAGTTCGGACCTCAAACCTATCGATAATTTGTGGATCATTTTAAAAGACAAAGTAGCAGAAAAACAGCCATCAAATTTTCAAGCTTTGCTTGACACAATGAAGTATGTAGGTTCGTAGGGTGGAGCTTAAAAACCATGAAATTATTTATTTTTTATTTTTTCAAGTCTCATCCTTGAACTTTGTTCCTTTTGATATAAAAACACTATATAAAAAGTTTGAGCAATGAATTTTAATATTAAGGGGTAGCTCAATTGACTCAAAGTTTATAAATATTAAAAAAAATTAAGATTATTAGCTGTACCTGTACCTTAACATATGTATTTATTTACATTGTATTTAATGCATTAATTTTTAACAATTTATTTAATTTGTTGTAAATATTACCAGTTTTATATTTACCATTATAATTTTACTGCCTTTGCAAAGGCTGAGATAGAGTCTTTTTCCTGCTATTAGGGTACATTTTGCGATGATCATCAACAACTTGTAGCAGGAATTGTAGCTGCATTTCATCATGAGTTATCAATCCACTGTATTCCTGAATAAGTGCAACTGCACATTCTGCATCATCATTTACTACTTGTAAAGATTTCATTATCTCTTTAGCCTGTTTGTAGTCCTCTCTCAACTCCCACAAATCTGGATCAACTGCAAGATATCCAACTGGAAGTTCCAACAACTGAAACAATATCAATGATGTTGCTGTAACAAAATCTTCCAAGTTTTTGTTCTTGAACAAATGAAGAGGAACACTGATTCACTTAGAGTAAATTTGGTCTTATTTTTCAGCAGGAGCTTCATTCTGCATAGCATTCACCATCCTTCTTTTGGTTGATATACTGACACGACTATCAAACCAAACCAAACCAATAAGTCCTTGTGACAAATACCACAAGTGATTAGCAAATTTACATGATGTTGACTTAGAAATGACTGAATGTATTGATGAGTATTCAAGTAGCAACTTCTGCTCACATTCTTTGTGAATGTGATGTTTTCTCCACCCATAGGTTCAAACGCATAGGTCGACATGTGATTGAACCCTGGGAACTGAATGACATTCCTGTCAAGTGCCTGCTTATTTTGCTTCGGCTACTGGTCTCTTTTCGTAGAGATTGTCTCTTTTGGGGTAGTACAATAGACCTCTGGTCAATGTGCTGGGCTCTCTTGGAACCACCTGCCTTCATTTCATTCATTCATTCATTCATGTAGTGACTTCAGCAACAACAGACCATTGTAAGGAGCAAATGAAGCTTGAGGTGCAGAGATCCAAGCTTTCAAGTATACACGGACTGTGAAAACACACGCATCACGTAGTCCTTCTTCTTCTTTTAAAGTCAGTTTAAATAAGACTTCCGGAAATTGCCTGTCCTCCCGTCCTCACCAGGTTAAAATTCGGCAAGGACAGTCAATTTTCAGATATTACCGTTCTCCCGGACGGCCTTGAGATTAGAGATTCCATAAAAAAAAAAAAAAATAAGTAACAAGTTGTCATCGTAAAATTATGGCAAAAGCTGCCCTTTCCCATGCCATAAATGAAAATTGAAATGTTGTCACCTGCAAATCGCCTCTCTCTATAAACTTAGCTAGTGTGCATTATCAACGCCTTATTTCTACGAGAGCCGTCAGGTCTGCATTGTAACCACAGGCAAATTTTAATGCAATAAAAAATTTTTAGATCTTTAATTACTTTAACTTTTTAAAATCTGTTTTAAAATTATTTATTGATAGTTTTCAATTTTTTTAATATTTAATGCAATAAAATTTATTTAGACCTTTTAAATTATTTATTGCAATTTTAAAATTTTTATAGATATTTATTAAAATTATTTATTGCAGTTTTTTTTTTATATTAAGGAATATGTATTGAGAAAAAGATTTTTTTTATAAAAAGATAAGCACTTATTATTAATGTAATTTATATACTATTTTAGCTTATTAAAAGTTAATTGAAAATTCTATATTATTATTTAAATTTTGTTAATTAGACTTTTAAAACTTCATTGTCTTGACTTATTTATATCTGTTGTATATACAACAAAATACTGAAATTAAAAAAAAATGCTTTGCATCTTATCTAACTCCTACAATATCGAAAAATCACTTGCTTCAAACTGTTACAATTTCAAAAAACTGTCTGCTACAAACTGCTACAATTTCAAAAAATTGCCTGCTACAAGTTGCTACAATTTTGAAAAATTGCCTACTACAAACTGCTATAATTTCAAAAATTTGCTGCTCCAAAAATTGCTCTAAAAGAGCTTTTTGTAATCACATCACCAAGTTATTTAAACAGATCAAGTGAAATATTGCAGTACAAGTTTTGATATATTCATATCTGGTCAACTATCTTCTATCTAAAATTAGGTACTAAAATTAGGTACATCAAATTGGGAAGTAGAGTATGTTGAACTTCCCCATAAGCTTGAGTCATATAGGCCGCAATGTCAGTTAAGATTGCTGATATTTTGTTAAAATCAATCTCCATATTTGTAAGATATTACATGACTACTTGAGAAACTGTTGTCAATTGGATAATTTCAAGATGAATGCTGTTCAATAGATAAGTGTGCATCTTTGCTGAATCTGTAAATTGTGAAACAGCAAGAATGTGTAAAAGCAGGTTTGACTTTCTTGATTGTAAAAAGTTAAAGCCAATAAAAGCATGCAAGAGTAAAATTATACGACAGTTGTAACATTATGTGGAGAATTGCAGACGTGGAATTCTGCATTTTTGCATAATTTATAGGGCTGTACTTATAATCTATAAATTGGTGTAGAAAATAATTGAATTTTACTTAATTGTACATTTAAAGTGTGATTTCTATTTTAACTGTTTTTCCACTATTATTAAAAAAACACTTCTGACCTTTAAATGATTGTTTTAATTTCCATATTTCTGTTGTAATAAAGAATACCTATTCAATGAAAATATAATTTCTTTATACTTGCTTACTCATTGTACAAAGTTTTATAGTGATCGAATACTTTCTTTAGGATGTATTCCTTCAATTTGTGTTTCATTTCTAATCATTATAAATTTTGTATAATTTAGTGTTTGAATTCATATTCTTTTATTCTATATGATTATTTGACTTTTTATTTTCAGCTCAGAAATGCTGTTGAAGCTGAGAGTATATTGAAACAGATCGCTGTTTCTTTAGCTGTTGCTGAAGAAGAATTTTTATTTGAACATAGAGATCTTCATTTAGGAAATATACTAATCCAAAGAAATTCTAGCAAAAATATTTCTTATAAACTAAGAGGACATAATATTACTTTTCCAAGTCATGGTGTGCACGCTACAATAATTGACTTCACTTTGTCTCGTTTGCATAAAGATGGTAAGTTTTTAATTAGCTTCATTCTAGAAATTAATATAAGAAACATGTAGTGCAAGTAGTAGCAAATTGAATTTCTTAAACAATTATGCTTTGGCTTATTTAATAAAATTCCTTCTTTCCTTAATTACAATAAACAATGCAGGAAATTTGTGTCCTAAATTTTATGTTCATTAAAATATTTTAATTGAAAATTAAAAATATTTAGTGATCAAATTTAAATAAATATGTAATTTCAAAATTTTAATTTTTAGTAAATTATTTGAAATGGATTTTTAAAGATTGTTGTTTAGGTAATTTTGTAAATGAGATACACATTTTTTTACAAATAATTGCATAATTATTAGATTCTTTATCAGTGTAAGTGATGACAAAATCTTGCAAAAATTCTTTAATGGCTGTAGTTAATTTTTAAATGATAATTTGGCTTCAAAAATTTATGAATATTTTTAGCAATATTTAAAATTGAATACTTTCGCTGATTAAATGTTTCAATAAGTTCTGAATATAAACAGGCTAATTTGTGTATAAATTTATCAAAGTTTGAACATGAAGACTGGATAAAAGGTTTGGAATTATTATTTTGGAGAAAAATTTGTAATATAGTACCTTTAGGCATGTCATTCCTGAGAATAACAATAATTAAATTACCAGTAATAATGTGTCCATGTCTTCTATCTACAAATTGTGAATAAGCTATAACATTACATGTATATGAATATTAAATGTTAGAATTTAAAGATTTAGAGATATCATTATAAAGAAATATAAACCTACCAATTGGCGAATTGTACTTGTATGTTTTTCTATATGAGTATTTTTGATAAATAACAAATGTTTATGTTTATTAAAAGTGTCATTAAGTTAATGGTATTATACTTAACGAACACCTAGCCTGTAGTGGAGTAGAAGGTATAAGATTTATTCTTCTGCCAAAAGAAATAATGCACCATAAGTGTTGATCCAGATTCTTTTATTATTTCAACTATAAAATGAATAGAAATATTAAATAAAATAAATTTAAGGTAAAATTTAAATATTTTGTACATATAATGAAAAGTAAAATATTTGTATTTATCCCCGTACATGAAAAATTAGTTAGCTTGATCTTGGCGAGAATCGTCGTGTGGCAAACTTAAGGGGGAGAGAGCACAATTGTTTTTGCAAAAGTTAAAATGTATTTTTTATTTCTAGTCAAACTTTCTATCTTCAAAACTATTAAAGCTAGAACCAAAATTTAAATGGATTTGAAAACTTCAGAAAATTTCACCCTAAATACATACCTGACATGATAAAAATATAATTTGAGTTAAATAAATAAATAATATACATTTGTTTTCACATTATTATTGGCAGATTTGGATATTTGTTTTTGCTTCAGCCAAGCCAAATCTCAAATTGTTTTTTCTATTATCCAGTTTAGCATGTTGTTATTTAATCTGTGATTTTATATTCTATATTTATTTTACCAACATTTCCAACAATTCAGTTTGCAAAACAAGCTTTCTCAAGTGGTTCGTGAATTGGATTGAAAGCCCCATTAGAGAAAGGTACCAAATTTATTTTAATACACTCCGGAAGCAACAATAGTTTTATTAAATGCTTGTGAAATGTTATAAACCAAAAAATATGCTGGAGACTATCACAGAGATATGAATGGTGAATCGTATGAAAGTTGGTTCGGGGAAAAACTCCTTCCAAATATCGAACAAAGTAGTATGTTAGAACAGCAATACCCCTTATTATAATGTACATTCTGAAACATTTCAAATACATCTAAAAAAATGGATGACAAAGAAAATGGATGTACAAACATGGTTGAACAGCAAAAATATTACAAAAATAAAAATGACATATTAAATTTAAAATTCCTCCAAAACTAATACATCCATATGGTGCACACAGTATGGGCTAGTTTAATAAGGTTCAAAATGATACTAAAATTACCGCAAACATACCAAAAATTCATATTACTATGAGTAATTAATAAATATTGTTAATATGAATTCTGTTAATCCTTGAATGAACAGTATGAGCTAATTAAATTACGTGTTAATTTTATAATGTTTCTTAATTTTATATGTATATACATGAGTTTATATTTGTATTTTTAAGCAATGTAATTATTATATTTGGTATGCATATATCAATTGTACTTTAGAAATACTGTGCGAATGAAAAATTTATTTTACATTAATTCTCTGTCGCCAAAATTCACATCAGGTGCTTGATTTGGCAATCCAATCACCTTCGACTGAGTGAAAAGTCTCTTGTAGCTTTCACAGTGCTACAGGTTAGGTGTTCGCTGAGTGGTATGATTAAAAGAAATAACACAATATGAATTTAAATATGAATTGTTAGGTGTTTTGTTAAGAATATAATTTAAGTAATCAGTATGTGTAAGTAATATATCAAAAAAAGTTTAATTTTAAAATATATTTTAATTTTAACTTTTTAACAGAAAATCTACAAGATTTAATTACAAGGAAACTAAATGTTTGATTATAATTATAATGTAAATTTAAATGTACTTTGTAGTCAAAATCAGTGATGATTAAATGCTGAAACATGCATTACATCTTTTAACTGAATGTTACATTGTTGTTGAGACCCAGACCATCCAATCTACCAGAAAGGTGTAGGGTAACTGTTTGGATGGCCGGGAAGATTTAGAACCCAATTTAGACCGGAACCCAGTGGGGGAGGCATCCACGGGGACTGTACCCTCCTTCCCTTGCCACCAACCTGTCGGAAAGATTTATGGACCCACATGTTTAATGTGGCCGTACTCCGCGTAAACACGGTAGCAGTTTGGGTAGTGGAGAGAATCGAACCATAGCCTACCGAGTGCAATTCCCATGCACTAACAACTGGGCTACCTTGCCTAACTGAATGCTATGTCGAAGACCCAGACCACTTGACTGGCCCAGAGGCATACAGCAGTAATAAGAGTGGCTAGCAACTGAATGTTATGTATATTTCCTTTTATTATTTTCATATTTTCTTTAGGAATACTTTCAACTTGAAATTTTCTACTATTAGCAGTGGTAACAGAATTTACCCTTTGCTTCATCAAGCTTTTATTAAGAATCTAAAGTTTCCATCACATGACTGCTAGCAGCCATTGTTATCCATTCTTTTGATTGGGAATTAATTTCATTAGATAATGATTTCAAAATGAAGTTATTTCTTTCACAGTTTTTATCTTCATTTCCGTTTATTTTACATACACTGAATTTGAGCTGTGATGTTTTCCATACCAAAATAGAGTGCATGTGTAAAAGTACCTTCCCACCCACTGCACTGCAACGGTAGACGGTTCATAGCAACAGTCAAGGTATGTGCACATCTCTGCTGCTGTCGGAATCCCCTTCTCACTGTCAGATGGCAGCGAAGAAATGTAACCAATCAGATGAAAGTGTAGAAATTTCTCCTAGTTCAGTGGCCATGTTTAAAAACTATATCAAAGAGATTTTGTATATGGTAATGGACCAATTTTCCAGAATCCTCCAAGCCAATAGATTTCCATTTTTTAAAATCAGACAAAATTAACTGCTGTGCAATCTACATTTGAAAAAATGGTAATATTAAAAAAAATTAAAGGCTCTCTCAGTGTATCTTTATCAGAACTTTGGCATTTTCTAGAATAATATTTATTTTACTTTATACAAAAAAAAATATTTGTGCGTATGTCATGTGTAGCAGGAAATCTAAGAGTCAGATAGTTGAGTGATTTTCGCACAAACAGTTCCTTAGTAACCGAAAATATTATCACAAAGTTTCCATCTTCACACAATTGGACAGTTCGAAAAATATCCTTTCCAATGATCTTTGAACCAAATCCGTAGAACAATTCCTTCATATTTACTTTTAAATGCATTGAAATTTGCATTTCTTAAGTTATCTGATACTTATTTTGCTGCATCCACAAAGGTAAGATTAGCACAATTCTATAGTTTAGCAAAAAGTTATGTGTATATCCTTGCATTTTGACAAAAAAAAAAATTATATTATTACATTATTTTATTTTTTGTAATTTTTCAAGCAAACTAATTTCCCTTAACCCTTTTGCGACGGCGGCATTCCGGAGCTGTCGCAGCCCAAAAGATGAAGCGCTTTGCTTCTGAACTGTTCCCAAAGAACGGCAAATTTTTTGCGCTAAGCCTAACTCTCGAAAAAGAATTCACTAAATATCACCTATTCAACACAGAATCTACTTTTTTCAGAAATATTTATTTTCTATTTGATGTATATTTTTCATACAAATCTGAATACAAAATACTCGTTAGTTGCTCCCATTCTTTTATCCGAAATAAACGAATATTTTCACTGCCTCTAAAACCCAAACAAAAAAAATACTCTCTTATATTCCTATGATTCACCAACGAAATCATAACGCTGAAATAAAAACAAAACCTGAAACTCAATTATAAAACTGTTGATGCTGCGAGAATTGCTCTGTCTGTTTATATTACAAAATCATGTTTCACCGCTCCAAATGGAGAAATAATTCATTCGATCCTCCTTATGCCAATGTCATGCATCTGCAAAATACATTGAAGTAAGTTAGTTCCACGGACATTTAACGCCATCTAGTAGACAAATTAAAACGTTCCACGTGACGGCACGCATGCGTGCAACTCCCTGTTTGCGGTAAAGTTTCCTCCACCATGAGTGTGTGCCGTTCGTCCTTGAATGCAAGTTCACAGCCGACACGTGGGTATGCCAATCATCCCGAAAGGGTTAATGAAGTGCAGAGTTTTCTCCCTGGTAGATTGTGCATGCCCATGCTCACGGTACAGTTTAAGCTATGCCTTCTCATACAGAAAAAATTATGTTTCATTTTATGGAGCACAGGCTTGGGGATTTAGTTTAAAACTAAAGGAGGGATTGATTCAGTAAAAATGATTAAGATTGTTTTAGGAAACAATTCTGTAAGTGTATTATACAAATAGTGGACACTTATTTAGGACCCAGGCATGCTAGGGGATTTATTCTACTAATGATAATATAATACCAATTAATAAAATAGAATGCTATATTTTAACTCTCAAGGTTAGAAAACCGATAAATAAAATCTACTTCATTAGATAAACAGTTGTTTTCTGGTCTCGACAAATGTCTACCATTTTTATCTTTATCCCAACCCAAACCTAACAATGCTTTTATTATAAATATACCACTGCTTTCCATAGCAACAGACAGGTTGTGACATCAGTTGCAAAGCCCACCACATAGCAATTGACGAACTAAAGAGTGAAGAAGCCCTTTAGCAGTGGAATCGGAGATCTCAATTTTTATGATTTTGTATTAGAATATGAAGACCTATATTTTTGTTAAACTATAAAATTGTGCTAGTCTTCCTTTTTTGGATGTGGCAAAATAAGAGATAACCTAAAACATGTATATTTCAATGTATTAAATAAATAAATAGATATTTAAGAATTGTCCTATGGATTCAGTTCAAAGATCATTAGAAACAGTTTTCTTCAATCCTTTCGATGATATCAAGATTAAAACTGTGTGATAATATTCTTGATCACCATGTAACTGATGTGTGTGAAAATCTCTCAAAATTGTGCTTCAGCATAAAATAACAAAGAAATTATTTTAAGTTGAATTTAAAGATAAACTCAATAAAGTCTATTGTAACAGGAGTTCAGCTATCCCATCACTGAATTTTATGGGTGTCCAAAGCTGCTACAGATGACACAATGACTGACAGACAAATATTTTTTATTATAAGATAGCTGTATTTCTTGAAAAATACCACATATCAATTGCAGAAGTTCAAACAAATCATTTCATAGTCCATTTCAGAACATTTATTTTTTATTTTTTTTAAATAAAATAAATAAAAGGTCCCCCCCCCCCCCCCAAGTTTTGTGAAGAATCTGATTTGAAAATTTATACTATGTCCTACATGAAATATGTAATTTTTTTTTATTAAGAATTCAGTTTTGATGTGTGTAATTTTGCAAAGAGTCTGATAGCAGTCCCAAGGTTCTTCTAAGCTTCTCTTTTCAGGATAGTAAGACAGTTATTCAATTGATAGTTATTTAGGAAAAAAGAGCTACCTGTGATTAAACTAATTTAAAAATGCAATTCCTAAGTTATTAAAGACATCACATGTTGAATGTTATACATTTATATCTAATTGTACTTAATTAAATTGAGATGTTTTTGAATGATTTTTTATTCATTTATAGGATGTATATATTTTAATGATCTGGCTGCAGATGTTTCGCTTTTTAACCAGAGTGGAGATTATCAATTTGAAATTTATAGGTCTATGAAGCGGCATTTAGAGTATGAATATTTGTTTTTATTTGTAATTAGAATTTATTTATTTATTTTTCTTGTCTCTGGGGAATGATGACAAGCGTTGCATGCTAATAAAACTGTGTGAAAATCTGTGTGATATATTTTTGCATATGAAAAATCTTTCTTCACATGACACAAATCCGATGTGTCCAACACATGACTTCCCTACAGATTGACAAATTTCAATATTGTATAAAAATAATAATTCAAGTTACAGTTTTCTAATTACTGAATATACTTTTTAAGGCTTTTTGTTGTTAACAATTAAAATAAAGATTTAAATTTTCATGTAATTTGTTCAATTTTTTCCAAATTTTACACTTTTGTAGAAAAATGAACCCAATATGTGGAGGATGGCTTGTAAAACAACTTACAAAGCAAAATAATAATAAATATTTTAATTTTTCAGGATTTTTGCCATTTTAGATACGAGGGTCCCACTGAAATTTTTTAAACGGGCAGATGATATGCGCTAGAAAAAAATTATTGGTCAGATATTTAAATTTGAATTCTTTTATGTCCACAGACAATAATTTGTTTCAACAATTACAATTTAGATATTGTAGAATAAATTTTGAAAGAAAAGAACACGGAGTTGATGCAAGAGCATTATCGAGCAATGATTTTCGATGATTTCAATTGACACTAAAGCAAGGGCACTGAGATGATCTGGAGACATTCAGTTCCTTAAGTAGGTTTTAATTCATTGAAAAAATTCTCTACAGAAGAACTAGAGGCAAGAATTGCTGTAATATGAGTGAATATATATGCTTCAGCAAGAATTTCATTAGTATCATCATGTACTCAAATTCAAACACTTAAATCAATGTACTCAAATTCAAGCTGTGAAATGTATCTTTGTGCAGTGATGAAAATATAGTTTCCAGTTCTGTTTTTAATTTTTCTTTGTTAAAATACACACCATATTACTTCCATTAAAGAAATCAAAGAACATCATCAACATCATTAGGGAATTTTTTATCATACTGAAAGAAGTTATTAGTGTCACCTAACTTGAGAAATGTTAATTTCTCATAGCTGGAAAATCGTACTTCAAGAGTTGAATTATAATATTGTCTAACATTTCAAAATGAATTTGTTTGTAGTATTGTTAGAGGAAGTGATACCCATATTTCTTTCTTTATGGTGTTTAAAATCTGAAGAACTACATCCACTTGCAGACTCAGCCAACTGAATGAACTCATCATATTTCTTGTCATCTCTCAAATTTCACATGTATGAAATACATTCAGAAACTGAACTGTTGCAGAATTGAGTATCATTAGAATTTTTCTGAAGAGTGTTGAAAAGTAAATCAGTTTTTTGAAAAATGGGTTGAAAGACTGATTGAAAAATGAAAACAAATTTGAAGTGTTTTAAATTATTTTAATATCCTTGTGCCTCTCTAATAATTACAGAAACTGGGTGAATTCATTAACTCCGTGGAAACCTTGATTCATTTCAATCTATTTTCATGCATTGCAGTGATGATTTTGTATTAGAATTCCACCGAACTTCACTGTTTGTATGAATACTTTTACCCAAAGCCCTATCAGTAGCAACAGTAGGCTTCAAAGAGTTGAGGAAAAATGCTGGTATGCTGTCAAGAGTAGAGAAAAAGACATTAACAGATTTTATTTTTAGACAACATTGTTGCAAAACCTTATTTAAGAAGTGAATACAGCAATTAATAAATAGTGCTTGTGGTGCAAGTTCACACACTTTGGCTTCTGAACTATTCAGTTCCTTTGTCATGACACTAGCTCCGCCGTACATCTGAGTAATCAATTTATGTTGTACATGGAATTTTTCAAGCGTATTGTACAAAACACTAAATAAACTATCAGCTGTTCTGCTTTCATTAACATTATAAAGTTCAAAAAGTAATCTTGAAAATCCACTAATATGACTATGGAGTACTGAGTTTTCTCAGATATATCAGTGGTTTTGTCAATCATGCAAGCAAAGGTAAAAGCTTGGTTGATATTATTTTCAATAACATGTTTTATTTCATCATGAAATCATTCAATGAACTCATTTTGTATGGTTTGGAACAACCCTCTAAAGATGCCCTTGTTTTCCCAGTGTTGCTTTAACTCTACATTCCTACCCAGGACAAGCTGAAAATAGCTTTAAAATTCCCCAGGTTAGTCGATTCCTATGATTTGTCATGGCCTCTGAGCGAGCTCCTGCTTACACAATAAACTAAAACTAGTAACATCCAGTAATATTTTTTAAATTTCTCTATTCTTTTTTGACTTCTTCATTGTACTTTACTTTTGCAATCTGCTATACTCATTTAACAGTTCAGATACTTGAATGACTATTTTGACAAGTTGTTTAATGATAGATGTCTATTCAAATGGTCTTTGGAATATTTCTATGATATGGAAAGTAATACAAACACATACAAAGAAGCATGAAAATGTAGGAACATAACACAGATCACATAATATCAAGCACAGAGGCTTACTGATTCCTAGCCTCCAAACATGATTTCCTTTGTAGTTTTCCCCCCTTCTCTCCCACCACATGCAGTTTCCATGCTATTGTAATACTGTCAGTTGGAGGCCTGAGTCATTCATGCTTCCATTCTGTTATGGTATTATGGTCAGCCATTGCATTGGTGCAATTGGCTAGAAAAAAAAACACAAGGCAAGATTTTTTTTCACAATGTAATGTGATAACTTATGATGCGAAATTTCGATTACAAGTTCATGTTATATTACAAATGTTATACATTTGTTTTTTGCTTATTCTTTAAAAATTAACTGGGGGGATCTGCCTCCCCTGACGAGCCACCCCTGATATCAATATCATTTATATTATGTTGCAATACCTTGCTTTCCTATTCAAACCAGTTTTATTAAGTACTAGCAGAATACCCGTTCTTCGTACGGAGTATATAATATAAAGAAACTTATAATTCGCAATCATGTGCAAATTCTGTTAAAATATTAAATTTATTACTCCTAAAGAGAAGTTTAAGAATATCTGTTCTCACTATACAAAATTATCTTCACAGGCAGATCTGAAGAATAAAACATCCTGGTTCCTTTTGTAAGCAAATTTACAAAAAAAGGAATTGAATCAATATATGCAACCTCGTACTATTTATATTGTTGCAGATTAGAAAATATGCCAGTGTGTTAGTAGAAGATTACCCGTATTACAATATGAGTTTCAAAACTCTGTGCCAAAATAAAAGAGATGACATAATAAATTGAAAATATCAATAATCCCCATACTTTTTATACCAGAAGGTCGTAATTGATTCCAATATATGCCAATATATATCAAAACATATGCCAATATACCTGTACTACTTATATTCTCGTATATTAGAAGATATACCTGTGTATTTGTAGAAGATTACTCGTACAACACACCACTATATGAGTTTAAACAATTTTTGTCATAATAAAACAATTGCATAATAACTTGAAAATATCAATAATCCCCGAAAATATCAATAATAATAATGCTTAAACCTGAAGACTGTAATTGATATTATCCAGTCAAAAATGCTATAAGAAAAATCAAATCATTTTTTTCTAACAAATATTTTTATATCCATTTATTATTCAAATCGAAAAATAATAATTAAAATTAACAGCCAGATTTAATTTAATTGCATTTCTGAGCAACACGATATAAGACAGAATCTTCCTGATAAACTGCGAAATTAAATAACCATTTTGATTTCTTTATATTTTTCATTGTTCAGTAAAAGCTTGTGAAATATAAACCATGGAGATAGATTTCTCATTTAAATCATGTTTGAAATGATTCATGTTTTCAGAAAGTGACTAATTGGCTCAAAAAATCTCCCATCAAACTCAGAGATAAAGTTTTAATTCAATTTCAAACGATTTTCAAGCTTTTCGTTTGGATAAACTACGGAGTTAGAGAGTAAACTCCTAGGAAAACGTTTTGTTTTTCAGTAATATCTCGACAACCCCTGGTCTTAGATACTCGAAACTTGGGCTAAATTTATGGGAGGCTATTTCAAGGCTATCCACAAAATTTTATCAAATTCGGTTCAGCAGTTCTTCCGTGATGATGAAACAAATGAAAATTTCGTTTTTTACTAATATCTCGAGAACCACTGATCTTAGAAACTCCAAACATGAACTAAATTTTAAATGGGACTATTTCCAGGATACCCACAAAATTTCATCAAATTCGCTTCAGCTGTTCTCCCTTGATGACGGGACAAACAGACAGACAGATTTTTAATTTTATTTATATGCATTATTAAATTTAAATTAGACTGTATCTCTGGAAGTTATACATCAGAGTGTGCACTAAATTTCACATAAAATCTACTTTTCTAGTAAAAGTTTATCTTTGATCTACTTTTTAAAAAATCGATGTGAAAGGGAATTTTTTTATAAAAATATGGAATGAAACAATATTGACACAATATTTAAACTTGCACATTTTACAAGTTTATAAAGATTTTAGAAAATATTAATTATTACTTAAATTGAAGTACGTTTTTAACACTATTGTTACAAACTAAGCAACATTCATTTTTGCTCATGACATAAAAATAATTGTGCTCCCATTCTTCATGAGAATGATACGTCTTCATATTTTTAATGTTATTCATGGTGTCACAATTTACAAATTAGTGTGATTTATTTTACTATATACAAATTCTTAGTAATTAATTGATAAAAAGCAGTCATAAGGAAATTAACTGACTACAGTTTTTTCAAGGGCATTATGAGCCTTTATCATCAGATCAAAAGAAATGTGTACTGATCCAAATATTAAATATAACTGACTAATGTTTTAGCCTAAGCTTGCAGAACCTATTAATCTGAGAAAAGATCAAACTGAAACAAGCAAAAGGAAAACTTACCTAACACAAAATTGAGCAGGAAATGTCACAATGAATTGCTGCTTCTAGAATACAAATTCCTTGTACCTCCTTGATAGAAAGCAGCCTTAAAAAAAATTAGATGACCATAATTGTTTTAAAGGCATTATGAAGTCATCAACATCAGGTTGAAAGCTGTGTGTACTGATCAAAGGATCAAATAGAACTGAACATGCTGCTTTCAACCTAATGAGGAAAGCTCATTGTACCCTTGAAACAATTGTTACCTAATTTTCTTATACCTGCTTTCTATCAAAGAAGTACTAAGAATTTATGTTCTCACAAATACTATTTACTGTGTTTGTGGCACATCTATTTTTGGATAATCTTTTCCATCTTTTTTAATCCATCTTTTTTTAATCACTCTGTATATCATAATTTTCCTTTAGTATTTGTCTTCCTGAGCCATATCAACGATGTAATGAACCTGTTGATTGCACTTAGCATATCAGCTGCAGAATAAAAACTCTAAAGGGATGCCAGCTGTATGGTAAATGATGACACTATTCCCTCATTGTATCACTAAGAGATCTGTGGTATTTGTGATAAATCAAAATCATCTATCTCATAGAGTTCGGTATTACTTAATAACACAATAATTCAAACTCTAGTTAGGTAGCAGAGTTACCTAAATGCTTAAATACAAACTGTGCATCAACATAATGGTGAAACCGATGAATGGCTTTACTGAAATCTATATAAATAAAATTGAAAGTCGGTCGGTCTGTCTGTTTGTCCCATCATCATGGGAGAACGGCTGAACCAAATTTGATGAAATTTTGTAGGTAGCCTCACTTAAAGTTTAGTCCATGTTTGGAGTTTCGAGGACCAGTGGTTCTCGAGATATTAATAAAAGACGAAACTTTTGTTTGTCTCATCGTCACTGGAGAACGGCTGCACCGAATTTAATGAAATTTTGTGGATAGTCTTGACTTAGCCTCTCATTAATTTAGTCCCAGTTTCGAGTTTTTGAGGCCAAGGGTTGTTGAGATATTAATGAAAAATGAAACTTTTTCCTAAGAGTTCTACTCTCTAACTCCGTGGTTTATCCAAACGAAAGGTTAAAATCATTTAACAATGAATTAAAACTTTATCTCTGAGTATGGTGGGAGATTTTCGCTAATTAGTCACTTTCTGAAAACATTAGTTGTTTGAAACATGCATTTAAATGGAAAATCTATCTCCATGGTTTATTTTTCACAAGCTTTTACTCAAGAATGAAAAGTATAAAGAAATCAAAATGGTTATTTAATTTTGCAGTTTATGAGGAAGATTCTATCTTATATCATGTTGCTCAGAAATGCAATTAAATTAAATCTGTCTGTTAATTTTAATTATTTTTTTGATTTGTATTATCAAATAAACGGATATAAAAATATATTTTAGAAAAGAATGGTTTGATTTTTCTTTTAATTATATTAATTGTGGACTGCGTACATCACTTTCATTTATTTTGGCAAAGAGTTTTTAAGTTTTTATATTGTATTTAGCTAATAAACTCATGTATTGTGTTTACCCAATAAATTCATTTATCCAATTGTTGAAACAGAAAAAAAGTAGAATGGGTATATCTTCTAATACAATTTTAGTTGTTTCATTTAGTATATACAAAAGGATCAGGATGTTTTATTATTCAAATCTGCAAATTCAGAGCTACGAATTTGGCGGAATATTGCTAACTTGGCAACTTTTCTTAAACTTTAACAAAGTGATGGAAATGTTGCCAAATTAATAAACATGATGCAAATCAGTGAAATTAAATTTGTTTTTTTAGAAAAGAGTACTGAAATGATGTTTCGGTAGCATTTGTTGATCAGTCCATTCATCCTACTTAGTAATACATTTAGCAAATTTTTAAGATATCACCAAATTCATAAAAATGTTTGTAAATCCATAAAAATAGCATGAAATTGATAAAATTGAGCTTAATAAATGAAATTAATTGTGTTTTGTTAGGGGATAGTATTATGATGATGTTTTGTCAATTTTTAGCAAAATGGGACTATCAGTTAGTTCTACAGCCCACTTGGCGATAAATTTGGTGATTTTTTAAATTATCGCTAAATTGACAAAAATGTCGACATGCCTTCCATGGAGATTGCTTATTCTGATGATATGATTTCCATCAATTTATTTGAAGCAAATGATATCATATCGTTTTTAGCAATGGATGTAAATCCAATGTGTTATGCGGCATACCATTTTTATTAAATCTTTTCCAATTTGTATAATATAGATATGTATATAAAATAAATTTCATTGTCATTGCATTTTTGACTGGATAATATCAATTATGGTCTTTAGGTTTAAACATTATTATTATTGATATTTTCGGAGATTATTGATTCAGGGATTATTGATATTTTCAAGTTATTATGCCATTGTTTTATTATGACAAAAATTGTTTAAACTCATATATTGTATGTTGTTCGAGTTATCTTCTATAAATGCATGGGTATATTTTCTAATCTATGAGAATATAAGTAGTGCAGGTATATTGGCACATGTTTTGTTATATATTCGCATATATTGGAATCAATTATGACCTTCTGGTATTAAGATTACAGGGATTATTGATATTTTCAATTTATTATGTCATCTGTTTTATTTTGATAAATATTTTGAGACTCATATTGTAATATGGGTAATCTTCTACTGACACACTGGCATATTTTCTATTCTGCAACAATATAAGTACGGATATATATGTATTGATGTTTTCAATTTATACATGTAATGTACTAATGCAGGTTATACCTTCTAATATTCACATATATAAGTAGCACTGGTTCCATACAATTTTAATGCTTTTATTTTGCATATATTGATTCAATTCCTTTTTTTTGTAAATTTTCTTACAAACGGGGCCAGGCTGTTTTATTCTTCAGATCTGCCTGTGAAGATAATTTTGTATAGCGAGAACAAAGATTCTTAAATTTCTTTTTAGGAACATTGTATTAAATATTTTAACAGAATATTTTAATTAAAAATATCATTTAATATACTATAGGAATTTGCACATGATTGTGAATTTTAAGTTTTTTTTTATATTATATATTCCGTCCGAAGAACAGGTATGTTGCTAGTATCTGTATAAAATAAATTTAAATATGTGATAAACGTTTTAGTAATTATTTGCAACTGAAGTGAATGCTCCCTTAATTTCCATTGACAATTTTAATCATTGATAACTATGTCAAATTGGATCATATTACAGCTAATTTTTTTCAGTTTTATTAAATATGGTATGGGTAATATTTTTGTAATTTCATTTTTCTCAATCGAGGGACTATATACAAAGTTAATTTTCTTAACTTGTTACAAAAATATGGTACGGCATTTAAGTTACTATTTCATAACTTCCTACCTTATTTAAAGCAGTTTTGCAATGGGAACTATGAAACTACAACCAACTGATCAAAAAATCTTCCACAGGTTATTGTTTTAGAGTTGTAGCATTTCTATGCAGTTGGCTGTTAATCAACTTTACTACTAAAGGTCAAGTATGCACATGCATACTGCATTTTTTAAGGTAATCAGAATTCAGTAAACTACATCTCCTTACAGAAACAATAATCTGTATGAATGAAAACTATTAAATTGAAATTACATACTTATAAAAATAGATGCATGTGGATGCAAAATCACTGCATTTTGGACTTGTCTATACAATGTATTGTTTAAACTTGAAACTGACAATAAAGGAATACATGGAAATATTATTTGTGATGGATAAAAAATTATTATGTGAAAATAACAATTCCCTTTATGGACACTCCTATCATACATCATTGTGAATAAAAGTTTTTAAAATTTTTACTTTCAAAAAGATTATGTATATCATAAACTTTTGAGCATTTACAATTTAGAAAATAAATCTAGAGACTATAAAAAAAAATTTTAAGTCATGCAGGGCATGATCATAAAAAGTGAGATGACCAGACTTTAACTTCTGGAGCCCTTGATGTATATTAAAATCTGGCGTTATCATTTTTTGAGAGCATAAGAAATATTTTCAGTCTTCTCACTGTTCCTCGTGAGACTTATTTGGCTATATAGATTTAAAAGAGTATACTTGTTTTATGCCTGTAACTTTTAAATTACATTTATTGTATTTTACTTTTTCATTTATTTGTAGGAATCATTGGCATGAATGCTCTTTCTACTCAAATATTCTTTGGCTGAAATTTTTGTGTGTAAAGATGAAAGACTGTGAGTATAGTCGTCCTTCAACAATGGCACATAAGAGGGGTTTAGAAGCTATTGAACTGTTCAAAACTCAACTTGAACCTTGTAGTTCTGCTTTAGCTTGCTTAACAAGTTGTGGGATTTCTACTATTCATTTTGAAAAAAATCCCAGAGATTTAAAAACATCAAAAAAATCAATTCTAATTTCCAGAAATTCACTACAAAAATCTAAACTAAGCCTATGTAATTGATAGGATAAGTTTGTTTTATGTATCAATGCATTTTCTTTCTAATATTCTAAATATTAACAGTAGTAATTATGATTTACTTTTGTGTTTGTATGTTCATTAAACACATTATGTGTGTTCATTAAACACAGCAAAAGTATTTTCTTTATATCTTTTTATCTCTCAGAATAATATGACAGTGTGTCATTGATATGACAGTTTGTTTTATCTATCAATGCATTTTCTTTCTAATATTCTAAATATTTGAAGTAGTAATTATGATTTACTTTTGTATTTGTATGTTCATTAAACACATTATGTGTGTTCATTAAACACAGCAAAAGTATTTTCTTTATATCTTTTTGTCTCTCAGAATAATATGACAGTGTGTCATCTGCATTGTAATTTTATGTAAGTCTAAAAATTAAAGTGCATAAAAAATAAATGTCATCATTGACATTCAGGGTACTTTAAAGAGTATGCATGTTAATTCCCATTTTCATGAATTCATTTCAAAAATTTAAACTAAGGAACTGTAGCTGATAGTGTAAAATTTTCATTTTATGTATTTCTACTAGTCTGAATATTTTCAGTAGTAATTACAATTTACTTTTGTGTTTCATTTGACTCCATGATTCTGCAAAGAATATAGTTATACTTTTAATGACTTTTAACATGAAAATTGTCTGTTTACATTGTTGTACTTTCTAAATGATTGGATTTGAACATTTAAAAAATTATCTCTTTTTTTTTTCATTTTGAATTTTTTATTTGTTTCATTTATATATTTATCTGCATGGAATCGAATCTTAGTGCTGTCATTGACTGTACTTGCATATATCTTTTATTACATGTTTAAGTAGATTTAAAGCTGTTATGATAAAAATGTTAAATATAGTTTCAAGATATATTGGTATGTATTCATTAAACACAGCAAAAATATTTTTTTTTATGTTTTTTTGTTCCTCATAATAACATGACAGTGTATCATCAGCATTATAGGTTAATGTTCTAAAAATTTGGAGTCTAAGAATTAAAACACATAATTATTGACATTCAGGATATTTTAAAAAGTATAAATGACCATTTTCCCCATAAAACTTTAAAGACAGTGCATTTTAATACTTTATCCAAACATTCACTTTTTCTGTTTACAAATATTCAAATAAATAAATAGAATAGGCATTTTATAACATAAATAATAATTTTACAAATTTTAACATTGAAAAAATGTTGTGCATACAAAAGCATCATATTACTGAATCAAATTTTATATATTTTCCTACTCAGAATTCATTTGCAGCACATGCATTTTATGATGTACATTATTTAAAAAATCTTTCTTTGTTGTGATATATTTCAAAAGAATTTTTTTACATTTATTGCAAAGTCAACTTGCTAGATATGTAAAGAAAAATTAAGTCATGTGCTGTCATCTGCAAAAACCAGGTCAGGTGCTATCATCCATATTTTTAAAAATGCTACTAGGTATGCCTTTCACTTTACAATTTACAAGTTAGCTTGGCTCACTGGTGAAAAATTGTGAGTCAATTGAAAAAAAATTGGATACAAATATATCCAATTCTAATTTATGCTCTCGAAATGTATTCCAAATTAGCCCCATTCATCCAAAATGCCTAAATGAATAATGTTTTAATAACATTATCCTAGATATATTGCATCCTATTTCAAACCCTAATGTTTACAATATTTATGATTCAATTGTTGACTCGTAGTTGCGAAATCTACAAGTCACATCTTAAGATTTCTAGGATTTATGCATAAAATGCGGGTAAGTGTTAACCCTGGAACTAAACATACAAGACAAGGATTACTCTCATACTAACTAAACATTAATGTGACTTGTGGAAATTAAATTAGAGGGCTTTAAAGCTCTAGAGTTACACTCAAGCATCATTGTGTAGGGGAAACTATGGCACTCAAGAATAGATTGAAAAGTACTAATGGGTCAGAGACATATACTGTAAATTTCAAAATTTGTTATAATCATGAAAGTTTTATTATGAAAGCTTTTCTTCTCCGGTGTATATTCGCACATATTTACAAATTCAAACTTTTGTACAGACTCCATAGTGAATAAAATCCAATTAATTAAAAATTGTCCTGTTCTCAATAGTCAAAATTGATGATAATCTTAATTAGCATAATTTATTGAGGTATTGAAAATTAAATTTTCTGACTTAGACTATTTTACTATGAGTATGCCTATAACTCAACTGCTGTCAAAGGCAAATAAGGAACGTGGTGCACATTTAATTTTCAACATTGAAAGATTAGGGAAGGCCATTTGTTCAATAATTTGCCCTGTACAAACTGTAAGTTTTATGAATCAAAACTTGAGCGGTAAATTTGCTTAGTTAAGTTTATGCATTGTGTAAATGGGCCTTTATGTAAACTAGCATTTACTGCGCCAAACTACATTCCTAAAAAAACATGGATTGATCTTGTTGAATTTGTGTGCAGTTGCAAAAATCTAATGATCATTGAAAATCGAAAGACATGAGTGCATCGAGTCTGTAGATACTATAAGAATACTAATCATGCTTTCAAAGTATTTGTTATACTCTTGTGGACAGAATGCCTGTCTCTTGGTTCACAGTTTGTACATTGGCATGGATTATCATACAGAGTGCTTCAGAATGTGTATATTTAGCTGGAATTCAGCCATAGTATACCTGCTCTCTTGTGAGCAAATGATTCTGTGGATTGGGATGCATGATAATGCTTTAATAAATAAATGAAGATGGTGGTCAAGAATTAGGCTACTGATGTTATTCCCTTGCAGTTTATGTAGCATTGCAATTCACTCAGTGTAAAGCATTTTTTCAGAGTTTCATTTTTCTGTAGTCCCCCATTATCTTTGATATACCTAAAGCTGGAAGTAAATAAGAACAGAAATTAAGTTAAGTTTAAATACCAATAATATTGCACTACATTTTACATAATTCCACAGGAGGATTGATTGGTAATCAAAATTTGCATGCCTGAACTATAATTTAATTTGTAACTAACCCATAACACACTTTTTTTTTTGTTGAAATTTTCATTTTCACGAATTTTCCTCATAAAATTGATTATTTTGTTGATATGTATATAAGGAAATACTTCAATTTTTATTATAGAGGCTGTGTTAGATTTCATAGTTTATGTATAAATGCAACCTATAATGATAAGACTAATAATTAAATTGTACACATAATTTTAACAAAATTTGAAATTTAATGTATATGTTTTCAACCTACTATTATAGAAATAAACAGCTGTCTATCTTTTTTTATACATCCTGTATATTTAATAACTTAGTATATTTATTAATATATATTTAATTACATAACCTATGATGTCTGTTTGGAATAGAGAACCATTTCATAATTCATTGTTTATATAACATTCATTTCACTAATGCATTATTTTTGTATATTTATGCATATGTAATAAACTGTTGTTGGTTTAAAAATATGTTTTTATTTGTTTGAATTATGTCAGTTTAAATTTTATAAAATTGCTAAAACCAATACCTGGGATTTAAGATGTAAACTCCTGATTAAAGCTACACTTGAACTTACAGGGGATTCTAAAAAAACAAAATAATGCTTTAATAATGTGTCAACATAGAACAAAATGATGCATATCTCTGATTAAAGTTACATTGGGATTTGCAAGGAATTCTCGAAACCCCCCGAGAAAGCTTTAATAATTGGCCCCCTTAGAAAGAAAGTGTTTGCTGCATAGGCTATGCCATAACTGCTGTGCTTTTTTAATAGATCTTAACTTACAATTAATTTCTTGTGGTAGCTCTTAAGCACATATGCCACTGTTTTCACTTATGCCCACAATCTAGGTACTTATACTGTGTAGGCACATCTGATGCACGTTGATCAATGCACCCTGGTTCAACTTTAAAAGTCTTTTGTTGTTACCAAAAAATGACTGAATAGCGAATGGAGGTTCAGCTGCAAAACATGCTCAGTAGTCAAAATATTTTTATTGAACAGGGTATGTATGGCTGCTTGAAAATCAGGAAAGTACTTGAATTTTAGATGAACATTTTCAAGGCCTTGAAAGTACTTGAAAATTCACATTTTCTTGGTTAAGTGCTTGAGAAAGACAGTGATGAAAATGTTCCACTGTGTTTGATTTTTCTAAAAAGTACTGCTTTTCTCAAAAATATCACCGACAGCTTCTTCCAGGACTGCTGCCATGTACCATTCCATTCTTCACTTGGTATGGACAAGTGACAAACACACACATAATGTCGATCACTTTCAAATCATGATTATATTTTTTTGAATTTTATATCCTTCTGTTGGGGAGTATGTTGATATGTATATAATTGTTGATATGTATGTAATGGGGAGTTGGTTGAGTTTGTAGAGAAAATATTGGAGGAAGTTTGTCAACCCATTGATTTTGCAACTATCATCAGAAGTACTTTTAATAATTCATTGATAAGAAAGAAAGTTTATCTAATTTAGATGTTTAATAAGTGTTCCTAAAGCTAGTTTTTAACAAATTTTGGTATTATTGATATACTTTAACTCATTAATTTTGCTTGATAGACAATAATATTAGTTTACTATGATTTTTCCAACCAGAATTTTATACAATCATCTTGAAAGGTTGATTGATGTCCTTGAATTACATGGTACTTGAAAGTCCTTGACATTTTTTAAAGTGAAAGTATACTTACCCTGGTAACAGCAAAAGAACATAAAAAATATCTCTTTTTCCCACTCTTTAACCTTGAAGTTACCATGTGCTTTGTAGGATTTCCTTTTTACTTAGTGGAAACCTGTATGAAATGGAAAAAAAGAATACTTCCTGTGGTCAAGGTCGAAGAAAAGGGTATTTGGTACTCTGCTTTGGAAGTTTTGCAAACTTATGAGAAATTTCACTGGAAATTTAATTACAATTAACAATATCATGTGAATATTTTTTTATTATTATTCAAATGGGAAACTGCCACTCCATATTCACACACAAAAAAAATTATAATCATGTGAATCTTCAATATATTGATGAATTATTGTAGAAATATGCTTTTGTAATCATATAAGAACTGAATTTATTGTCTTACAGATTCTATTCAAAGTTCATTGGAAAGAGTGTTCTTTGATCTTTTTGATAGAGTTAAGGTGGAAACTTTCTAGTAATATTTTTGTTAATTAACGAACTGCTTTGTGTAAAAACTACTTATAATTTCACTGCAACGTAAAAAAACTAAAATACTAATTTGAAGCAAAAAAATATTGTTCTGAGGCATCTCATGACTTGATCAGAACTATGACTGTAAAAAATTTCATATCTGTGGATCGCTTAGATTTTTCATTATGCTGCCAACATACAAACAGACATTTCCTTTTATTATTATACATTAATAAATTATAAAATATTTTTATTTTTTTTTGTTTACCCATATAACTCTTGAAAGTATAGATAAATTAGTAATACTGTGTGTGGGTGTATTTATTTTAAAAATTAAGCAAATCCCTGGCTTTGTATAAACTAGCAAATTTCAAGTCAGCATCTCTATGTAGTTTATAGAAGATTCAATAGTATTCCTCGAAATTCAGATCAAAGATCAATAGTGTAATGTGATATATTTGACTGATGAGGCTGGGTTATTGTCATTTTAAATTGGAAAAGGTTTTGGTATTACAAGTGAGATTTATATTACAATTCACTCTTTCAATAAGTTTTATTTCCTTGGTGAATAGAACTGATTGCCTTGGTGTCAAAAATTCAATTTTGAATGATTTTCATATTTTAAGCATCCATGAATATGGAATAAACCATTTTTTTTGCAGATATCTGTTGGTATGATATATCTCAATCGAATTGAGGAAATCAAATAAAATGTGGTATGATTATTTCAGTAAATGAAAGTCAGAGTTTGATTTTTGAAGTAATTGGACTGAAGAAAGGACCTCAATTTTGTAATTGTTTTATTTAAAAATACAAAAAATAAATTATAAAGTCATGTTTATGTGTAAAAATGTTACGAAAATGGCTTTTAATATATAATCTTTTTTTATAAAAGTGAATGATATCATTTATAACATCCTAACATGCATAAATCTTGCGATATTCCATGGTTTGTGATCTAAAATTAAAAAATTCATAAAAAGTAAAATAAATTTATTGTTATCAAATTAGTAAAAGCTTTGTAAATAATTTTGCTTTCAAATGAATTTGCATCATTGTTTAGAAATCACGAGCCATTCTTGAGATATTAGAATTTTTATTATTTTTCATATAGAGCTCCATATCTCTTGAATAAATTAAGAAAATCAAAGAAAATTTTGCACGATTTTTCCAGTAATTGTCAGAAATATATTCATTATCAAAGAACTCAAACCAGAGGAAAATCTTCAATTTTTAAGCATAAATTGAAAAAAAATTATAAAAACAAAATTATGTTAAAAGTTGTTGCAAAATTAGCCATTTTATATGAAGTTATTTAATTGAAGGGAAATTACATATGTACCTTAGAAAAATATTAATGCTCTGTCTTTGAGATGCGCATGTTTGATGTAAAATATTGAATTATTTTTTTTTTAACTTAAGTATGCTCACTATTTATTCACAAACGATTGAATGCTGTGAAAGTGCTTTCAATCAAAAATAAATGGACGCTATTGCATAGTGGTTATCATGAGTCTTTCTCCAGATATTGAAAATTTTGCTTTTCCACATGGCGCACAATATCTTTTGAAATAATCAAATGAAATACGTATATGAAATTTTGAATGCTCATTATTTCCACTACATACATAATATAATATATAGGGAAAGTATTGTGATGAGGTCCAAAATGCGAATTCGAGTTTTAGACTTAAATGCACAGTTTAAGCATCCCTGAACTCGAAAGTTTTTGATATGGTGTATGTGTGTGTATACATGTGTGTGTCCATGAGTCTGTGGATGTGATATGACATAAATGAATGCATTTTGAAACAAAAAATTTCATATGATTATTACAATCAGTAAATACTTGGTCACCCAACCTGCTACTTATACCTTAGGGTGAGTTGGGTGACCTGGGTCTTCAATCAGTAAATACTGGAGCCCTATTGATTTTAAATGCATTCGAATGTTCAGTAGAACCCTCAATTTTTGAATAAATTTTTGAAAAAATCGAGACCTTTAATAATGATGAATAAATAATTGTTTCATACGTATTTTTTTATTGGAAACAAATAATACTAATCTTAGATTGTTAGCATGAACTGTTCTTGAAATATTGCTTGATTTTCGAATGAATTTTTAAAAAAATCAGGACCTTCACTACTGTTAAATAAATAATCATAAGTAATTTTTAATTAGAAAATGAATGACACAAACTTTAAAACGTTAGTATGAACCGTTCTTGGAATATTGCAAAGTTTTCAAATGAATTTATTAAAAAATTATATAAAAAATAGTAAGTATCATTCAATATGTTAACTTTCCATTTGCAATATTATGCAGCAAAACTGTCAACATATTTTTTGTTGATTTAGTTCATTCCAGTTATGAGAGAAGATATTGATGTTGAAGAATTCACCAATAATTATTCATTTCACGAGATATTGATTAGATGTGCATTGCATTTTGATGAAGATTTTGAATGTGTAAGTCATTAGATTTAATAGGTTGTCAAAAGTCCTTAATTTCCAGTGGCATCAACTTTGTGGGTTCCAGATATTTTTTGAATCCCCAATAATTTTGTTGTGTGTTCCTTGAACCCCTAATGTTTTTGTTCATATTTAGTGTGGAAAATGTAGACATACATGCATGAATTTTGTTATTAATTCAAGTTTTTCGTTATTCATTCCCTGTTTACTATATATAAAGTTGCATACATAGAAATTCTCTCCTCATACTGTTTATTGTATTCTAAATACATGATTTTAACTCAGGAATGATTTAAAGAGAAATTTAATGACATTTTTAACATTGGTAAAGATACCTAAAATTAAATTTTTCATTTTTTGTTATTTTTATAAAAATAAGCGAGTTGGAAATTCACACAGTATTTGAATGTTGTATTATAATAATGTTGTGCCAACAAAAGCAAAATGAATAAAATAAATGATTATTAATAGAAAAAAATGTTTTTCTGTATTTAAATATAATTTGTTCATTTTAGCATTTCTGACGTTTTATTGTGCCAGATAATCTGACTGAGTGAAATTTAAATTAGACTTAAATCCTTTGAAAAATGAATGGGTTATTTGATTTAAAATTTTCGGAACCCCCAAGAATTTTTCATGTTGGTGCCCATGCCAATTTCAATTTACATGGTATTGATTCAATCCCCAAAACATTGTGCTGTGAATCTTTATACACCAATATTTATATGTAAAAGAAGTAAAATTATGAAAGGGAATTTGTGTTCTGCAGCGTCAGAATTTTTAACCGGCAAGATCAATAAGCCAATTTTCATAGAGATATAGTAATAACCCCCCCCCCCCCCCCCAAATCAATACCATGTAAATTGAAGTCTGCACCCATACCAATTTCAATTTACATGGTATTGATTCAATTCCAAAAACATTGTGCTGTGAATCTTTGTACACCAATATTTCGCTGTGAAGGAAGTAAAATTATAAATGGGAAGTTGTGTTCTGCCACGTTAAAATTTTTTGATCGGTAACATCAATAAGCCGTTTCTCATAGAGATTTAGTAATAAAAACTAATTTGTGTTTGTTTTCCCAATTATCAAAATTTTTTAATCTGTCAGAGACGTCATATGTTGTGTACAACTTAAATACGAGTATATTAATTCATTTTTCTCGGAACACTAGTGTTCCAAGGAATACGGATTGAGAAACAATGATCTGGGGTATCCAGGGGTGTAACAATGTTTAGTAAAATCAATTAATACTTAAGGGTCTCAGGTAGAACTATATACCCGCCAATCGGAAAGACGAATTTTGAAATCAACGGATTTGGATTTATTGCAAAAATGCAAATTTTTTCGGAAATAAAAAGTTCTCATTTAATTTGAACACATTAAAACATTAATGAACATTGATCTAAAACCGCAGATGTTGATTAAAAATTTTGCACAAATGTTGATAAATATAAATTGATAGAAAACTATTTTTCAGATATTGTTGGGTTTCGCTCTATTGGTCAGAGTAGCCTTTACTAAAAGGTCATTAAAGAATTAAAATTTATAAAGACTATACAACAGAAATTTTATCGGACAATCACGAGTAATTTAGCTCTGTAATTGAAAATGGTGAGGTCAGGAAAATGAATATGACAGAACTAAGTTTGCAAAGGCTCGGATGGACAGCTCACTGTGGGCTTTGTCTCTCTTCAGAAAATTCTTCCAAGCAGCCCTCACCTTGGTGCAATACTTCTTCAATTTTTAATCTTTAACACCTCAACATTCTTGTCTACACAATCCATCAACCTCCGCTTGGTCGTCCTCTAGGCTTTTCCCCGATCGGTGTGGACTATCGAGTTATTATAATGGTGAGAGCGTAAGAATTGCAGTCACTTACGAAGATAAGAACTACGTGACTTCAGGATTATTTTCCTGCAGGTCCGGTTTTTGCCTGGCCTGGTTCTATACATTTTAATAGAGATTGCTGACCGAAAGTGTATTTTAGAAATTTGTGTAGTGAAAAAGTGGTTATGTATTGCTATCCTGTGTATGCCGCAGGCGCCGACTGCGGGGTGCACCGCTAAAATTTGGGAAATTTTTAAGATTTTTTTCCCAACTAGTTTTGGTGAAAAATCGCCAAATTATAAGTGCCCTCCTCCTTCTCGGGGGAAGTCAGTTGTTTCATGGTTGACGGCGCTTCTAGTATGGGGAAGGTAGTAGCACACTCCCATGATGGTGTGGACACAAAAATTTTCTTTGTAATTCTAGTGTTATCCATTCTTAGGTCCTGCCCATTGCATTCTGTTAATTTTAATGTATTTGATTATATCAGAACTTTTATATAATTTGAATAGTTCAAAATTGTATTTTCTTCTCCAAATATTATTTTCCCGAATTCCATTAAAAATTTTCGCTCAAGATGCAAAGAGCTGTTTCATCATGTCCTGTAAGAGTCCAGATTTCTGAAGCATTAATTAAAGTAGTTTCTTATAAGTACTTTGTATAGTTGGCGTGGACTTGTTCTTCTGGTGTGATCTGCAATTCTTTATCCTTTAAAACACGGATTTGCAGCTATGATTTGTTTTTTAATTTCTAAACTAATATCATTTTTACAGTTTATTTGAGATCCCAGGTAATTAAAATGCTCGACAGATTCAATTTTGTACAAACCAGCCTCAAATATGAGAGGGAAAGACCCATTTGGTAAAAGCTATGTATCTAGTTTTTTTGTTGTTAATTTTTAGATGTATTTTATCATAAGCTCTTTTCAAGGTAAGAAAAATCTTGTTTAGATTTTTGGTGATTCTGGCTACAATAGTGATGTCATCAGCACAATGCAAGAATTTGGATAGATTTGTGGTAGATGTTTCCTTTAGTGTTGATATTAGAACCTTTAATTACTTTCTTCAGGACTAAGCTGAGAAGTAGACAAGCGAGTACATCTTCTTGTTTAACACCATTTTTAATATTAAAAGCTTTTTTTAAATTCTCCCTTAGATCTGTACAATGGAACGAGTTCCCGTCAATGTAAGATCCATAAATCTAATTAGTTTTTAAGGCATTTCAAATTCTCTTATGGCCTGTAAAAGACCACTTCTGTCAATACTATAATAGGTAGGATTAACATTAATGAAAAAGTGATGGATTTCAATACCAAATCTTTACAATTTCCCAAAGTCTGATATTAAGATTTGCTCTGTATTGGACCTTCTACTTGTAAATCCACATTGATATTCTTCAACAGTTACCTCAACAAAAGAGGACAATTTATCAAGTAGAATATTTGAGAAAATTTATATGTTTTACAGAATTAGCTGGTTCCTTTATAAATTGAGCAATTAAAAGTGTCACATTTTTTATATGAACTGAATATAAGATACTTAATATCCAATCTGCTAGCAACTCTTCATTAGTAGGGGAGACCGGGGAATATTTTCCAACTCGCTTTAGTTTTGAAATGAGCCGCTAGGGGACGAACTGGCTGAAGTCGCAACACAGCACACATCATCTACGAAAGTTTTAGTTTAGTAACTGCTGTCACATCGTCGGAAGAGCTGTTTTCTTCATTTTTTCAACTGTGAGTAAACTTTCAGGTCTTTATTGAAACTTAAATTAAACGTACTAGTATTAAACTTACTATTTTGACATTGCATGTACTAAAAAGGGGTTTCTTTCTTCACGTAACTATGCGTTTGTTTTGCAAATAACTTACATTGCTACTCGTCGAGGTAGTGTAAGTTCCAATATGGTGTGGGGCAGGTTTTCCAACAGCATACGGGGCACGTATTCCAACACGTCTCGCTCGAAAACGTGCCCCGGCCTAAATCAGCTAGTTTTATTATATGAAAAATGTATTTATTGTGTAATAAAATCGGCCAAATAACTATATATGAGACGGTTAATTCTAAAATGTTTTGTTACATATTTAAAATGGTCCGCAATTATAAAAAGAAGACCGACAGAGGCTCGTACACTCCTGAAATAATAAATGCTGCTCTAGTAGCAGTCAGGGAGGGGTGCAGTGTCAGAAAAGCATCCATGGAACTCAATATTCCCCGTAGAACTCTGAACAATTCCTGGTCGAAATGCCGATCCTTAAACAATCCCCCACAACCAGTGCCAGCATCAGATGTGATATCCCCCCCCCGTCTGTTGTGTCTCAACCGGAAACGCCTGTTTCAGACTTGCCTCAAGTAGAAGGAACACTGCCAGAAGTACCACCGCTTGCAATACCTCCTCGAAACATGCTGCCAATAGGATGCGCAAAACCATGGCGAGTAAGTAGGCTACGTACCCACTTAGGGTGGTCACTAACGTAGCGACGATGACCGAAACGTACTTAGAATTTTGCCGACAACTGGAGGTCATCCCCTGGTCTTCCCAGCACTTGACAGTTTTCTACATCCATCAAACTGTCACCGTCCAGCATAAAGCAGTATATGGGATGCGCTTCCGGGGGGGGGGACACTGATTAATTTACGACTTACAGTCCGTCGCTTGCCGCTACGTTAGTGACCAGTCTTAGCTCAAGAAGTACCAATGTATTAGGTAGATTATGTTCTTATTTTTTGAAGTAAATTACATTAGGCTTAGATTAAATACGATAAGCCCTAACTTCCTTGTAGGTGGTAGGTTACGATATATTTTTATCTATAGGCTATATATAAAAGAGTAGGCTACTTCCACTCGCACACTCACTCATTCACCCACTGACTCATTAACTCACAGCTAAATATACCGGGGTCATAGACTAGAAATTCGGTGGGGGCGTAGAACGGAAGATTTGACCGCAGGATAAGGCCGGTTTTTTTTTAATTCGGGCCCTTGCCCTCCGGGTTTGCGCCCAACTCCGGTGCGGAAATTCGGAGAGCTTCAAAATTGTGCAAGGGGATGTCGAATGGGTCCATAAAACTGGGGCATTCGTCGAATTTCCAAAATCGATTTTTTTTTGGGGGGGGGGGGGTAGAACCCTCAAAAATATAAAAATAGGCCTAATTTTGCGGTTCGCGACAAGTGGACGTACCACTTAGATATTTTAACCGAGAACAGTTCATATTATCCGTAAAAAACACATTTCTGCTTTTTTTATACAGGTATGTTGCCCCTTACCCCCTCCTAAAAATAATTTGTAAGTTATAATTTCCCTATTAAATGTTAAAGTTCTAATAATTTTTGGGTTTGTTTATATAGATTTTTACTCCTGAGCAAGAACAAATGCTGGTTCAATACCTCATGAAGGCTTCTAATATCTATTTTGGGCTTACTCCCAAAGAAGTTAGGCGATTTGCCTACACGTATGCTTGTGCATGTAACAGAAAATTTGCCAGTAAATGAAATGGCAGGGCCTGACTGATTCAGTTCGTTTTTAAAAGGAAACCCTAAACTTTCAATCAGAACTCCACAGGCCACCTGCATTTCTCGAGCAACCAGCTTTAATAGGACAAACGTTGATATGTTTTTAATAATTTGACAACTGTGTTAAAGCGATCAAACTATGGGCCTAACGATATATGGAATATGGACGAAACGGGGGTAACCACGGTCCAAAAGCCAGATAGAATAGTTGGACGTCGTGGCTTTAAACAAGTAGGTAAATTAACCTCAGCAGAAAGAGGAACTTTGGTCACTGCAGCATTCTCTGTAAATGCTGCAGGAAACGCCATCCCACCATTTCTGATTTTCCCCAGGGTCAAATTTCAGGAATATTTTCTACGTGATCCACCGGATGTGACGGTGATGCGAACCCATCAGGTTGGATGATGGAAAGAAAAATTGTTGAGTTCGCCAAGCACTTTGTAAGTTATGCACGTTGCTCAGAAAAACGACCAGGTCTGCTTCTTCTGGACAATCACAATTCCCATCTCTCAGCAGAAGCATTGGACTACTTCAAGGCTAACGGTGTTACTTTGTTGTCATTCCCTCCTCACTGCAGTCATAAGCTACAACCCTTAGATCGCAGTGTGTATGATCCCCTCAAAAAGCAAATTAACACGGCTTGTGATGCCTCCGATCGCCCACTTTGCTGCTCTATGTCTAAGGATGAGCCGGACGGTCTGGGCTTTCGACGGCTTGTGATGCCTAGGTGTGCCCAAATAATAAACCTATGACAATTTACGATATCCCGTCTATTTTGGCTAGAGCTGCTCCACTGGCGTTAACACCAGTCAATATTATGACGGGTTTTAAAGTTTCGGGAATTTTCCCACTGAATCCTGAAATATTTACAGACTCGGATTTTATGCCATCCTACTTTACTGACCGGCCAGCTCCTGCCGTAGGCCTACCAAATCTTGAAAGCACCAACAATCCTGAACAGACTTCACATTTGCCAAAAAAATCGACTGTTCATACCTTAATAAGCGTCAAATCCTTCTACACCAACGCAGGCGAGCACTTCTGAAGAAGCTGTTCCTTCGACTTCCATTCAAACTTTCCCTATTGCTTATCAAGAAGGCGTTCTTTCTACATCCAAACAAACTTGTCCTACACCAGAAAAAGTTAGGCCTTTTGAGAAGACGGCACCTAGGAAGCAAACACGGCGTGGAAAGAAAAAAGGGAAGTCAGCTATACTGACTGATACTCCCGTTAAAAATCAGCTGAAAATGGAAAACGATTTATCTAAAAAAAGAAAACAACTGCAAAAGGAATCATATAAAAGGGGAGAGAAAAAACCAAAGTCAATCCTGGCCAAGAAGCTATTTGGACCTTCGTCTGCAAATGTAAAAGGCATTAAAACATCAAATCCTAAAAAAGGTACAAAAAGCTTACATTCAAGTGATGAAGAAGATGAAGATTGTTTATGCATTTATTGCTTTGAACCTTCGCCAAATCTAAAGCAAAAGAAAAGTGGGTGCTGTGCACGAAATGCAAGAAATGGGCGCATGAAGACTGCACCAAAGGGGATGTTGCATTTTTTGTTTGCGTTCACTGTGATTTAGACAATGACGACTTTTGTTTAAAAAAATCTGTCTTTGTAAAGTTGTTAAGTGGCATTTTTTGTAAAATCATTAAGTGGCATTTGTTTTCTATATCCAATTAATTTCTCTATTACTTACTCTATTATTATCTTACCTACTATTATTATTATGCCGTTTTAGTTTACAATGAAAAATACATATTAAGTAACAAGCAAGATTTATTACCTGTGTTTTACCATTTAAAGTATAGTTGGAAAATTTGCCCCTGTACATTTTTTGTAGGCTGGAAAACTTGCCCCGTATACGGGGCACATTTTCCAACTTAACATGATTAGACTTAACCATTTGCTGTCAAAAACTATATTTACTTTTTTGAAAAATAATTGTGCTAGTTTGTAGATAAAGGTATAAGAAATACAATGATATCCTGTTTACCTCAAAATAGATGAAAATAAAAAATACAAAAATTAAATTATAAAAAGTTGGAAAGCTTGCCCCGGTCTCCCATACGGATTGGGAGCATTACTTGAATTTGCTTTAGCAAAATTGGCCCTGTAGATTTTAACAGTTCTGCTGGTATTAAATCAGGACCAGCAGGTTTGTTTTAATGCTGTCTCAACCTCTCCAACCGTAGGTGATAAAAGATGGCTTTAAAGTTTCATACAATTTATTACATGCTCTGGAGCATCAGTGTTCAGTAATTCATCAAATTGTTCAATCCATCTATTAAGTATATTTTCTTTCTCACTCAAGATACTTCCATCTTTATTTTTAGAAAGAGTTAATCTTGGTTTAAACTTTATACGACCCATGTTAATTTCCTGATTCTCTGTTTCCATGGAAATGTCTAAGATGTTCATTATCTCTAAGTAAACTATCTGTGGTCTTTTCTTTCTTTTAGGTATATTTTCTTTTTCTGTTTATTATTTTGTATTCCTTATCTGTATTTCTTGAGTGCCTCCTTTTCAGCACAATTTTATAAGCTCTATTTTTTTATTTTTTTTTCTCTATCACCTCACATTCAGTATCAAACCAATCTGCACGTTTTTTTTTTCTTCAAAGAACAGAATCAGCAGCATTCAATATGCTTTCCTTAATTGTGTACCATCTGTTGCCTATACTCATTGTTGTCTTGTAGGTGTCTTCTGTCAGCTTTTTATCCAGTATGTTTTGATATTCATTTCTGCTTTAGAGTTCTTTTAGTCTAGCAAAAATAAACTTCACAGTGCATTCACCTCGCGTTTTTCTGGCATTTAAGATTCTCCCTCTAATTTTACACATCACAAGATAGTATCAATATTTGCACCTCTGCAAGATTTGACATCCATTAAGTTAGATAGATTACATTTCGGGTAGGTCGGATGGTCTGGGTCGAAGAAGAAGAAATTAGATAGTTGTCTAGAGTCAATAAGATGATCAATTTGATTAAAAATAGTCTTATCTGGAGATTTCCAAATCATCTTGTGTATATTTTTGTGTTCAAATATAGTTCCACAATTTTCCATGTTATGTGTGGCTGCAAAATGTATAAGTCTGTAGACATTATCATTTGTTTCATTATGCAGACCATATTTCCTGATTACGGATTTTGATGTCATTTTGGGGGCAACTATAGCCACCCAGACCTTAGAAAAAGTCCTTTTCATCTTTATTTCTTCAGATGGGGCATGAGAGCTTATAATACGTCTGCTAGTATTTACATTTTTAGAAAATAATAAACAAAATATTTTTGTATGGAAATAAACAATTTTATTGCTTTTTAAAATATTTTCATTTATTTATTTAGCATCAATACATTTTTTTATTCGAATAAACCAATTTTTAAAACAGTTATGCTATTGAGAAGTTGGTATAGCAGAAACGTGTGATTTATAAGTTTCAACTCTTTCTTCTGGTCTGTTAAATCGTTGACCACAAATTTTATTTTTAATTGTGAACATCAAACTTTTATTTTAATTGTGACTTATCAAATCAATTTTTTCATGCTTCAAATAATTGATGGTTTAAAATGCAGCTTGTGAGCTTGCATTGTCATGAGGAAGAACGATGCTACGTTTTGCATTATTTTTTCTGATTTGAGCAACTATTTCTGGCAAACAAATTACAGGCAAAGAATTTTAGGATTATTAACTTAGTTAAAATTAAAGAATAAGTATAAAATCTTTACTCTGAAAAAAACCTATTTAAATCCCATCATAAAATATTAACAATAAAATGTTAAATTTAAAAATTAAGAATTTACCCAGGCTCTAGTAAATTTAGGAAGGTTTAGAAAATTGCTCTCTCAGAAATTAAGCTTTAGAATTTTAAATTCAAATAATTAAATTAAAATCAAACATTTCAAATAGAATAAAAATAAAATTTAGCATTAAAGAAATTAAAAGTTCTAAAAAATTCAATTGTTATAATCACCCAACCGGGTCATTTAAAGTTCGTTAGGAACCATGGATAAGCCAGGAATATGATCAGAAAAGTTCGTGGATTTCATGGAGACAGGGAAAATGCAGCATATTTCTTTTAAAAGGAGGATAAAATCAAGAATTTAGATCTAACAGCCACATCTGGAACACTAGGATCTTCGTAGTTGACAGACGGAGGAAAACTAAAAAAAAACTAGACATCGTCAGGCTCTTCTTTCTGCATAGCACACGGTAAACTTCAAAGAGCCATTACCGCAATGATCGTGCGATATTGAAAAGGAGCAAAAGACGAAGAAACTCATTCTAACAACTAAATTAAGCATTATAAAAAGAAAAAACTTCGCATGGAACGAAAAGTTCCAAAGAAAACTTCGCGTGGAACGTAAGTTCTATTGAAAAGTAAGCAGCGCGCTTTTAGTGCAAATTAAAATGCGGAATTTCAATAACAAAAAACTGAAACTGAAAAATTCCGCGAGCGTATTTATACGAACGAAAATCGAGAGAAGTTTAGAAAAAAAGCAGCAATTAAAATCAGCTTACCGAAATTAGAATTGCCAAAATTAAAGCTCAAAACTCTGATAGCAGACGATCCGGAAAAACGCGAACCAATTAAAACAATTCATGAATTCCGAAGAGGCGCGAAAATTACTTAGGCGTCGCATCAATCGCGGTAAAAAGCGCGCAAAACCAAGAATTCTAAATTGGCCGCAATTGAAATTCTTTAAACTCACTGAATATGGAAATTACTGGAAACTATAGAACAAACGGAATTTCTAACTAAAATATGAAAATGAGGCATCAAATTAAAGGGAATTTTAAGGGGAATCAAATAAATAATCATTTTTATAAATGTACAAATCAAAAGTAATATTAATTTAGGAAATGGAACATTTTTAATTAAGAATTTTATTATAAAGAAAATTTAGAAGATTAAAAATATTCTAATTAACGAATAAATGAAAATATATATATATATTATTTAAATATTACCAAATTGAGAATATTCAGCCAGGGAAAAATAAATAAAAGTAAATTTCAAACCCCCAAATAACATAAATTCTAAAGCAACCCAACACTGAGACTCTTACATCCAAGATGGATTTTTTAAAAATCAGTTGTGAATTGTTTCTTTGGATGGTGCTTCATCACCAAAAGTTGAATTCATTAGATCGACACACTATTTCTGTGTTTCCCGGCCACACAATTTGTTACCATAAACCCCTGGGTTGGTCGTGTGGTCTGGGCCTTCAACACTATTTCTGTGACAACCTTTGTTTGTTTGTTCGACTCTGAACATCCGACCATTCCGACGTACCCGAAAGTGTAAGGTATCTGGACCGGGATGTAAGTAATTGCATGTAAAAGATTTAGCATATTGATATATTGCATGTATATTTTTTATAATTTCTCATTGCATGTTAAAATTATAAAGAATGGGTTATGGAGTTAGTTCTGTTCGGGTTGTATACATTTTTCTTTTAAATGTAGCGAGTAAACTGTTACTATATTATTAAGAATTTTAAAAATTACTTAGAAAAAAGTAAAGTAACTACGTTACAGTTTCAAGTTACCGTTGCATGTTTTACTATGTTAGTTAATGTTATTTTAAAAACAGAATGCTAATTTAACCTTTTTTACATTTTCAGTCCAATGGAATTATAGATAATGCCGTAAAGTTGTCTTACGCCGCTTTATTTAATTTGCAAAATTCCTGTATTTCAAAATTTATAGTTAAGCAAAAATTTTTATTACTTGTTAATGTGTGGAAATGAAATTAGAAATTTATCATATTTAATTAATCATCATAATTTATTAGCTATATTAGAAAACCTGAACTTCTATAAATTATAGTGGATTAATGGATGACACAGGTTAATGTATGACATTCAACTAGTATTTTATCTTAATTCTAAATTAAAATTAATTTACAATTTAGAATGAAGAATTCCCCCCCCCCCCCCCCATAGAAATGCAAATTAAAAGTTAAATTCTGACGGGTTTTTTATGATTATCTCATGATATTTAAGGGAGTATGGTACCCAAACATCCCGAAAATTTTCAATTTTTTTTTATTATTTAAAAAAATATTCATAATTTTCTGTTTCCAATGACACCAAATTAATCTTGCTACGTTAAATAGAACCGATTATATTGCAACGTTAAAAATTGAACTACTGAAGTTATTACCAGCCTCGCCTATTTTCGTCTGCTACTGTAACATAAACAAACGAAAATGTAACCTCTACATATCTATTTTTCTCAGTTGAAAATAATGTTTCTTTTTCTTGGATGGAAGAAGCGATATATATTAGCTAACACTTCTTTGAAGTGAAGTGATAGTAACTTTTGGATTGCTTATTTTTGTTATTTTATGTAGATATTTAAATGTGAAGCAGGGCACTTTTTAGATATATAATGAAGTTTTTATTTTAATAGTGATTTTACTTTTAAGAATAGAGCAAACTGCAAACATTACATTTTTATATAAACATCATTCCATGTCCATCTCGTAAACACAAGAGAGGGTTGCCATGAACATTTTGTTAATACTGCTGTTGTCAGATATAAAATAAAGATAATATTTTAAATAACAATTATATTTTAACAATTTTAAATGAAAATTGGATATTTGATGTGAAAAATTTGACGTTTATTTCGATTTCGAAAACGGCTATTGTTGTTGAATGTGCTGTTAAATATATTTGTTGTTAATACATCTATATTTTATGGGATAATTATATAATTTTAAGTGATCTGTTTACACAAGTTTGAGCTGTGATAGTAAATATGGGACGAAAGCGGAAATCTCAAGTAAGAAAAGTTGAGCTGATGAAACAAAAACTATACAAAATCACTGATATAAATGCAGATATTTCCAGATAATTCGCCATTGTGACAACAACAGAGGCATTGCAAAAATATTTGTCAACAAAAGCAGACATTCCTTCAGATAATTCGAATGAATATATTTTAATCAAGTTGAAATGCTTGAAACAGATTGTAGATCTTTGCAAATGTTCACATTGCAACGAGAATATAACCTGTCTGTTGATATTGGCAAAAACTATGGATTTGCACAAGATATTATCCTGAAGTGCATATGTAACTTTAACACTACAGTGAATTCTACGGACAAATTGTCTACTGCAAATAACTGTAAAACTTTTGATGTAAATCACCGATCTGTGCATGCATTTGTTGAATCGGATAAAGGTCATGCAGCAGCTGATCGTTTTTTTTCATTTATGAATTTGCCTTGCATGAACTCGCGAACTTTTAGTAAGCATTTGAAATTTATGAGCTGTAACAAGTGCACAAGGCTAGTTGAAAGATGTGCGTCGCAATGTATGCCAAGCTCATGCTACACTATATTCAGTAACTATATATGTGATGATAAAATTTTCAACATTGCGGTTAGTTTCGATTCCTCCTGGCACACACGGCGCCACTCTTTAAATTATGGTGTTGCCTGTTTAATTGATGTACTGACAGGTTTTATAATTGACTATGAAGTTGTTTCCAAAAATTGTAATGCATGCAGGGTAGCTGCTCATTTAGGCAAAAATACAGCGGAGTACGCATTTTGATATGAAGAACATTTGCCACTCTGCGAACAAAATTATTCTGGTCCATCGGGTGGAATGAGAGTAGATATGGGAAAGTGTTTGTGGAATCGATCATCTGATATTGGGTTCCGTTATGTTGAACTTGTTGGTGATGGTGATTCAAGGACGTTTGAGACCTTGTAGAAGTTGAAAGTGTATGGCCCTGATGTTTCTTTTGTCAAGGAAGAATGTGTAAATCATGCTGGGAAACGCATGGGAACTGCTTTGCGTAACCATGTTGCCACAGAAAAGAAGCGGAGAGTGACTCTTGGTGGTAGGAAACACGGAAATCTCAATGGCACAACAATTAAAAAAATAAGTCGTTACTAACAAAATGCCATCATAAGAAACAAAACAAATATACTAGCCATGAAAAAGGATACTATGCTATTCTGCATCATTGCAGCTCCACCGACAGACATCCAAAACACAAGACATGCCCACATCATAAGGAATCCTGGTGTTTCTACAATCGAGCATTAGCACAGGGATTAACACCAGTTTCTCAGTCTACCGGCATACAGACTCTTTTGACATCTGATGTAGTATGCAAAATGATGACCATTTTCCAAAGACTTGCTTCAGACTCATTATTAGAAAGGTGCAGCAAGGGTGAAACTCAAAACAGAAATGAGTCTCTTCATAGTCTGGTTTGGAAAAGATGCCTTTAAAAAAGATGCTTTTAAAGATGCCTTTAAAAAAGTTAAAGCCTTTTTTTTTTATATAAAATTCTTATTCGGTTTGGGACCTCGAGCTTTTCGGTTCTGTGCAATGCATCTTTTTGCCCGCTATTCAGTCAGCGGCCTTGATTAAAATCATTCATTAATTCATTTCACGTTCAAAGACCGTTAGATAGCTTCTTTTATCCATTATTTCTTGAGAAATGCATTTAGTGTTTTTTTTCAGGTATACAACCGGGGGGGGGGGGGTGGCAAAGACTCCCCGGAGACGATTATTCGCTCGGGCGACGATTATTCGCTCGGGCGACGATTATTCGTCATTTATATTAATTTAGATTCTATTTATGTGACAGCATTTAGATATATTTATATAGTTTAAATAGAAAACTTGCCCCCATTAAAGTTTCATTCGCCTCACCCGCCCCCAAACGAAAATATATTATGATTAGATGTTTATTCTAATGTAAGACGCCATTAGACGAAGATCCCTGGATTATTTGATGCAAAAATGTAGAATGAAAGCATTAAGATTTATAATAACCTTATAAAAATAATATTTTGATGTCACACGTTCTTACTAAATGAAAATATATAAGACGCTACAAAACAGCTTTGAAAAAATCAACTTTGTTGTTCAAAACTGATCGTAGAAAAGTGAACTTGGCAAAAATAAAACCGAACCAGAATTCTAGTTACTTAACTGGTGGACATTGAACTGTGTTAGTCAGCAATATTGCTATTACATACATTTATACATTTTAATAATGTATTATCTTTGAATTTGCGTGTGCAACAGCTATTTATAATATATTATGGTCCAACAGCTGCAATTTTCATATTTTTCTCTGTATATAAAAATTTTGATGACATTTTTTTTAATATTTTTTTTCAATTTTAAAATTTATTTTTTGTACATATATTAACAATTTGTTAACATTTAAACTTGGAATATATTTCTTGTGGGAAAAAGATCGCTGAAAATTTTTTTCAGATGAATATCTTCATAAACAGCTATTTTGCATAATTTTTAAACTATTTATTATTTATTTATCAAATGTCAGCTTGTTAACTATTAAGTCATAAGGCTTCGTGCTCTCCAATATATTTTCACAATATTTTTCCACAATTTTTCTACAATGAGATAATGTAGGGCATTCGTCAATGTGCGCAGCGGTCATGTCTTGTCCAGTTGAACACAAAACACACACAGGTGAATTGACAATATTAAAACGAAAGAGATAGGTTCGAAGACAATAGTGCCCAGTCAAAAGTCTAAAAGTGCCAGTCTCAGCTGCACGAGGAGCATCAGGAACACAATGGGGACTGGTGCTGAGAACACTCCAGAGTTTAGCACGAGAAGAGCAAACAGCCGCAGTACGGAAGGAATGTCTAAAGACTTTATTTATTTCAAGTTTTGATGAATGAAAGGGTAAATTTCTGTTCGATTTCTGGATTGTATTGTACCCCTTCTTTGCCAAAAAGTCTGTTTTCTCATTACCCTCGACACCGCAGTGGGAGGGCACCCACTGGAAAGACACCTTGCGTTGTATTTTCCCGAGAAGAGATACACTGCTGGACGCGAGGGCTTTTGCTATCTTGATTTAATTTTAAAACTATAATTTGACTTACATCAATTTAGAATTTGACTTACATGAATTTAAATTTATAAAAAATGTCGAAAATCACGTCTTCGAGAAAAGAGGCATTATAATTTTTAAACTATAATGCCTCTTTTCTCGAAGACGTGATTTTCGACATTTTTATAAATTTAAATTGATGTAAGTCAAATTCTACTGCACGGATATGAATGAAATTTGGAACAATTGTTATATATATACTTTTCTGTAATTTGTCTTCAGCAATTGCTGAAATATGTGTTTGTTTTTTTATTATGATTTTCAAAGAAATATTTGTGGTGTAAAATTTCGTTTTTTTACATTATTTTTTATTAAATTTTTTTCTGTTTCATAAGCAGACAAAATAGGCCGGTTCACTTGCAGAGGCGGAGCAATGCTGAGCAAGGAGCAAAATCGCCTCCGTTAGGGAATTTCGTAATCCTAGACGGGGGGTATTTTTGCAAAATGGAAAAATTTGGGGGGTTTTAATTGTTTAGAAACATTTTCAGGGTGGCAACGGTATTGTAGTCTTATAAGAGAGTATTGTCTTTTGGGCGTAATGAGTTTTTAATGGGGGTGCATAGAAACTGTTTTGAGGGTGGCAACACCTGAGGTTTACCTGCAGAGGCGGAGCAGAACCATCAGCACCCCCTAGCGGTGGAAAAGGTAACTATTCAGGATGGAACATAGAAATTTTTATAAGATATGGAGAAACTTTTTAAGAGATGGCAACCCTGGGAGTTCTGGGGCAGAGTCTCAGAAGAACTTGCAAAGGCGGAGCAGAACCACCAGCGCCCTTAGGGTGAAACTTGGGATTTTTTTCTAATATTTTAAATATTGAAAGGCAATATGAGGGAATGTATTGTGTTTAACATTCGAGTTGTTACGGTAACACCTTGAAGTTCTGGGCTAGAGGCTCAGAAGATGCGCCAGAATCTGTGGTACACACATGCCGCAACGCCAACGTCACATCGTGGTAGAAAGGGGCGTTAGGTTTTAAATATTTTCCTTGAAATATCCTTGCGCTAAGGTTGTGACCATCTCTAAAGAGTTCTTACACTATCCCTCCGCTCCGGCCACACAACTTGTTACCATAAACCCCCTGGGTTGGTCGTGTGGTCTGGGCCTTCAACTATCCCTCCGCTGTGGGCGCGGTAGCCCATTGGTTAGCGCGCTGGAGTTGCACTCGGTAGGCCCGGGTTCGATTCCAGCCGCTGCCAAAACTGCCGCCGTGTTCATGCGGAGTACGATCACGTTAAACATGTGGGTCCGAAAGTCCTTCCGAGAGGTTGGTGGTAGGGGAAGGAGGGTACTGTCCCTGTGGATGCCTCCCCCACTGGGTTCCGGTCTAAATTGGGTGGCACTTCCCGACCGTCCAAACAGTTACCTTACACCTTTCTGGTAGGTCGGACGGTCTGGGTTTCAACATCAACATCAACAACTATCCCTCCGCTATATCGCGGTTACGAAAACTTAATTGCGAGTTGAATTTAACTGTGATTCGAAACATTTCTGAAAATACAAGCAGTGGAATAAAGGTGTTTTGAATTTCCCAAATGTAAGTTTTTTACTGACAAAATTTCGCACGTGTACGACTTTTTCACAAAATTTCGTAAAAATGTGTTTTTATTTGCAAAAAACTACCAAAAATGTGTGTTTTTGAATTAAATGAATTTCGAGAATTTCAGATTTTCTCTACGGGAAATAACATGTGTTTTCGCACTGTTAAAAATTTTTCACAAAATTTCGCAAAAATGTGTTTTTATTTGTAAAAAACTACCAAAAATGTGTGTTTTTTAATTGAGTGAATTTTGGGAATCTAGGGATTTTCAGAATTTTTAACAGAAATTTACAAAGATCGGAAGCTCTTACTGAGACGGCATGTGTGATACTTATAACCGATACATAGCCGTGAAATGGAGAACTGGCAGAGTTTTTTTAGGTTAGAACTTGAATTTTTAGGTAAATACGATTTCTACTAACTACCAAAAAGGGAGAAATGCTTAGTGAGAAGGTTATGTACTGCGCATATAACCGACACCCACCGATGGAATGTTGATCTAAGGTATAGTATTTTTAGGAGAAGACTCGGATTTTTTTAAGTAAATAGAGTATGTAGAAGCATTTAAAGAGCTATAAACGTATGATAAGGTAGTATCCATGATTCACACAACTAATATAGGACAGCGAAAGGGAAACTTTAGTATTTTTTAAAGATGGAACTTTAAATATTTAAGTAAATGTAGTAGTTTGGAAACTTTTAATGGGCTATGTGTGAAACACATGCTCGATCATATAGTAATAGAAAAGTGATACCAGAGTAGTTTTTAAAGATAGGACTTTAAAAGGACTTTTAAAGTTTTTTCAGTTAAGTGGGAAATTTAGTAAATCTTAAAGAATGCTATCGTTTACCGAGGGGGACTGTATAATACACATAACCGTCATATAACATTAGAAAAAGATATTAGAGCAATTTTCAAAGATGGGGCTGTAGATTTTGGAACTAAATGAGATATCAAGAAACATTTAAAGGAGTGAAAACACCTAATGAGGTGGAATGGGGTGTACTCACACAAGGCACCTAGAGGTGCAATTATGAACTAGGGTAGATTTTTAAAGCCGAGACTTTAGAAGTTTCAGATAAAAGACTATTTATACTAACTTTTAAAGGAGTGGAAACGCTTAGTGAGATGGTTGGGAATGAATACAACACCGATACATAGCAAAGAAAGGAAAACGTCCGTATTTTTTAAAGACCGAACTTCAAATTTTTAAGTATATGTAGGTGCTTGGAAACTTTTAATGGGCTATGTGTGATACACATATTCGATATATAGTAAAATGGCGAACTACGGATAATATTTTAAGGATATAATTTTGGATATTTTAGTTAAATAGGGATTTCCACAAATTTTTAAAGGGATAGAAGCACATGCTGAAGGACTTACAGCAAATTTTTAAGGAAACTTTGAGAATTTTTTAGCTAAATAGGGATTTTTACTAACTTTTAAGGGGACAGAAACACATACTGAAGGTATAGAGTAGAAAAATTATCAACACCTTTGGTAAAATGGGGAATTAGGATAATATTTTAACGATGATACTTTAGATTTTTAGGTAAACGACATGTTTAAAAACTTTAAAACGGGTGGATACGTAGATTGAGATGGCATGTGTGATACACATCATCCGCATATAGTAACGAAAGTTGAACTAAGCAAGTTTTAAAGAGTCGAATTTTGGTTTTTTCGGGTAAATTAGGATGTTAGGAAACTTTCGAATGGTTAGAAACCCCATATTAACTCGGAATAGAATGACACCATCACCGATACCTATCGGGGAAAATGGGGATTAGGTCCTTCAGTATGTGCTTTTATACCTTTAAAAATTAGTAGAAATCCCTATTTAACTAAAAAATCCAAAATTATGTCCTTAAAAATTATCCGTAGTTCGCCATTTTACTGTTATATATCGGGTATGTGTATCACACATAGCCTATTAAAAGTTTTCAAGCACTTACATGTACTTAAAAATTTGAAGTTCGGTCTTTAAAACATTCTGAAATTTTCCTTTTGTTGCTATGTATCGGTATTGTATTCATTGCAAACTGTCTCATTAGGCGTTTCCACTCCTTTAAAAGTTAGTATAAATTGTCTTTTATCTGAAACTTCTAAAGTCTCGGCTTTAAAAATCTACCCTAGTTCATAATTGCACCGCTAGGTGGCTTGGGTGAGTACACCCAATTCCACCTCATTAGGTGTTTTCACTCCTTTAAATGTATCTTAATATCTCATTTAGTTCCAAAATCTACAGTCCCATCTTTGAAAATTGCTCTAACATCTCTTTCTAATGTTATATGCCGGTTATGTGTATTATACATCCCCCCTCGGTAAACGATAGCATTCTTTAAGATTTACTAGATTTCCCACTTAACTGAAAAAATTTTAAAGTCCTTTTAAAGTCCTATCTTTAAAAACTACTCTGGTATCACTTTTCTATTACTATATAGTCGAGCATGTGTATCACACATAGCCCATTAAAAGTTTCCAAACTACTACATTTACTTAAAAATTCAAAGTTTCGTCTTTAAAAAATACTAAAGTTTCCCTTTCGCTGTCCTATATTAGTTGTGTGTATCATGGATACTACCTTATCATACGTTTATAGCTCTTTAAATGCTCTTAAATACTCTATTTACTTAAAAAATTCCGAGTCTTCTTCTAAAAATACTATACTTTAGATCTAGTTTCCATTGGTGGGGGTCGGTTTTCTGCGCCGTACATAACCCCCTCACTAAGCATTTCTCCCTTTTCAGTAATTAGTAGAAAAAGTATTTATCTAAAAATTCAAGTTCTAACCTTAAAAAAACTCTGCCAGTTCTCCATTTCACGGCTATGTATCGGTTATAAGTATCACACGTGCCGACTCAGTAAGCGCTTCCGATCCTTAAACCGCAAAACATCACATTTAGCTAAGCAAGTTTAATTTCCCATCGTAATAATAGTTATCTAGTTCGGCACTTCATGGCTAGGTGCCGGTGATGGATTCACTTCATACTCCCTCAGTAGGTGATATCACCATATAAAATGTTAGTACATATTACATTTAGCAAAAACTTCAAAGTCTCAATCATAAAAACCTAGTCTAGTTCTCCATTTTATTGCTTTGTATCGATCATTCACACGTTAAATAACCTTAAACCCCCCAAACAACCTTATCAACAAAATTTCAAAGTCTCGTCTTTAGAAACTAGCCTAACATTAATTTCTATCGCTTTGTGCTGGGCGTGTGTATCACACACATATCACCTAATTAGATGTTTCCACTCCCTTAAAAAGTTATATGTGTTAAATTTTACTCGATGTATAATGCCTTGTGTTAAATTTCACCAAGTACAAAATCGCGTTCAGGAGTTTTTGAAACATTGCAAATTGTATTTGCTAGTTTTTGAAAGATAAAAACTTGTATTTATTAAATTTCATGCATATAAAAGTATGTTATTTTCAGTAAGAAAATCAACACGTATGTTGTTTTTTAAACGTTGGAAATCACAAAACAATCTTTTTCAGCTCTATAGCCCGTGAATATATGCGGAGATTTACTTGCAGTTCAATAATTATCCCTCATCAAGCAGCGTGACATGTGTTAAAGCCTACTGTATTCATATTCTTCTAGCACCGCGGGTGCTTTAAACAGACCCTCTTACCGTACAAAGGGTTGAGGGAGCACTTATATCATTTTATGAGTCTTAAGCATTGAAGGCTCCAAAATGTGTCATAATTTTTAAAGAGCTGCTTTTTAATAGTAGTTTTTCTTTAATTAATATATGCTATGCATAAGAGCATTCTTATAAGTATCATTTTTCAGCCAATATCTTTCACCAATAATACATTGCAAGCGCAATATGTTTGGTATAAATAGAGTGTAGTCTACGAAGTTTTTCTAATTTCAAGAGGGGCTCCAAGTCTTTTTAAAAAATCTGATGTGGGCACCACATGACTTTCCTTATATAATGTAATGAATTTACTACTTTAACAGTAAAAAATAGGTTTTTCTTATAGTAGATACTAATATTCTTTCCAAGATATTGAATTTTCGACAATTAGTCGTCATTTTCATTGATTTAGCGTCGTTTTTATCCATTTGGTGAGATTTTCGTTAATTTGGCAACATTTCAAAAAGTCGCCAAGTTGGCGACATTCTGCCAAATTCTCACCAAGCGTTATGCACTAAGAAATAAGTTATTATTACAGCAGATAAATGCCTATTGGCGTTCAAATACATAAGTATTATTCAAAGTATATTTTTTCATGAATGGAACGAGCTAGATCCACGAGAATGATGTCACTCAATTTATCGCATGGTATAACATATGAAAAGTAACCATGTTTCTCAATAGGAAATATTTTTTTTTATTTTATATGACTTTTTGACAAATTTTTTGACTTTTGACAAATATCTCGAGAACGGTTCATGTTAGCGTTCTCAAATTTATGTCAATCGTTATCTAATGAAAAATTACATAAGAAATGTCTAATTGCTTAACTTTATTAGTGGTTTTGATTTTTTGACGATTTTTTCAAAATTTCATTCGAAAATTTAGGGGTGTTCTGAACATTCAATTGCATATAAAAACAATAGGCTTCCAGTGTTTATGGATTGTGATTTTTGTACCAAATTTGGTACGAATCGGTCCATTCGTTCCTCAGTTATCGTCTCTACAGACTCACTGACACACACACACACACACACACATACTTTCACACACACTAACACACAGACATCACTTCAAAAATGTTTGATTCGTGATCAGGGATACTTGAAACGAGCTCTCCCGTCGAAAACTCGAATTCGAATGTTCGACCCCGTCACAATACTTTCCTTATACATTATGTATATAAGGAAAGTAAAAATACAGTCATGTATTCAGGAAAACACCTGTATTTGGGGGGAATTAGAGGGATTTAAAGGACACATTCGTTAAATTCAGGTAGTTCAAAACTCACATTCACTTGATACTCGCATTCGCTCGATTCACCCAATTCTCTCGATAAACTCAATTCGCTCGATTCGCTCAATTCACTCAATTCGCTCGATTCACTCGAAGCACGTATTTCTGAAATTTCCGAAATTTAAGTAGTTCCAAACACGGTTTTTGTTAGTTTTTTTATAAGTTGAAAACATGTTTTTGTAAAATTCAAGCACTTCAAAGCACATTTTCGTTAATTTTTGCTAAAAATTTGTACAAGTGCTAAAATGCATGCTATTTCCCCCCACCCTCACTCGATACACGTAACTCTGAAAATGCCGAGATTCAGCTAGTTAAAAACACGCGTTTTTGGCATTTTTTTGCAAATAAAAACATTTATTTAAATTTTTGTGAAAAATTTATAAAAGTGTGGAAACATATGTTATTTCCCATAGAGATATTGTGAAATTCCCGAAATTCACTCAATTCAAAACACATTTTTGGTAGATTTTTTACAAATAAAACACATTTCAGCGAAATTTTGTAAAAAATTTGTAAAAGTGCTAAAGCAAAAGTTATTTCCTATAGAGAAATTCTGAAATTCCCGAAATTCACTCAATTCATAAAACATATTTTTGGTAGTTTTTTGCAAATAAAAACACATTTTTGCGAAATTTCGTGAAAAATTTGTAAAAGTGCGAAAACACATGTTATTTCCCATAGAGAAATTCTGCAATTCTCGGAATTCCCGAAATTCACTCAATTAAGAAAATACACATTTTTGGTAGTTTTTTGCAAATAAAAACACATTTTGCGAAATTTTTTGAAAATTTTGTAAAAGTGCGAAGGCATGTTATATCCCATAGAGAAATCCTGAAATTCCCGAAATTCATTCAATTAAAAAAACACACATTTTTGGTAGTTTTTTGCAAATAAAAACACATTTTTACGAAAAATTTGTAAAAGTGCGAGAACGCATGCTATTTCCCATAGAGAAATTCTCGAAATTCACTCAATTCAAAAAACATACATTTTTAGTAATTTTTTACAAATAAAAACACATTTTTGCTACATTTTGGTAAAAATTAGTACACGTACGAAATTTTGTTAGTAAAAAACTTACATTTGGGAAATTCAAAACACCTCTATTCCACTCTCTGTATTTTAAGAAATGCTTCGATTCGCAGTTAAATTCAATTCTCAGTTAAGGTTTCGTAGCAGCGATATAGCGGAGGGATAGTTGTTGTTGTTGAGACCCAGACCGTCCGACCTACCAGAAAGGTGGGATAGTGTAAGAGGTGTGCGGAGTGTGTGGTGGGATAGTGTGCGGAGGGATAGTAGAAGGCCCAGACCACACAGCCAACCCTAGGGTTAAACGGCAGTTAAATGTGTGGCCGGGCGGAGGGATAGTTGTTGTTGAAACCCAGACCGTCCGACTTACCAGAAAGGTGTAAGGTAACTGTTTGGACGGTCGGGAAGTGCCACCCAATTTAGACCGGAACCCAGTGGGGGAGGCATCCACAGATAGTTGTTGTTGTTGAGACCCAGACCGTCCGACCTACCAGAAAGGTGTAAGGTAACTGTATGGACGGCCGGGAAGTGCCACCCAATTTAGACCGGAACCCAGTGGGGGAGGCATCCACAGGGACCGTACCCTCCTTCCCCTACCACCAACCTCTCGGAAGGACTTACGGACCCACATGTTTAACGTGATCGTACTCCGCATGAACACGGCGGCATTTGTGGCAGCGTGCAAATCTAGCGCGCAAACCACGGGGATACCGCACCCGAGATGGCCAACAGCACGCGTCGTTCCGAGGTGGTCACCCACCAAGTACTAACCGCGCCCGATGCTGCTTCACTTCGGTGATCTAACGAGAACCGGTGTTTTCAGCACGGTACGGCCGTTGGCCCGCATCCACAGATAGTGTAAGAACTCTTTAGAAATGGTCACAACCTTAGCGCAAGGATATTTCAAGAAAAATATTTAAAACCTAACGTCTCTTTCCACTACGATGTGGCGTTGGCGTTGCGGTATATGTATACCACATCTTCTACCACAGATTCTGGCGCATCTTCTGAGCCTCTGGTCCAGAACTTCAAGGTGTTAACATGTTACCATAGCAACCCGAATGTTAAACACAATACATTCCCCGTATTACCTTTCAATATTTAAAATTAGAAAAAATCCTAAGTTCCACACTAAGTAGTTTGCCTTTCCACAGCTAGGGAGCGTTGGTGGTTCTGCTCCACCTCTGCAAGTTCTTCTGAGCCTCTGACCCAGAACTCCTAGGTGTTGCCATCTCTTAAAAAGCCACTACGATGTGGCGTTGGCGTTGCGGTATATGTATACCACATCTTCTACCACAGATTCTGGCGCATCTTCTGAGCCTCTGGTCCAGAACTTCAAGGTGTTAACATGTTACCATAGCAACCCGAATGTTAAACACAATACATTCCCCGTATTACCTTTCAATATTTAAAATTAGAAAAAATCCCAAGTTCCACACTAAGTAGTTTGCCTTTCCACTGCTAGGGAGCATTGGTGGTTCTGCTCCACCTCTGCAAGTTCTTCTGAGCCTCTGACCCAGAACTCCTAGGTGTTGCCATCTCTTAAAAAGTTTCTCCAACTCTTATAAAAATTTCTATGTTCCAGCCTGAATAGTTCCCTTTTCCACCGCTAGGGGGCGCTGAAGTTTCTACTCCGTCTCAGCAGGTTAACCTCATGTGTTGCCACCCTCAAAAAGTTTCTATACACCTCCATTAAAAACTCATTACGCCCAAAAGACAATACCCTTGTATAAGACTACGACATCTTTGCCACCCCGAAAAAAAGTTTCTAAACAATTAAAACGCCCCCAAATTTTTCCATTTTGCAGAAATATCCCCCTTCCAGGATTACAAAATTCCCACACGGAGACAATTTTGCCCCTCCTCTGCAGGTGAACCGGCCTATTTTGTTTACTTTCACATGTGCAAAAACTATGAAGACAATTTACTTTTTACATATTTTTATGATAAAAAATGTTCGCATTAAAATTTCAGAAAAAGTATTTTTCTACTTATATCAAAAAGAAAACTTGTCAAATTTTAGAAATTTTAATTTTTAAAAAATAATTTTTTTTAAATTTTGAATATTACATTTTGTTTACTATACTTAAAATCGACCTGAATACAAAAAATTACAACTATAACTTTAAAATTTCAGATTTCAGCAATTTGGGTGCCATTCCCCTTTAAAGAAAAATGATGAAGAAAAAAAAAATAATAGTCAGCAATTATTTTAGTTTCAGAATTTTAGCTGTAAGTGAATGTACTGAAAAATTCCTTAAATAAAATATCTGATTAAGAAATGTCCGGGGTTCTTTTTTAAACTCTTTTATTAAAACATTACTGACTATCTGAAAGCCATTCATCTTTGCTTCCAGGGTGAATTTACATAATTATAAATTTTATTTAAAAGAAATTTACGGCAATATTAATCTTTTAAATCACCCGCTTTAACACTAGAACGACGCAAGCGGTCATTTTGACCGCAAAACTACTTTGAGAAACGATTCCTCCAAAACGGCTAAATAAGCTCACCTGTGGAAAATGCCAAGAACGGTGCATTAAGAACGCTTATTGCAGAAAATGTGTCGAAGAAACATCCTAAATACTGTAACTGATGTTTTGGTTTTGAATTAAAGGTATGTTGTATTTTTGCTATGGAGGCCAAATTGACCGCTGCCCGTCGTTTAAGGTAGTTAAAAATATCCGTCGGTCTAGTGTTAATGTAAGTTATTGGATTATATGTAAGTAAACATAAATACAGCATTTTCTTACGTTTAACTTCATGTTTATTTCACGAATTGTAACTTTGTAAGTATTAAAGGTTCTAATTTAATAAAATATTATTGCTTTACTAAAACAATATCTAATCATTCCTTTACATCGAACGGAGAAACGGAAGATAAGCAAATAGCAGAAGCACCGATCGCGATCAGGGAGACCTATATAGTATATGCAAGCCTTAGGTCTCCTAGATATATAATATAGTCCGACTCCCGTGAGTTGGCAGATGACCTTGGATGAGTCCACTTCGCTTAAGGGAAGAAGGCTGGCCAACAGGCGATTTGTGCATTACAGGGAAAGGGCTGCTGAACGCAGAAACCTGTTTGGCGACCGCGTATTTCGCCAAGAATTTGGAATTTAGAATTGTTGGAATGCATTTAGAATCGTTGCGTTGGACTAGCATTGCGTTTGCGACTAAAAGTCTGTCTAACCTCTGTTCCAACTTCTAACATCAGTTTATTTAGTTGATCAGAATCTGATATTTGTGAACCTTGCTTCTGTCGACAAAATGTCTGCAAACGGAAAAGTAATTCATTCCAAGGAAAGAAATGTGGTCCACAAAGTCCTCAATTTTTTTGAGGCCGAAGCAACTTCAGGAAAGTTATGCATCCCCATCCAACAGGCCCAGAAGAGAACAGCCACTGCAACTGGTGTGTCAATGAGAACGCATCAAGAAAGAATCAAGTAAATCACCGATCCTAGTGTTGCCACGTAAAAGAAAGAGACCCGAGAAATATCGAAATGCAGTTTCAAGTGTGGATGACAACACAAATTGGGAAATTGACAATTTAGTGGAAGAAACCATAGAGGAAATAAGTTTTGTGGTAGGCGCCGACTCCTCTTCAGAATATGATTCAGAGTCAACTGAAAGTGCAGAATCAGATTTCGAGAATGGCGACAATGATATAATTTATTAAATATTTTATATATAAAATAATATAAAATAAATAAATAAATATATATAAAATATAAATATTTTATGTATTTTTTAAATGTTTTAAATATTTTTATAATTTCCCAAATTTTGTATCTCGGGGGAAGGGGGGGGGGGTTATAGATTCCTTAGATGACATGGCCATGCAGAGCTAAGCTCTAATGCACAACTGTCCAAATAGTGGCACACAAACAAGGATAATGTTTAGATAATATATTTAAAATTAATTAAATTACAAAAATATATTTCAAAATGAAAAAATATTAATACTTTATGAAATATGTAACAGTATAAAATGAATGTGATGTCTAGATATTACTGAAATGATTTTCAACGGCAGCAAAATATTTGGATTGAAACATTTTCTCTGTGTTTGATAGAAGTTAAACACGTTATATAAAGAGTAAAATATATAATGATTAAAAATATAGAGATGTGCGTATGTCACGTTGTGCATTCCTCACTAAATGAAAGAGTTTAAGTTACAAGAAAAGTATTGCAACACGAACGCTTCAATTTTAATAAAACATTTACAACCATTATTGTAATAAATAATTTTAATCATTGTGAAGAAAACAATTCCACCATATCCCAACACTTACACTGAAAATACTTATACATATAAAGCTCTTTATCGTACTGTACAAATTATAAATTAATTCGCACTAAAGGCGCCAATTCTGGAAACCCCTTCTTCTTAAAACGTTTCTACCTGTCATTGAATTTAACTAATGGATTCATCCAAAATCACGTGGCCCAAAAGCTTTCGCGCTGGAGTCGCACTATATATAGTCCATACAAACATAGAAGACTTATTCGTCGTGGGCCTACAGGCCGTGACGTCACAAGTCTATGCATTGGCTTCCACTATCTGAAGCTCCGAGCTGGCAGCAACGATTTGTGACGTCAGAGCAGAGATTTGACAAACTATAGCAGAGAAAGATTTAAAATCGTGCAATACATTATTTTTAACACTTTACAACGTAGTTAACAAGTGTTTATGACTTTGTTCATTCCTTTTGTCTGTCTGTCCGTTCGCACGATAACTGCCGTAAAAATGAATTTATCAAAATGAAATTTGAGTATGTTGTTAAGATGGTCTGTGAAACATATGGGAATGTAAATAAATAATATCACCCAATTAGGTTTGGATTGAGTCCGGGTTGAAAAAATGAAATACATTGAACCCTATGAGACCTAATTTTTCAAACATTTTTTAAGCGAATTTAAAATTCACAAATTGCTTCGAAAATTTTAGAAAAAATTCAAATTATCCCATAAAGAATATATATATATATATATATATAAATTCAGCAAAATATGTTCGGTAGTTTTTAAAATAAAATTTAAAATATTAATTACACCCATATTATATGACTTTCCCGGCCGTCCAAATGGTTGCTCGAGTCCTTAGGATGAGTCGGACGGTCTGGGTCTTCAACCCATATTATATGAAAAGATCAAGTGACCCACTTCAAAATAAAATATAGCATCCATTTTTTTTCCAAGTGTCAAAATCGTGATTTTTGAAGTCCTTTTTAATTTATATTTAGTGTTGCGTCCATCCTAAAACCGCTTTATATTTGTGTAATTTCTGTGCATCTATATACTTGCGCCAACGCAATTACAATAATTTTGAGTTTAAATGATCATAAAATTTTGATTATTTCTACAACGAAGCCCAATTTTAACGTATGCAGAATGCAAACACATCAAGCTGTAAGATGAGTTGTATAAGAATTGCTGAATTTTTTTTAATGCATAATTATTTAGCTTTGGAGTCTGTAACATAGCTGATATGAATGAAACATTCATTGATTTTGCACAGAGAAGCAGACGATTTTATAGTATTGCCTTTTTCGATGAAGTTTTAAGCATGGAGTTAGAAAGTACTTTTATCTCCATGGTTTTAAGTTTTGAAGTAAAATAAATTATTGTAGTATTGGGATAATTTTAATAATATCACCGCTGAATGTATCGCATTTTAGAGATGTTTAATAAAATTGTATTGCAGTTGGAAAGTGTTTCATAATCAATGCTTTATGCATGATTGATCTTTCTTGTTATCATTTAATTAAACAAGTGCATCTGATTGAAATACCAATGAAGCATAAAAGAGAGAAAAAATATACAAAATCAAGTATATAAAGCTTTAAATACAATCTAATACGAAATAAAGGTCGCATAAGTTTGCCGCCTATCATTAGTATATTTATCATATATAATTTTATTTGTAAACATTAAAATACTCTTTTGGAGGCAACTGGAATTACTTTTACTTAAATTGCATTTCAACCTAAAGTGAGTCTATAAAATTTAATTCTAATCAATTTGTAAATAAAGCCATTATGCTCATTTATATAATTTTATCCCCAAAATTATTGTCTTAGGCATTAGAAAACAGAATTGTCATATGAGAATTGGCCAAAAATATTCAGTGAAGAACAATAGGGAGTGAAACTAAGGTATTATTGGGTGTTTGTTTGTCTCATCATCACTGGAGAACTGTTGAACCAAATTTAATGATATTTTTTGGATAGCCTTGAAATAGCCCCCGTAAATTTAGTCCAAGTTTCTAAGACCAGCGGTTGTCGAGATATTAATGAAAAACGAAACTTTTTCCTAGGAGTTCTACTCTCTAACTCCGTGGTTTATCCAAAAGAAAAGGTTGAAAATCGTTTAAAAGTGAATTAAAACGTTATCTCTGAGTTTGGTGGGAGAATTTTTGAGCTAATTATTCACTTTCTAAAAACATGAATTGTTTGAAACATGATTTAAATGGGAAATCTATCTCCATGGTTTATATTTCTCAAGCTTTTACTGAACAATGAAAAGTATAAAGAAATCAAAATGGTTATTCGCAGTTTATGAGGAAGAATCTATTTTATAACATGTTGCTCAGAAACGTAATTAAATTAAATCTGTCTGTTAATTTTAATTATTGTTTTTACGATGTGAATAATAAATAAATGGATATGAAAATATATTTTAGAAAATAACGGTTTGATTTTCCTTTTAATTATATTAACTGCGGACTGCGTACATCACTTTCATTTATTTTGGCAAAGAGTTTTCAAGCTTTTATATTGTGTTTAGCTAATAAACTCATATATTGTGATGACCCAATAAATTCAATTATCCGATTGTTGAAACAGAAAAAGAGTAGAACGAGTATATATCTTTTAATACAATTTTAGTGTTTTCATTTAGTATATACAAATGGGATCAGGATGTTATATTCTTCAGATCTGCAAATTCAGAGCTACGGATTTGGTGGTATATTGCTAACTTGGCAACTTTTCTTAAGCTTTGCCAAATTGATAAAACAACACAAATCAATGAAATTAAATTTGTTTTTTTAGAAGCGAATACTGAAATGATGTTTGGGTAGGGTAGCATTTGTCGGTCAGTCCATCCATCAGTAGAAGAGAAATGACAGTTGAAGGGCCGCAGGCTACCGATGACTCATGGAGCTGGTTTGACCTTTGACCGGAGAAACATTGAATGAGGCAATATTGCGAAAGAGTCCTCGGTGGGATGACCTTTGACCGGAGGAATTTTCAAAGAGGCCTCGGAGGGAAAGGAAGAATTTTGATCGAAGTGCGTTGAGAGGGGAGGCACAATTGCGAAAGAGCCCTCCTTTGACTGGAGGAACATTGTAAGAGGTGTCGCAATCGCTGACTGACAGCGTGACGTAATTAAAGCGCCCACTAGCGAAAGTTGGTGCGGTGCTGCCACCTATCGGCATTTTTCTTCAAATTTCCAAAAGAATTTAATTTTCGACTTGTTAGCGCTGGGGTTTGATCCCGGAGCTGGTTGAATACAAGGATAGTGTCTTATCCACTGTGCCAGTTGGCTCACGCTTCATGGAATCTTATCGTTAAAGTGATGATTGTGAAAGTAAGCGGGAGATAGATTATTTTCGGGGTTCGTTCGAATCGCTCTGTGCGTTATGAACATTTTGCTTGGAGTTACGAACGAGTGTGATTACGGGGGAGCTATATTTGTTACAGTGAATGTATCTAATAAATGGGGTCCTTATTAATTTTTCGATATGTCACCAATTGTTTTTCGGTGTATTTAAAACACGAATGTATTATTAAGTTATGGACTGAATATAAAATTGTGTGATTCAAATGTGAACTTCAAATTGTGTGATAGCAATGTGATTTTAAGTGTGGATATGTTTAAAAATAAATCTAACAGTATACATCGATATGATTACACATAGCACTAAAAATTATTAACAAACAAATTGAGACTCACGGAGCGACGTCTTCACAGCTTACCGTCCACACTACAAATGAGACATACGCACTCATTACTCTATTAAAAAATGAGCTTACATCTGTGACGTCATCATTTTGAGCTGTTGCCACTTATTTTTTCTTAATGATATATTTCTAATAACTGGGCGTTATTATGCTCTATGGGTCTGACCCAAACAATTTGATACTAAATAAACAAGTTTGAATGAGATTGATATTAAATTGCAAATGTACATTCGATTTTTTTTAAATATATGCTTTAATTTTTTTATGTGTTGTAAAATTTACTTTTCGCGCGGGGGTTCGAACCCGGAACTAAAAAGCATCCATGGACTAGTTGGTGAACGATCTGCCAACTGCTCCATAGACGCTTGATAACAATTTACTATTTAACCTTCTCTAGCATATTTAAACCACTAAGATGACGAGCGGCGCCCCCTATTGGCAGGAAAATTTATTATGTATTCAATAATTTTTTAATTTAGCGAGATGAAGTGTGTGACTTTTTCGGAACAAAAATGTAATACTGCAATATACTTAGCTATTTTCAAAAACTGTGTTAAGTGAACAAGATTCAACCATTTTAAGCGTGTGTGCATTTAACACTACGATTTTTTAATATTTACAAAATGTGTTTGGCAAGCTTTAAAATAGATTTTACGGTTCTAAATATGAACGGAGAGTTTTAAACTAACATTTTCACAGATTGTAAATATCGGCAATACAAATATTTTGGTGAGCTTACTTAAAGTTTGAATATATACACACATTTTATATATATTTTATATTCTCACGGAAAATAGTTACAAAATTGAAACTCACGAGCAACGTCTTCACTACTTGATGTCCTAACTGCAAATGAACGGTATAGTATTATAAATGAGCATACATCTATTCTTTATTAATGTTATTAACCACTGTTTTGGTGTACTCAACTTTATTCTCGCTAGATATTTTAAAGTGTAAAATTTTGAAACACAGTTTGAGAATATATTTTAATGAAGTTAATTATATTTATTAAACTATGACGAAACCGGATTTAGATTTAAAAATGACCGAAAATAGATATCTTCCAATGCAGACATAAAGCGAGCATTTACGATTATCGCCCAAACATCCAGATTTTTGTGCCGAGACGCTATATAGCCCTCATATGCTCCTCTGTTTACATAGTTTATATCGATCGTGATACGTTGACTCTTATAGCGAATCACGTGATCACAGAATGTCTTTAATTGACTTTTGCATGGCAACACTTACCTGTTATCATGCTATGATAACAGATCACTTGACAACACTTATCGCAAATCACATGGTGATGACACATCACGTGAGAACACTTATCGCAAATATATCCCTCCCTACCATATAAGGGCATGGAGTGTAGCCTTCTCCGTGCTTATCGGCACGTGGTTTGTGATCGGTGATAAGCTCTTACTAATAACGTACATCAAATGACTCATTCGGAGTTGAACACTCGACAGAGTAGGTCGCTTATGGTGGTATGTATATATTTTTTATAATTTATAAGTGTGTGTGTTAGAAATAAAGACACAGCATATTTCATTTATAATTTTTTTATTTAAAGCTCAACCATTTTACATTTTTTCGAGTTCTTGTGGGTGTACTTTTGTAGGGATGGACATATACATGCTTGTTCTTTACATAGTGTCGTGGAATGTTCATTTCATCTAATGCTGTTAGAAAGGCTTCTTTGGCCACAACCTCGCTTTTCCTGTTGGTAAATATCAGATTAAACAGGTCTACAATGTTGGATTTGGGAACAATGTTTGGATGATGTATAATTTGGCCTCTGTCGTTCCAATCCAATATATCTGGGTGTCTTTTTATGAGTGAAATCATTTCATTCGCATATCTTTTTAATGTTGCAGGCACACTGTTTAATAGAACCGCATCATAACTGTTTACAGAGTCTTTGATACTCTTTTCAGATTTTTCCTTTTTCATTAATATTTTTTCTTCGTCGATATCCTCCTCCTCTTGGATCGACGCTTGAATGGGTGTATTGAAAGAATTCATCTTTAGTTTCTTTTGCAAAAGTTCATAATACAGTTTCACTTTATCGTCTTCGCCGAGAGAACTATTTAAAATGCGAACCATTTCCTTGTCGAAAGTGGTCATGTACTTCTCGTTGGGTACATGCTTGGAGAGAGACTCTTCGGGAATCAATGCATATTTTTTAGCGTGCTCCATTAAAAAGTGTTGTAATCACACTCAATGCTGCTGGAATCAATAAGTTTAAAAATCCACCTTTTTGAACCAGCAGTTTTCGTTTCTGGTACAGAGGTTTACGTCTATGTGCCAATTCTCGTAACTTCGTCTTGTGTTTATGGCGCTTCACTTTTTGCTGCTTCGTCAGAGAAATATTTCTTTTAATGTGCTAAGACTACACTCGCAGAGAGACTTTATACAAAAAGACGGAATTTTTTTCAGTAGATTCTTTCGTAATTTCGAGGGGCAAATTTGCAGCAACTGCAATTGGCTGAGTTGTTCTTGGGTGAGTGTCATCTTTACAAGTGAAGAAAAGACACCGACACTTTACGTTTTTATGCGAAAATGTGTCTCGCTTGGTAGACATATTGCTTCTGCCCCGGTAAAATATTAGTCCGCAAACGCATTTCTTCAGGTGTTTCACTCCGCAAATCTATAAACAGATGCGAATAGGGTTTTTTAGTAGCGTCTTCATACTCTTCTTGTAAATATCGAGTCTGCCTAGGATACAACTGTTTCCCAAGTGCGTGATTTGACTCAAATCTCTTCGATTTTTACAAAGAAGGAGGTAGTGGGCGTTTAATGTAATTTCGCGCATTTCTTTTCCTTTGTGAAAAAAATGTGTTATAAACACGACACTCAGATTCAAATGGTGGCTTCCCTTGGTAAACAAATGCGTTAAGCGTTTATCGTTGCCCCACTCGGACATCAGATCGTCTATAATAAAAAGCGTATTGGATTCCAAATACTCTCGATAATTCCCGGGTAGACCTTCCACAAAACTAACATCGGAAATTTCATCGTAAAGGGGTTGGTGGATTCCGTAAAACCATATAATTTTATCGAGGTGCGGTGAAAACATCTCCCGCTTGTGTTTTAACAAATCGCGAACAAAGAAACTTTTTCCACAGCCCGTGGGGCCCGAAATGACCATCGTGAAAGATTGTTGCAGAGTTGGAAACTCCATGGCAAATGAGGACACAGGTTTGTTCACATCCATATTTATTGGTAAAAAGGTGTAGCAATCTTAAAATGCATGGTTACAAAATTATAAATTTTTATATAATTAGATAGTTCGTTGGGTACAAAAGATAACATAAAATATTTCAGAGAAGTTCCGCGACATCTAGAATATAAGTAATAAATACAATAGTGGCCACAGACGGCCGTGACATTGCTTTGCAGGGGCATGCAATTATAGTCCATATGTTTAAAAGATGATACATAGTCTGATATAGCTCCTTCAAAAGTGTCGGGTGAATGTCCATAGGAATCGAAAAATTCCACACAATCTCGAAAAGGCAAGTAAAAGGCTAACCAGTGGCTCCCAGGTTCTGTCGATGAGTCCACGTTAGCCACGAAACAGGTGGGATGTCGTTCAATCTTTTCAGGTAGATTGTCACTTGCAAAAACACCTAAAAAGGAATCGGTCGTAAAAATGTTCTTGGACAGTACTTTGTTCAACTGCTTGGTATCCATTTTTAATTGGCAAAATCACACAGAATGTGACGAGACTTGTTAATTTCAATGACGTTTTCAAATTTTACATACACCAAGATGGAAATGGTTTCTCGAAGAGCTTTAGAAAATTTTACTTCTACTTGTAAATTACCTTGTTGTAAATTCATATGGGGATCATCGCACATGTCGGACGACAAATCAAAAGCATACAAGGTATATCCCGCTGCAAATTCGTCTCGGGTCAGGTGAATTCCCTTGTCTTAGTTAAATCCAGGGAACAGTGTGTGATACGCACGAATGTAGTTGTTGTCTTCAAAGTTCAATTCTAAAGGTTTGCTTGGAACTGGATTGCCGTCTACGTAAACACTTAAAAGTTTACGTGTTGATGGTCTAGAAAAAAAGGATTTAATGCATATTGTCCGTTCATAGCAGCATTATTAAGGCATGTAATAACCACTCTTTTTGGCATAACACCCAAAAAGACATTATCTTGCATAAAAGACCAACTTCCTTTCGACACTGAATATGTTTTGCATTATACACGATCTATAGGATACTTTGCCAAGTTTTTTCCAAGGCTTGAACGTGTTCTGATAATACTCCGGGGCCTACTTTAACTTTTCGAACAAACATGGAAGCGTGTTCTAACAAAACTTTGTAGTCGGGTTTGGAGGCGTTGGACACTAAACAAAAATCAGATTTGCTTCGTGTCATTTTTATTTTTAAATCCACCAAATTCAAAATGAGGCGATTCTGCTGAAATATATCGGAATGAATCTGTCCAATCATGTCCACGGTTCTACTTAATTTACTCATTTCATATCTTTTTTTCAACCCTTCGTTGGGATTCTCTGATAGAGGGTCTATATCACTCAGATTCGTATCTTTAAAGAAACATTCGCAGGTGAGTAAACTTTTCTTGGCATCTGCTCCATAATTTAAAAATGTTTCTATGTAGGCTCTGTAGGGATAGGTGTTGGTGGCTGAAGAAATCACTCGCTCGTTCAAACTCACATTTGCTTGTGAGAATAACGAATGCAAAAACAAGTTCATAGGAGCTACCGATTCATTATCAGGTTCCATCCGATTTCACAATTTTCGCTTTAACATACAAGAACAAAGAACCCAAATCCATATATTCGCCTCCACTTCCCTATATGTTAAGCTCTACGGGGCCTCGATCTCGTATGTTAGACAGAGGGTGAAATTCTGTAAAGTGTCCTTTTTCTATGGCCATTTGGGTCGGTGGGGCACAAATAAGTCCAGTTCGGACTTAGTACAGGGAGTGGAATCTTTATGAATCAGGGTCGTCATTCTGAGGAGAAAATATCGCGTGTTTTCACCTTCTTAGCAGCTGGAGAAATGATTCGATTTTTAGAGAGTCTCCTCTTTTTATGGAATTTTTTTTATGTCCCAAACCAATCATTGTTTTCATTTTACTGGCAGCCTTGTCTGTCAGATTACGTCCTGCCTCCTCCAAATGACGCTGGGCAGCTACTTTAAAATTCTCTTCTCTAGTTACGTCATTTAACACATTCACTCCGCTATGCCACATTTGTCTTCTGACAGCTTTCGCCTCTGACTTTAAAAGTGGAACAGCCGCTCTGAAAAGTGACCGAAAAAGGCTTCCAAAGCCATATCTTTTCTGAAAAGTGCTTCCTTGGTAGTAATTAAGGCCTTGACCTGTTTGGTTCACATAATAGTATTCGAAGGATTTTTTACAGCATTCGTAAGGAACATACATTATGAGAGGTACTTTTGGTGAAAGTGTAGTTTCACGTAGGAGCGTCCGCGTTCAAATGGCGTCAGTGCTCCTGTGTGCGTTCTTATAACTATTTCCAGAGTGTCTATCATTTTTCTACTCACGGGTAGGTAGTGAGGTCGATCGAATTTCGTGGAAACCAATTCTCCATCATTTCCAGTGTCTTTAACGATACGTAAGAGAAGCGCCTGCACGTCGCCCACAATCTGTGGTTCCACAATGTCTGAATGTACAAACAGTACACGATAATGTGCGTTTACATCCGCTACATAGATTCCTTCGCTCATCGCTTCATGATCAGATTCTGAAAAAAATCACCATGGGGTCGAAACCCAACACCTGGGCTAAGCCATCTTGTAAAATTACTCTTTCCTTGTTCTTTACTTTAATACAAACTCGTTTCGTAATATGACTATAATTAAAGAATATCTTGTTTTGGTGTTCTTTAATGAATATAGCCTTTAAAACATCAGGAATGGTTTCGTAAAATCCAGGTGGGATTCTCCGTCCAATCCATCACCTAGATCAAATCCGATAAATTTGTTCTGAGCAGTGATATTCATCCATGTATGCGGATATAAAAACTCTGTCAGACCTATTTCCCAAGCACCCTTTAACTCTATAGGGGTGGGCAATCGTGTAATAAAATGTGAAATTTTATTCTCCGGGAAAAAACTCATCGAGCTGTAGCTCGGTAGTGTCAAGTAAGAACTCATCTTGGCGAATGATTTTTTAAATGTAAAGCATTTAAATGTAAAGCATTTAAGCTCTTTTATAATGTGAAAAAATGAGAGACAGGAATCCACTGGTTAAACTTGGCAGGGTATCCACGATATTTCACAAAATATTCCAAATGCTTTTTTCGATATCGTTTCTTTAAAACGTGCTCGATCGGATATTCCTCTTTCAGTCTCACTTTTTGCAATTCTTGCAAGTAAAATGTTCCTTGAATCGCTTCTCCTAGTAAATCTTTAATTCTATAAACAGCTGGCTCTCTTTTAACATATTCTGTAACTTTAAAAAGTTCTTCAGACCAGTTTGTTTCGTATGCCTTTTTATAGGTCATTTTTACCTTGGATACTCGTACAACATCTCCCTCGTTTAAAATACATTTTGAGACACGTGTGGGAGAATTTCCATAAAGGGCATTCCTCACTTGCGCTTCATTACTCTTATTCACTTCAGCGGGGGCTTTCTTAATACTAGAGTGAAAAGTGTGGTTATAACAGTGCATGAGCGAGTCCAACACATCCAAATAGCGATATGTATTTTGGCTGGTAAAGTATTTCCACATTTTCGATTTCAAGGTCCAATTAAACCGTTCAACAACTGAGGCTTTCGTTGTGTTAAAAGTTGTAAAGAATCTTACTTTATTCTCTTTCAAATACTTCTGAAATTGTTTATTTTTAAATTCAATACCTTGGTCTGTCTAATGATTTGGGAATACGTTCTGCGAATATGGTTTGAAAAGCCTCTAAAATATCTGCTCCACGCTTTTGCTTTAAAGGTATCGCCCATGCGTATTTGGATAAAATGTCAATACAGGTTAAAATATATCGGAAACCATCATTATGATTTTTCAATGAAGACATGTCGACTAAATCTGCTTGCCATTGATGGTCTATGCCGTGTACAATCACACGATTCGTTAAAAATTTTCGTTGAACTGGCTTGTGCAGTGTGTAGGCGTCCACACTCTTCAACCATGCCTTTATATTTTTCTTGCTCACTTTTCCATGAAGAGCGCGATATAGAGCATCTACTCCGCCAAAGCTGGCAGGGTGTCGGGGGTCTTGATATGTTAAATCCATCAGCTTGCAAGGGAAATATTGACAGTATCATTCAAATGTAATAGAATATCTCTCGGTAGCGTCACTCCCAATAAGACTTCCGACACAATGTATACCACAAACAGCAAGAAGAAATATACACACGTAATGATAACCTCTTCACGCGAAGCCATCTTTCGAAATGAGCCGTTCCTCTGTTTTATTCTTCTTATAAACACATGGAAATAATTTTTCAAATCTTAATATTCTATCTTTAAATCGATATGCATCAATCTCCCAGAATTCATTAATATCTTCATCGTGGGGTATGTATACAATGTGTACGTGATCCGAAAAAGTCACACACTTCATCTCGCTAAATTAAAAAAAAATTATTGAATAAATAATAAAGTTCTCTGCCAATAGAGTGCGTCGCTAGTCATCTTAGTGGTTTAAATATGCTAGAGAAGGTAAATAGCAAATTGTTATCAAGCGTCTATGGAGCAGTTGGCAGAGCGTTCACCAACTGGTCCATGAATGCTTTTTAGTTCCGGGTTCGAACCCCCGCGCGCAAAGTAAATTTTACAAAACATACAAAAATTGAAGCATATATTTAAAAAAAAATCGAATGTACATTTGCAATTATATATCAATCTCATTCAAACTTGTTTATTTAGTATCAGATTGTTTTGGTCAGACCCATAGAGCATAATAACGCCCAGTTATTAAAAATATATCATTAAGAAAAAAATAAGTGGCAACAGCTCAAAATGATGACGTCACAGATGTAAGCTCATTTTTTAATAGAGTAATGAGTGCGTATGTCTCATTTGTAGTGTGGATGGTAAGCTGTGAAGACGTCGCTCCGTGAGTCTAAATTTGTTTGTAAATAATTTTTAGTGCTATGTGTAACATACGTACACATCTCCTATAAATATATAAAATGTATCTATATATTCAAACTTTATGTAAGCTCTCCAAAATATTTGCCATGCACATATTTGCAATCCATGAAAATGTTAGTTCAAAAAATACTCCGTTCATATTTAGAATCGTAAAATCTATTCTAAAGCTTGCTAAACATAATCTGTACATGTTAAAAATTGTAGTGTTAAATGCACACACTCTTGAAATAGTCGAATCTTGTTCACTTAACACAATTTTTGAAAATAGCTCAGTATATTGCAGTATTACATTTTTGTTTTTAAGTACACAGCACTTAAAATGAAAATGGTCGAATCCTATTCACTATATAAAATCCACTTAATACAAGTTTTGTGTTCACTGGAAATCCGTAAAATAGTGTGCTATTATATTTTTTGTTTTTAAACATTCGAAATCGTTTCGTTATTATTATAAAAATCATATCGATATATGCTGTTAGATTTATTTTTAAATATATCTACACTTAAAATCACATTGCTATATATCCAGCACACACACACAGACACTTAGAATGGTCAAATCATATTCATTTAACACAATTTTTGAAAATAGCTAAGTATAATGTAGTATTACATTTTGTTTTTAAATTACACAACACTTAAAATGATTGCATCTTGTTCAAGCACAATTTTATATTCAGTTCATAACTTAATACATTCCTGTTTTAAATACACCGAAAAACAATTGATGACATATCTAAAAATTAATAAGGACCCCATTTATTAGATACATTCACTGTAACAAATATAGCTCCCCCCTAATAACACTCGTTCGTAACTCCAAGCAAAATGTTCATAACGCACAGAGCGATTCGAAAGAACCCCGAAAATAATCTATCTCCAGCTTACTTTCACAATCATCACTTTAACGATAAGATTCTATCAAGCGTGAGCCAGCTGGCACAGTGGATAAGACATTATCCTTGTATTCAAGCAGCTCCGGGATCAAACCCCAGCGCTGACAAGTCGAAAATTAAATTCTTTTGGAAATTTAAAAAAATGCCGATAGGTAGCAGCACCTCACCAACTTTTTCCAGAGGGCACTGTAACTACGTCACGCTGATAAGAACGATCAATTCGTTCCCAGCCAGCAGAGAGGAAGGACGTGTGGTAAGAAGCTTCCCTCCGGTCAAAGGTCAGTCAGCGATTGCGACACCTCTTCCAATGTTCCTCCAGTCAAAGGTCATCCTTCAGAGAGCTCTTTCGTAATTGTGCCTCCCCTCTCAACGCACTCCGGTCAAAGTTCCTCCCCTCCCCTGAGGTTTTGAGCCATCCCTCTGAGGCCTCTTTCGAAATTCTTCCGGTCAAAGGTCATCCCTCCGAGGGCTCTTTCGCAATAGTGCCTCATTCAATGTTCTTCCGGTCCAAGGTCAAACCTCCTCCATGAGTCATCGGTAGGGGCAGCCGCTGCCCCTGCAGTCCTTCAACTGTCATTTCTCTTCAACTTCCATCCTATTTAGTAACACATTTAGTGAATTTTTAAAATATCGCCAAATTGATAAAAATGTTTGTAAATCCATAAAAATATCATGAAATTTATAAAATTGGGCCTAATAAATGAAATTAAATGTTTTGTTAGGGGATAGTATTGTGATGATGTTTCGTCAATTTGTTGCAAAATGGGACTAACAGTTCTACAGTCCCATTTGGCGATTTTTTAAATTATCGCTAAATTGACAAAAATGTCGACAAACCTTCCACAGAAATTTGCATTATTCAGACGATATGATTTCCATTAATTTATTTGAAGCAAATGATATGTCGTTTAGTAAGGGATGTAAATTCAATGTGTTATACGGCATACAATTTTTATAAAATCTTTTCCGATTTGAATAATAAAAATATGTACATATATAAAAAAATCTGATGTGGGCAACACATGACTTTCCTTATATAATGAAATGAATTTACTACTTTTACAGTAAAATAAATAAGTTTTTCTTCTAGTAGATACTAATATCCTTTCCAAGATATTGAATTTTCGACAATTACTCGTCATTTTCATTGATTTATCGTCATTTTTATCCATTTGGCGAGATTTTCGTTAATTTGGCAACATTTCAAAAAGTCGCCAAGTTGGCGACATTCCGCAAAAATCTCGCCAAGCGTTATGGACGAAGAAATAAGTTATATATATATATATATAACTTATTAGATATTGAATTTTCGACATATATTATATAACTATTATTATATATTTATATATTATATAACTTATTAGATATTGAATTTTCCACAATTAGTCGCCATTTTCATTGATTTAGCGTCATTTTTATCCATTTGGCGAGATTTTCGTTAATTTGGCAACATTTCAAAAAGTTGCCAAGTTGGCGACATTCCGCCAAAATCTCGCCAAGCGTTATGGACGAAGAGATAAGTTATTCTTACAGCAGATAAATTGGCGTTCAAATGCAAAAGTATTACTCAAAGTATCTTTTTTCATGAATGGAACGAGCTAGATCCACGAGAATGATGTCACCCAATTTATCGCATGATATTATATATGAAAAGTGAACATGTTTCTCAATAGGAAATATTTTTTTTTCTATTATATATGACTTTTTGATAATTTTTTTGAAAAATGTGCAATATCTCGAGAACGGTTCATGTTAGCGTTCTAAAATTTATGTCAATCGTTTTCTAATGAAAAATTACATAAGAAATGTCCATTTGCGTAACTTTATTATTGGTTTTGATTTTTTGACAATTTTTTCAAAATTTCATTCGAAAATTTAGGGGGGTTCTGAACATTCGATTGCGTATAAAAACAATAGGCTTCCAGTGTTTACAGATTGTGATTTTTGTACCAAATTTGGTTCGAATCGGTCCATTCGTTCGTCAGTTATCGTCTCCACTGACACACACACACACATACTGTCACACACACACAGACATCACTTCAAAAATGTTTGATTCGTGATCAGGGATGCTTGAAACGTGCTCTCCCGTCGAAAACTCGAATTCGAATTTTTGACCCCGTCACAATACTTTCCTTATACATTATGTATATAAGGAAAGTAATAAATTTCATTGACATTGCATTTTTGACTGGATAATATCAATTACGGTCTTCAAGTTTAAACATTATTGATATTTTCGGAGATCGTTGATTCAGGGGTTATTGATGTTTTCAAGTTATTATGCCATTGTTTTATTATGATAAAAATTGTTTAAACTCATATATTGTACGTTGTGCGAGCAAGTTTCTACAAATGCACTGAAATATATAAGTAGCACGTTTCCCATACAATTTTGACATTTCTATTTTACATATATTGATTCAATTCCATATTCTTTTGTAAATTTGCTTGTAAAAGGGACCAGGATGTTTTATTCTTCAGCTCTGCCCGTGAAGTTAATTTTGTATAGCGAAAACGGAGATTCTTAAACTTTTTCTTTTTAGGAGCATTGTATTGAGTATTTTAACAGAATATTTTGATTAAAAATGCTTTTAGCATACTATAGGAATTTGCATATTATTGTGAATTTTAAGATTCTTTATATTATATACTCCGTACGAAGAACGGGTATGCTGCTAGTGCACTATATGATCAAAAGTATCCGGACACTTTGGATGTTAGAAACAAATACTTGGCGTAGTGTTATATAAGTTTGGCGATGAAAAGAACATGCTTGAACGCACACTTTCCAGTAAAGTTTCGGTGACTTATGCATTTAGGGGGCTACCAAAATATTGAAAAAGGGGGAAATATATTTGATCACCCTGTATCATAAAAAGCTGGAAAGGTATTGTAACTTTCACTAAATAGTTAACTAGCTTTATTCTATGTGTATAAGCATTTTCGTAAAACGAAAGTGTATATTCATGAACATATAAACGTTTCTTAAAAAAAAATCCCAATTTTGTTACATGTTTTTGCTTACAATATCCATAGGTTTCAATCAAATTTCACTAAACTTACAGAACATTTGTCAACGCCCAAAAAAACATTATACTTCAATCGAAAATTAAACCATTGAATATACGATAAGTTATAAGCATCTGAAGAAACTAAGATTTTACTGCGCATTCGCGAAACATAGCAATAGTTTGCTTTCATGATTTTGTAGTGAATACTGTAAAGCAACTTCTGTAAAAGAAAAAACACTGGAATATCGTGAAAATTCACAAAGATATCGACGATATAGTGATAAGTTTTTCTCTAACTCTATGAAAGTACCTGAATGACAAGGGGGGTTCCACAAATTGACATTTTACAAATTCATAGGACACCCCTGTTCTGTAAATGAACTAGTCCAATTTTATCCAAATAATGATCAAAAGTCTCGGGATACCCTTGTACGTGTTGGATTTCGACAGTGACGTCAGATTTCTAGTTCTCAAACAAGTATAAAAGAAGCCAGACGAGTTAACAAATTTAATTTCAAAGCCAGAAAAGTAAAAGGGGAGGAAAACGCGAGCTAAATGAGTTTGAACGTGGTGAAGTGATTGGTTGTCACCGATGTGAAAAATCTGTTTGTGAGAATTCTGCTATGTTACGAGTGGCCCGTTCCAACTTAACTGATGTTATCGTGAAGTGGAAACGTACAGGCGCTACGTGCATGCACGACCTGGTCGACCATTCCGTCTAGTAGAAAGCGACCGCAGAGTGCTGAAGAGAGTTGTGAAAGCGAACCGCATGCAATAAGCGGAAATAGTTTGTTCGGAATTTCATGAAGCCCCTAGATGCAACGTCAGCACAATGACAGTTCGTCGGGAGCTGCGAAGTCTGGGTTTTCATAGGCAAGCAGCTGCATATAAACCAAGGATTATCGTAACCAATGCCAAGTTTCGTTTACAGTGGTGCAAAGCGCGAAAAAACTGGAGCCTTCAGAAATGGCTTCAAGTGTTATGGAGCGACGAATCACGGTACACTCTCTGGTAATCCGAGGGTAGAGCCTGGGTGTGGAGAATGCGGGGTGAACGCCTTTTACTTGAGTGTAATGTACCGCAAGTTAAGTTTGGTGGTGGAAACATAATGGTTTGGGGCTGTTTCTCATGGTTCAGGCTTGGCCCTCTTAATCCTGTGAAGGAAACTCTGAAGACAGATGAATATCTCGACATTTTGAGCAATTCCATGCTGCCTGTATTGTGGCAACAGTTTGGGGTGGGTCCATTCTTACTTCAACAAGATCGTGCTCCTGTCCACAAAGCACGGACTGTGCAGAGCTGGTTGACTGACATGGATGTTGAGGTATTATACTGGTCTCTTCAGAGCCCATAGAACACCAATTCAGTCCCATAGAACACCTATGGGATGAATTGGAACGTTGACTGTGAGCTAGGCCAAAGCGCGCCCCACATCGGCGGCAGAGCTGACTAGTATTAATTTAAAAGAATGGCGTGCAATTCCTGCTGCAAGATTCCAGAAACTAGTGGATAGCCTCTCTGATAAAGTGGCAACCGTCATTGCAGCAAAAGATGGACCCACTTCATACTAATTTGTGACTTTTCTGAAGGAGCAGCAAAACATATAGGTGTCTGGATAGTTTGGATCAGATCGTGAATATGTATTTTGTATATTAGTTAATTGTATTTCCTCCAGTTTAACTAGCTTATGATTTGCGATTTAAAATGTTAATTTGTGGGAAACCCCTTATCATCCAGGTACTTTCAGAGAGTCAGAGAAAAACTGATATGAACACTATATCGTCGATATCTTTGTGAATCTTCTCGATATTCGAGTGGATTTTTTTATAGAAGTTGGCCTATAGTATTTACTACAAAATCAGGAAAGAAAACTATTGCCTTGTTTCGCGCCTGCGCAGTAAAAACTTAGTTTCTTCAAATGCTTATATCTCATCGTATATTCAACGCTTTAATTTTTAATTGAAGTATAATGTTTTTCTTGGAGGTTGACAAATGTTCTGTTTCTGAAAGCAGAAGCACCTATTTTACAGCCAAGTATCAAATATACCTGTATCAGCCATATAACATGCGGGTGCCATTGTAATAGCACAGGTGGATTAAATAGCACAGGCAGACGATAACCCAAGGTTAACCGACGGGAACGGTTAGAGTCAAAGTGGCGGTTGCGTCAGTCTGTATATTTAGGAGCCATATGTACCACACAACAAGAAGAACAAGTCAAAATAACAAGTCAATAAATTAAAATTTTTAGAACGATCAACATGCATACATTTATTGATTAAAGTAATCAGATTATTTCAATCGGTAAATGTAAGCACGTTGATTTTAAAGGAGTTCAGATCAGTGGCGCATCTAGGATTTACTTCTGGGGAGCGGGTGCCGGATTGATTGGATAAAAATTGCAAACATGTTTTTAAATTTTTTATGCCGCAGAATTCGGCGTTTTAAACTGCTGGATTTGTAGGAGGCAAATCATGGTCATTAAACGGGTCGTGATTTGTTAATCACGGTCTGGCGAAAACCTGGATCAGAAGAGTGAAAACATGTTTCAAAATGCTGCGATGTCACGTGAAACGTTTTTGAAGTTGACTCAATATTTGGTCAATAAATTGAATATAAAAAGTTCTCCTGAAATAATCTTCTACAGATAACGTTTGGTCTTTCCAACCGAAGCTCGCAATAGGCTGTTAGGCAATAGAAAAATGATAGTATAAATGCAAATTAAAAGAGTGACTAAAAGGTTATCAAGACCTCATAACATAGCAATTTGAAAATGCAGCCGTTTTGCTAATGATCTCACCTCTGCTTCCAGCAATTTGCCGTGTAGAATTTACGAAGAATTTACAAACTCCTGGGCTGCAAATGTGCGGGTCCTCCTTAATAATCCCTATTTAACAAGTTAAAGCTTTTTCTTTTTTTTTTATAAAATGCTTATTCGGTTCGGGACCTCGAGCTTTTCGGTTCTGTGCAATGCATCTGTTTGCCCGCTATTCAGTCAGCGGCCCTGATTAAAATCATTCATTCATTCATTTCACGTTCAAAGACCGTTAGATAGCTTCTTTTATCCATTATTTATTGAGAAATGCAATTAGTGTTTCTTTCAGGTATACAACTCGAGGGGGGGAGGGAGGGGCAAAGACTCCCCGGAGACGATTATTCGCTCGGGCGACGATTATTCCCCATTTATATTAATTTAGATTCTATTTATGTGACAGCATTTAGATATATTTATATAGTTTAAATAGAAAACTTGCCCCCACTAAAGTTTCATTCGCCTCCCCCTCCCCCAAACGAAATTGTATTATGATTAGATGTTTATTCTGATGTAAGACGCCATTAGACGAAGATCCCTGGATTATTTGATGCAAAAATGTAGAATGAAAGCATCAAATAATCCAGGATTTATAATAACCTTATAAAAATAATATTTTAATGTGTTATAAAAATATACGACATCTTACCTTTATAGTTATTTATTAAAATAACCTTTCAACATTAAACTCGAAAGTACGATAATAAACAATCATTTATTCCCCAAAAAGAAGATGTTTTTGTTTTTATAAAATGCACTTCCATATAAATCTATTTTAAAATAAAGAGCAAAATAAGAAGAGATTTCATAAAATGAACTATTGTTGGTGTAAATGTTATTTAAAGCAAAAATCCACCTTTATGTAACTTTCAATGAAGGGGGTGTTTGAAAAACTTTTTCAAAAAAAGAAAAATATGTTACTAGTGATAATGTGTGTAACAACAGAAAATAAGTAAAGCGATGCATTATCATAAGTTTCAAAGGTGTGGTAATAAAATATTATTAAATTTATTCAATAATAGTTGTTAGGTTGGTGCATTAGCAATGTAGTGACAAAGAAATTTTTAGGATAAGCTATTAATTAATTTAATGTATGATAATAAAATAAGATGTTTGTCTGTTTGTGTCTAAGCGTCGTACAACCATGAAATTTGTTAAAAGGGTATCTTGGCTCCCTGAGAGGAAACACCTAAATGAGATTTAAAAAAAATAAATATTAGTTTTTTAGATATTAAATGTTGATGAGCCATTTTGAGCGATCAAAGGATATGACGTATCAACGGGCATATCACAGCATATTAAAGTATATTTTTCAAATGACATTTTGGCATATCAAATGATATTTTTAGGGCGTACCAAAATAGCTTATTTAGACGTACTACGCACACGCAGAAGGCAAAATACGTATTTCTATTAAGAAACTGGATTTAATTCCCCTAAAAAATGTATAAGTGCAGACAAATTTGAAAAATAAAACATCCTGGTCTCGTTAGCAAAGCAATGTACAAAAATATGAAATACTGTAAATATAAGGCAAAATGAAAATGCTGATATGGTAGAAAAAGTATTTTTAGAGCTAATTTTGCCCCGTTACAACTATTATTTAAACACATTTGGAAATATATGAATTTAAAAAGATTTTTTTCCAAAATTTTACCGTAATCTTACATTCCATGACCGTAATTGATATAACTATATTAACGTTTATTTATTAAACTATCAGTATATCCGTTCTTCGTACGGAAAATATAATATAAAGAAACTTAAAATTCACAATTATGTGTAAATTACTATATAAATGACTTTGTTATTCAAGACATTCTATTAAAATATGCAATTTAATTCTCTTTAAAAATGTATAAAAAATCTCTGTTCTCGGTATACAAAATTATTTTAACAGGCGGATCTGAAGAATAAAACATTCTGGTCCCGTTTGTAAATAAATTTTGAAAATATAGTTTTTACTTTTCACGAAATGACAGAGATTATTTAGAGAATTGTACTTAATTTTGCAAAATATTGAATTTTCATCAATGGACAATTCCGGTCTCTTTTTTTTTTATTTATTTTTTATTCGATTCGAAATGTTGCAAAACGGACAAAAGTATAAAATATTCTATTCTCCGAGCTGTATTTCATGTTTTATTAGCAGTCAAAGTTCGCCTTTCTGACTGTGGCGGGAAAACGACCCATTTTGGCGCTCACGGAGACGTCACAAGGTTCGTCCGTGGCTCAAGTCTTCGAGAATTGGTGCATAAGTTTGGTTACATTCGGAAAGTTCCGATAATTATAATTGTTTCTTCCGTCACAAACTGTCGAATAGTAAAAAGTATTGTATTGCTCCAATGTGCCCTACTACTAATTTTATATCATCAGATAAATCATTTATATCTGCGCTAAAAATTGATGTTTTTCGACAAAAATAGTGTGAAGCGCAGGAAGCCAGATTGTAAACGAAATTCACCACTGCCATTAAAGAGTGTTCATTACGTATGTTATGATAATGAATCAGTGACTATATAATCCAATTTTCAAAGCCTTTTTATGAGAAGTTATTTCCTTATGATTTAATAAACTTTGAAAATCCTTATGGGTGTGTCTGTCCACTACTGGTTCTGCACTCTATTTCAGTTTTGCTATTACGGATGAATTTAAAGCCAGATTCAAAGTGAATTATTGACTTTGTACCCAGTTTAGCGTGTGTTGTTCGCAGTTATTTAGAGAATATAAAAAATTTCATGCATAAATTTTTTTTATACCAGTATACTGCAGTGAGCTGTTGTAATTTAGTATTTTCATTAAATACATGTGTTTTTGAGAAGTTATAAAATATATTTTATCTAAAAAAATAAATCACAAATTTGAAACATTGCACAAAATGAATATAAATTAAATAGAAAATAATTTAAAATTGCTGCACCTATTCAGAATCATAAATTATTTACTGTTTATTACAAATTTTAAAATATAATATTATAAGAAACAATTTATAACTACTTTTAATTTAAAAATAAATTATTAGATATTATATTTAGAATCCTCACAAATCATATAAATATAATAAAAAATATATGCATTAAAATATATATACATATAAATATAAATACTATTTTTAATTCCCAGAAAATATACACAGCTCAATCTAAACTTTCAGTTTAAATTTACTGTATATCAAACTTAACTATAAAAGGCTATTTGCACTCAAAAATTACGGAGCACATTACATAAAAAAAAAAACGATGGAGCCGAAATGGTTTTGCGTAAGAAATATTTTGTGAAATAAAACTTCAGTAAGATTCAATTTGTTCGATTTTTTTCAGACTCATTTGTTTCGTTTACAGGCTTTTAAAATGCTACAAATTATTTGCTAACTGTTTATAGCTAGCTCGCACTTTTAGTTTTCTTCCCGATTTCATCTGAATACTCCGACTCTAGATATGCAATTTTCTCAAAATATGAATTTTTTTTTATTAACTTACTTTGCGGTATATATATTCAACTTAACAATATATGTGACGGGATTTTACATTCAAGTTAATTTATAAACTTGTCTGGCGGCACATAATTACGTACTTGATTATGTATATTCCCATGTATTATGTTCAAACCTCACCAATCATTAAACATCTTTAGAATCCCCAAGTTTATTTAACCTTCTAATTTCTTTAAACAAAATAAAATATCGCGTTCTTGTGCACCCATATTTCACCAAGGAGTAAGTAAAGACACTGAGCTGCAACAATTGTGATATTTTAAATACTGCAGCTTTCCCAGCTATTGGAAAATAAAGGTTTAAAACTAAGCTATCGAAATTATAACCGCTAAATCCAAAACCCAATTATATATATTCGCAAGACTTTAAAAGAGCTACAAATTATTGTTTATTGTTCATAGCTAGCACATTTAGTTTTTATAAGCATTACAAACTTGCAAAACGAAAATTTTTCAATCTTCTTCAACTTAACAAGACGATTACTTGAAATCTAAGTCAGTTAGGTTCAATAAATTAGCTTTTGTTTTTCAAAAGTTAGATTCAGAAACTAAATTTGCTAATACATATTTTTGTCACTTACTATTTATATCTATCTTTTGAAGTTTGAGTGAAAGTAAGAAAAATTAAAAATTCACTCGCTCGGATAGATGCTTTAAGTGTTTTATAAAAAAGTTCCAAAGTATTAAAATTATTTTATATATTTATAATCTGGACCAACAGAACAAGAAAAAAAAATGTACATTTTTATCTATCAGGTTCGGAGAAATTGGCGTCCAAAGTGTTTGCATTTTTCGTGATGCTTCGATTTCCACCACAGATACCCTAAACGTAGATGTAATTCACATAATAAAATAATGATAATGAACTTTTTGTGATCAAACCATCACAAAAAGGGTATCAAGTTTACACCTCGCGTTTCAGCTGTCACAAAATATTTATTGTTTCTGAAATAGAGCGTCATGACAGTAAAATCGATCTTAGGCAAATTGGACTTCCCGTCAAAGACTAGGATCAAAACCAGGATCCATGTTTTCGATAAAATAAGATAATCAGCAAATGATCTATATTCAAACAGACCAAGTACAAAAGTAAAATTTCAATTGTACACAAAATTAAACCTCTACTACCCTGCAAATATCTCAAGGCAAAACCCGATAGAATGCTGCATCACAAGTCGGACAGGCCATGTGACGTCACAGCCAATCACGGGCCGTTTTGTGTTTGAGTAGATTTTGTGGTTTTTCATCTCTTGATATTTGAATAAATAATTATTTTAAGAGATTTTCGCTTGGATATTTGAAATCAGAAAAAAATTCTCTATAAATATCAATTGGTTTTAAAGGCTTTAAAAAAAAATCGGAATTGTCCATTCGGTATCATTTTGATGAATATAGCGACATTTTATCAATTTGGAGACATTTTCATTAATTTGGTGACATTTTAAAAAGTCATCAAATTTTTCGTCAAGTGGGACTATCGGACTGGCAGTCTCACTTGGTGACAAATTGACAAAACATCATCCAAATATTCCCCTAACAAACACAATTAATTTCATTGATTTAGCGTAATTTTATCAATAAAGATATTTTTATCAATTTGTCGACATTTTAAAAAGTCGCTAAATTTGTTGCCAAGTGGGACGGTTGGACTGGCAGACAAATGCTACCGAAACATTAATTTAGCGTCAAAACATTGATTTAAGGTCATTTTTATCAATTCAGTGACATTGTAATCGATTTGGCGATATTTTAAACGATTTGGCAACATTTTCGTCAATTTGGCAACATTTAAGAAAAGTTGCCAAGTTATCGATATTCCGCCAAATTCGTAGATTTGAATTCGCAGATCTGAAGTACAAAAACTCCTGATCCCGTTTGTATATTCATTCGTATGTTCATTCGGTATATGTTCATTCGGTTAGGTTTGTATGTTCATTCGGTATACTAGATAAAAACGCTAAAATGGTATTAAAAGATATACCCGGACTACTCTTAGTCTGTTTTAACAACCGGCTAAACACAATATATGAGTTTATTGGCTAAACATAATATATTAGTTTAAAAATTCTTTGCCAAAATAAAACAAACGATATAAGAAATTGAAAATATCAACAATTCCCGTAATCGTTAAACACGCAGTCCGTAATTAATATAATTTAAAAAATACAATACTATTCATTTATAAGATATATTTTTATATTCATTTATTAACACTTTCCAACATAGTTGTAAAGTGTTTATGACTTTGTTCATTCTGTCTGATTGTGTGTCTGTCTGTCCGTTCGCACGATAACTGCCGTAAAAATGACTTTTAGTACGTTGATGAGACGGTCTGTCGGACATATGAGAATGAAAATGGGTGATATCACCCAATTAGTTTCGGATTTAACCCGGGTTGAAAAAATGAAATACATTGAACGCTATGGAACGTAATTTTTCAAACATTTTTTAAGCGGAGTTGAAATTCATAAATTGCTTTAAAAATTTTAGGAAATATTCAAATTACACGTAAAATCTGTAAACAAATTTCATCGAAATATGTTAAGTACTTTTTAAAATAAAAATTGAAATATCAATTACACCCATATTACACTGGGGACAACGGCTGTACCGTGCTGAAAACACCGGTTCTCGTTAGATCACCGAAGTCAAGCAGCATCGGTCGCGGTTAGTACTCGGGTGGGTGACCATCTGGGAACACCGCGTGCTATTGGCACATTTCGGACGCGGTAGCCCGGTGGTTTGCGCGCTGGATTTGCACGCTGCCACAACTGCCGCCGTGACGATCACGTTAAACATATGGGTCCGTAAGTCCTTCCGAGAGGTTGGTGGTAGGGGAAGGAGGGTACGGTCCCTGTGGATGCCTCCCCCGCTGGGTTCCGGTCTAAATTAGGTGGCTCTTTCCGGCCGTCCAAACAGTTACCTTACACCTTTCTGGTAGGTCGGACGGTCTGGGTCTCAACAACAACAACAACCCATATTACACTGGCTTCCAAAAGTTAAACACGGACGGTAAAATCAACAAAAATTGAAAAGTAAAGCTTTGATTAACTCAAAAGTGTACATGAAGGTAGAAAATGTGTTTATGCATTAAAGAAAACAAGAATTATGTACAGAGATGAAAAAAATATTTACTTATCGCAAGTTATATGATGGCGTCACGTTTCGGTCATTAACAAAATGATGCTTAAAGGCAACCAAACAAAACGTATATTAATATGGTATGTGACAACCCCGGACCTTCACACAAACTTTACAACGATTTTCCATGCTTTCAATGAGGTGATCAACCATCGCAGATGCGAGCAATAGCCATTCCTCTAATAGGGCAGTTTCTAACTCTCTGAAACTGGCTGAAAGAGGTAAGCGTGCAGAGACAGCACTTCCGAGGGCATTCCAAAAGTTTTCAATGGGATTAAGGTTGGAAAACACGCCAGCCACTCCATATGAGAAATGCCTTCACTTTCCAGGTATTCGTCAACAATATTAGCTCGATGGAAATGGACATTATGGTACCTCAGGAGGAAATCAGGACGAACTGCTGCAGCATAGAGTCTCGCAATGGGGTCTAGGACTTCATTCCGATACCGTGCGGCTCTGTGTGATATCCCATTGAAATTCCAGCCCACACCACGACGCTGCCACTTCTGAATGCGTGATGTTAGACGATGTTCTTGGCCGTATTACGTGTGCCTCGTTCTACGTGTGCCTCGTTCCTTTATACGCTTATCATCTGATTCCAGGGCAAATCTGGAGTCTTCCGTGAACAGGACGTTGCACCAATCTGAGACAGTCCAATTGACATGTTGACGACATCACTTTAATCTTGTCCCTCTGGCTTGGACGGTTAGTGGAACACAAAACCGTGGTACTCGGGGGTACAGTCCCTCCACGTGGAGCTTTTGACGCACAGTACTGGCAGATATTGTCTTACCAAGTGCCGCTGCAAATATGGACGTACGATTTGTGGAGGTCACTCTTCGATTCTGCTTGGCCACTATAGCAATATATCGATCATCAGAGGGAGTGGTAACCCTTGGAAGACCGGGCACAGATCTCCAGACAAATGTTTGACTTGTTTGAAATTATTTCCATAATCGAGAAATTAGCGAATTATCGACGCCAAAGAAAATAGCGACATCTTTGATTGTCTGTCCTGCTTCAATGAGTCCGACAGTACACCAGCGCTCATTATCTGTCATTCGTCTTCTTTCAACCGTAGAAACACGAATATCATCAAAAATAATCCTACAAAAGTTATAAACACTTCGTATCAGCATTTAAACGCACCTCCTCAAACCCTTCAGAATGCTGGCGTCTTCAACGACTGCCTAATTAGCATATATCCATCAATCAATCCGACAGTCAATCGTGATTGGTTGTAACATACGATATTTGCATACTGTCATCTACATCCGTAGAGATTTTCAGCCACTCACAATCAAATACGCTTTCGAAAAATGAAAATTTGCATTGGAAGTGAGTGTATATGAAGACATCACGTGATCCACTGCAAAATGAAACATGGCATCCATTTTTTTTCGCTTAGTGAAAATCGTGATTTTTAAGGAACGCTTATACATATATAGTGTTGCATACATCCTAAAATCGCTTTATTTTTGCATATTATCTGTGTACCTAAATTCTGTGCCTACACAATTGCAATATTGTTACGAACGTATCCTCTAGAATCATGGGTGTAATAAGCAGGATACAAGAACGAGTCTAAGTTTCTGCATAATCTACGTTTATTCACAAGCACAAAGTGAACAGGAACAATATACAATTAATATACAATCAAACAGTATATAAATGCTCCACTAATTTCACAAAATTGCTGATATTATTCACAGAATGTTGACGGGCCAACGGCCCTACCGTGCAGAAAACACCGGTTCTCGTTAGATCACCGAAGTCAAGCAGCATCGGGAGCGGTTAGTACTTTGGTTGGTGACTACCTGGGAACACCGTGTGCTGTTGGCACATTTCGGGCGCGGTAGCCCGGTGGTTTGTGCGCTGGATATGCACGCTGCCACAACTGCTGCCGTGTTCATGCGGAGTACGATCACGTTAAACATGTGGGTCCGTAAGTCCTTCCGAGAGGTTGGTGGTAGGGCAAGGAAGGTACGGTCCCTGTGGATGCCTCCTCGACTGGGTTCCGGTCTAAATTGAGGTGACACTTCCCGGCCGTCCAAACAGTTACCTTACACCTTTCTGATAGGTCGGACGGTCTGGGTCTCAACAACAACAGAATGTTGACAAAAGTAATTTCACAAAACAGCAGCTGGGGCCAACGGCCGTACCGTGCTGAAAATACCGGTTCTCGTTAGATCACCGAAGTCAAGCAGCATCGGGCGCGGTTAGTACTTTGTGGGTGACCACCTCGGAACACCGCGTGTTGTTGGCCATCTCGGGTGCGGTATCCCCGTGGTTTGCGCGCTAGATTTGCACGCTACCACAAATGCCGCCGTGTTCATGCGGAGTACGATCACGTTAAACATGTGGTTCCGTAAGTCCTTCCGAGAGGTTGGTGGTAGGGGAAGGAGGGTACGGTCCCTGTGGATGCCTCCCCCACTGGGTTCCGGTCTAAATTGGGTGGCACTTCCCGGCCGTCCATTCAGTTACCTTACACCTTTCTGGTAGGTCGGACGGTCTGGGTCTCAACAACAACAAAACAGCAGCTACCAACGACCCTACCGTGCTGAAAACACCGGTTCTCGTTAGATCACCGAAGTTAAGCAGCATCGGTCGCGGTTAGTACTTGGGTGGGTGACCATCTGGGAACACCGCGTGCTGTTGGCACATTTCGGACGCGGTAGCCCGGTGGTTTGCGCGCTGGATTTGCACGCTGCCACAACTGCCGCCGTGACGATCACGTTAAACATGTGGGTCCGTAAGTCCTTCCGAGAGGTTGGTGGTAGGGGAAGGAGGGTACGGTCCCTGTGGATGCCTCCCCCGCTGGGTTCCGGTCTAAATTGGGTGGCTCTTTCCGGCCGTTCAAACAGTTACCTTACACCTTTCTGGTAGGTCGGACGGTCTGGGTCTCAACAACAAACACAACCCATATTACACTGGCTTCCAAAAGTTAAACACGGACGGTAAAATCAACAAAAATTGAAAAGTAAAGCTTTGATTAACTCAAAAGTGTACATGAAGGTAGAAAATGTGTTTATGCATTAAAGAAAACAAGAATTATGTACAGAGATGAAAAAAATATTTACTTATCGCAAGTTATATGATGGCGTCACGTTTCGGTCATTAACAAAATGATGCTTAAAGGCAACCAAACAAAACGTATATTAATGTGGTATGTGACCACCCCGGACCTTCACACAAACTTTACAACGATTTTCCATGCTTTCAATGAGGTGATCAACCATCGCAGATGCGAGCAATAGCCATTTCTCTAATAGGGCAGTTTCTAACTCTCTGAGACTGGCTGAAAGACGTAAGCGTGCAGAGACAGCACTTCCGAGGGCATTCCAAAGTTTTCAATGGGATTAAGGTCGGAAAACACGCCAGCCACTTGATATGAGAAATGCCTTCACTTTCCAGGTATTCGTCAACAATATTAGCTCGATGGGGACGGACATTATGGTACCTCAGGAGAAAATCAGGACGAACTGCTGCAGCATAGATTCTCGCAATGGGGTCTAGGACTTCATTCCGATACCGTGCAGCTCTGTGCGATATCCCATTGAAATTCCAGCCCACACCACGACGCTGCCACTTCTGAATGCGTGATATTAGACGATGTTCTTGGCCGTATTACGTGTGCCTCGTTCTGCGTATGCCTCATTCCTTTATACGCTTATCATCTGATTCCAGGGCAAATCTTGACTCTTCCGTGAACAGGACGTTGCACCAATCTGAGACAGTCCAATTGACATGTTGACGACATCACTTTAATCTTGTCCCTCTGGCTTGGACGGTTAGTGGAACACAAAACCGTGGTACTCGGGCGTACAGTCCCTTCACGTGGAGCCTTTGACGCACAGTACTGGCAGATATTGTCTTACCAAGTGCCGCTGCAAATATGGATGTAAGATTTGTGGAGGTCACTCTTCGATCCTGCTTGGCCACTATAGCAATATATCGATCATCAAAGGGAGTGGTAACCCTTGGAAGACCGGGCACAGGTCTCCAGACAACCGTTTAACTTGTTTGAAATTGTTTCCATAATCGAGAAATTACCGAATTATCAACGCCAAAGAAAATAGCGACATCTTTGATTGTCTGTCCTGCTTCAATGAGTCTGGCAGTACACCAGCGCTCATTATCTGTCATTCGTCTTCTTTCAGCCGTAGAAACACGAATATCATCAAAAATAATTCTACAAAAGTTATAAACACTTCGTATCAGCATTTAAACGCACCTCCTCAAACCCTTCAGAATGCTGGCGTCTTCAACGACTGCCTAATTAGCATATATCCATCAATCAATCCGACAGTCAATCGTGATTGCCTGTAACATACGATATTTGCTTACAGTCATCTACATCCGTAGTGATTTTCAGCCACTCATATTCAAATACGTTTTCGAAAAATGAAAATTTGCATTGGAAGTGAGTGTATATGCATTGGAAGTGAGTGTACATCACGTGATCCATTGCAAAATGAAACATGGCATCCATCTTTTTTTCGCTTAGTGAAATTCGTGATTTTTAAGGAACGCTTATACATATATAGTGTTGCATACGTCCTAAAATCGCTTTATTTTTGCATATTATCTGTGTATCTAAATTCTGTGCCTACACTATTGCAATATTGATACGAACGTATCCTCTAGAATCATGGGTGTAATAAGCAGGATATAAGAACGAGTCTAAGTTTCTGGATAATCTACGTTTATTCACAAGCACAAAGTGAACATAAACAATATACAGTCAATATACAATCAAACAGTATATAAATGCTCCACTAATTTCACAAAATCACTGATATTATTCACAGAATGTTGACGGGCCAACAACCCTACCGTGCTGAAAACACCGGTTCTCGTTAGATCATCGAAGTCAAGCAGCATCGGGAGCGGTTAGTGCTTTGGTTGGTGACCACCTGGGAACACCGTCTGCTGTTGGCACATTTCGGGCGCGGTAGCCCGGTGGTTTGCGCGCTGGATTTGCACGCTGCCACAACTGACGCCGTGTTCATGCGGAGTACGATCACGTTAAACATGTGGGTCCGTAAGTCCTTCCGAGAGGTTGGTGTTAGGGGAACGAGGGTACGGTCCTTGTGGATGCCTCCCCCACTGGGTTCCGGTCTAAATTGGGTGGCACTTCCCGGTCGTCCAAACGGTTACCTTACACCTTTCTGGTAGGTCGGACGGTCTTGGTCTCAACAACAACAGAATGTTGACGAAAGTAATTTCACAAAACAGCAGCTACCCAACGATCCTACCGTGCTGAAAACACCGGTTCTCGTTAGATCACTGAAGTCAAGCAGCATCGGTCGCGGTTAGTACTTGGGTGGGTGACCATCTGGGAGCACCTCGTGCTGTTGGCACATTTCGGGCGCGGTTTTCCGGTGGTTTGCGCGCTGGATTTGCACGCTGCCACAACTGCCGCCGTGTTCATGCGGAGTACGATCACGTTAAAGATGTGGGTCCGTAAGTCCTTCCGAGAGGTTGGTGGTAGGGGAAGGAGGGTACGGTCCCTGTGGATGCCTCCACCACTGGGTTCCGGTCTAAATTGGGTGGTACTTCCCGGCCGTGCAAACGGTTACCTTACACCTTTCTGGTAGGTCGGACGGTCTGGGTCACAACAACAACAAAACAGCAGCTACTATTCTCAAAATATTGACAAAAATCGCAGTCCAATGTAGCTCGTGTCACTTCAATTCGTCAACTCCATTGCAACGGAGGGATAAGTCCTTTTAAAGTCTCTTTATAGAAACTTCAGGAAATCTTTATATCTCAAAGAATAACCGTTCGAGAAATTTCTGGAACATTGTCAAATGTCGTCAAATTGACGATAAAGCGCCAAATTCGGCAGCCATTCTAACTGAGAAATCCTGGAAACCCTGCACTCACATCATGCTGACGCCATGGACTGTGTTTTCTTTGTCTGGCCTTCGAGACAGACGAAAGAAGAGGCGCCAAAGGGAGCATTGTGCGTTCGCAACAATATTTTTGATTTTAAATGATCACACATTGGTTATTTCTACAACGAAGCCTAATTTTAACGTATGTAGAATGTAAACCAATCAAGTGGTTGTACGATGAGTTCCATAAGAATTGCTGAATTTTTTAACGTAAAATTATTTAGCTCTGGAGTTTGGTATATAAGTGATATGAATGAAATATTCAGATTTTACTTAGAGAAGCAGATGATATTATAGTACTGCCTATTTTAAAGTTTTAAGTTTCCAAGTATTTCCATCTGAATTTTGATTCTATGTTGTGTTGCCAAGTTGTATGTGGTCGAAAACCCAGATCGTGTAGGTTGTATGTGGTCGAAAACCCAGATCGTGTAGGTTGTATGTGGTCGAAAACACCAGACCACCCGACTCGCCCTAGGGCACGAGCAGCAATTTGAGTGGCCGGGAGGTTGTATGTGGTTGTTGTTGTTGAGACCCAGACCGTCCGACCTACCAGAAAGGTGTAAGGTAACCGTTTCGGTTGTATGTGATTGTTGTTTTTGTTGAGACCCAAACCGTCCGACCTACCAGAAAGGTGTAAGGTAACCGTCGGTTGTATGTGGTGTAAATGTTAGTGTAATAAAGTGAGTTCGTCTCACAAAATGTGTGGTCCATACAATAATAAGAAGCTATAAAACTGGCGACAAGGGAACCTGCGTATTTCCAAGTGAGTTCTTTATTCAAGTTACGCACTTTACGTATTGTTTACATTTCATTACGTACTTCGCGTATTGAACTTCTGGTTTCGAAATTTCGACTCTCGGGCATTTAGAGGAATTTCTCCTCGGAAAATAGAGTTGGCAGCATTACTATGAACACTTGGATTTATTTTTTTGGAGTTTATCAACTTATGAATATGAGCTTGAGTATCGGAAGGGAAAAGAAATAATGAATGCTGATGCATTAAGCAGACTTCCCTTATCAACGCCTGACTTCGAAGTTCCTTATCCAGCATATGTTCTACTTTTTGAGACTGTTCCTGATGTTCAATTGGATTCTAGATCACTGGATACAAGCACTTAAAGGGATCCTATTCTTTCAAGAGTATCTTTGCGGATACTAAACGGATGGCCTAATAAAATTCCAGATGAGCATGTCAGACCATATTTCCGAAGACAGAATAAACTAAGTGTCCACTGCAACTGCATTCTTTGTGAAAGTAGAGTAATAATTCCCAAGGCTCTACGTAAACAAGTTCTATCTCTATTGCATGAGTTTCATCCTGGAATTGTAAGAATGAAGGGGTTGGCTCGCAGCTATGTATGGTGGCCAAATATGGACAGTGAAATATAATTTACTGTTCAGATATGTTCGACATGTCAAGAGAATCAGAATATGAACTGAGAGATCATGGTCTAGATTACATATAGACTTCGCTGGTCCTTTTCACGGACAAACATTTTTCTGGTTGTTCTAAGTGGTTAGAAGTTCTTCCGGTATCTTCGATGTCTTCTTCTTCAACAGCAATAGCAAATCTTCGATCTCTATTTGCTACACATGGTTTACCGGATACCATTGTGTCCGATAATGGGGAAATATTCACATCTGGAGAGTTTAAAGAATTTCTAAAGAAAAACTTGATTAGACCAGTTTTGGTTGCTCCTTACCACCCTTCTTCCAAAGGCCAGGCAGACCACATGGTTGCTACCACAAAATGTGCAATTAAGCGCATTTTGTATGGTAATTGGAATACTCGATTGGCTAGATTTCTGTATTCCCATCATACCCTACCAAAAAGATGCATTGCATAGGGGCCCGGACCGCATAAACAGTCCATGAAAAAAGCCAATAACTTGTAACATAGGGAGTAGTAGGGGGCCTGCGTATTTTCTGCATAGGGTCCCAAAAATTTTCTCGGAGATACTGTTAATGCCTAAAGAAATAAGGCATTAATAACTAAATTGAGTCAGTTTATGCTCGCAGGAATCTCATGAGGTGTTGTAGGTGGAGAAAGCCTTCAATGCATTTAGAATTCGCTGATAAATTTATTAAAAATCTACATGAAAGAGCAATTGAGCATATCAAAAAACTTCAAAAAGAACAGAGATGAAACTCTTGCCCTTTGTCTTTTGGTTGGTATCTCACCACTGTGTTTGTTTTATTTCTTTTGTGTCTTTTATCTCTTGTTATTGTTTGAGTTCTTATGTTTGTCTTGTTTTTGTTCTGATCATATGTTTGCCTCACTCTGTGTCCTGGAACTGTTCTTCCCGGTATGGTTCTTAATATTATTCAAATTAATCTAAACCACTCCTTAGCAGCGCATAACAACCTTTTTCAATTTGCCCTAGAAAATAAAATCGATATTGCCTGCTTACAAGAACCATACCTAAACAAAGAGAATGTTCTCAAACCTCCTTTTGGCCTTCAACAATACCACTCTTCTTCCAAAAAAGCAGCGATTGTCATTTTCAACCCAAATTTAACTGTTCACTTAAAACTACAATCCCTTTCATTTGTTTTACTAGAAATCACACTTCCCAATAACACATCTCTTAATTTAGTCTCTACCTATTTTCCCCCGCGCGACAATATTAATGAGCTCCTCTCGGAATTTTCAGATCTTCAAATTTTATCATCTGAGTATCTATTCTTGGTGACTTCAATTCCAGGGCCCAGATGTGGGGCTATGACTTCATTGACCGACGGGGTTACAGCTTGATCGATTTTTGTTTAGAAAATAACTTAACTGTCGTAAATGATCCGAAGCGGGGTCCTACATTTGTCTCACACTCAGGCAAGGGCTTCCCGGATTTGACTCTGGCTACTTTTGGCATATTTGACAGTATTCAAAATTGGGAGGTCCTCTCAGATGACTCTCTTAGTGATCATAAATATATTAGATTTGCAATTAATGTCGACCTTTCTTTTAATGATTCCTTTTTCTTGAAAACAAATTACAGTTTAGGCAAATTCCTTTATAATTTTAAATCTCACGTTAAAACTTTTACCTCTCAGATTGACTCTATAAATGATACTCCCTCTCTGGACACCTTCATTGAATCTTTTATCAAAAAAACACAGGAATGTGCTTTCAAATTTATTAGAAAGAAAAAATCGACAAAAAATTTTAATTTCAGTTGGTGGAGTCCAGAACTCTCTAAATTCAGAAACTTCGTCAATGCTCTTTATAAAAGAGTAAAGTCTCTTGAGAGGGCCTCCGCTTCTTCTGAAATAATCTCAGAAGCTTTGGTAAAATATAAACTTAACAGAGCAAAATATAAAATTATGATTTACAGAGCCAAATCCGCTGCCTGGAAAAACCATTGCTCAAGCTGCTCTTCCAAATTTGGATCCATTTTCAAGTATACGTTTAAAAAAAATAAACACTTTAACGATATAAACCTTCAATTTTCAGATAATATTAACCTCAGTTACGGTGAAAAAGTTGAGCGCTTGATGGACCACTGCTTCAAAAACGATCCTGAATTCTCTTCATTTCCCTCGCTTTCACTTCCTCCCGGCGGGTTGGGCTCGGTTTCGGATGTTGAGCTCCTTCTCGTCTTCAACCATCTCCCCAATGGTAAAGCCCCTGGCGTTGATAACTTAGATTTCAACATCTGGAAAAATGTTTTCAAATCCTTTCCCTCACTTGTCTCCAAAATTATCAACAAAATTTTTTATCTTGGTCATTTTCCTAGCTCCTTAAAAATCTCAAAAATTATTTTCCTGAATAAACCTGGTAAAGACCCCGCTCTCTGTACTTCATACCGCCCCATTTGTTTACTCCCTACATTTGGCAAAGTCATTGAAAAAATTTTTATCAATAAATTAAATTTCTGGTTGAATTCAGAAGGTGCTCTCCATCCCCTCCAATTTGGGTTTCGGGAGCTTCACAGCTGTGAAGATGCTGCACTCAAGCTTGTTAAACATATTGAATCCCTTCGATCAGTCCATCATGTCTCCCTTACCACGGTAGACATCTGCGGGGCCTTTGACAGCTTAAATTGGAATGTTCTTCCCTCTACTTTTGAAAAAATTAACCTCCCTCTCCCTTTTCGTGCTTTTATTTATTCATATTTGTCCTCCCGTTCTATCACTTTTACCGGTAACAATTTGTCCCTCTCTAAATTACTTTCTATGGGTGCTCCACAGGGTTCGGTAATTTCTCCGATCCTGTGGAATATCTATTTCAATAGTATCTTAACCCTTAACAACGACCTCTTCTACCTGCAGGCCTTTGCGGATGATCTGGCCGTGGTCACGTCTGGTTCCGATATTAAATTTACCACCCAAAATACAAATCAAATTCTTGGTCTCATCTCGGATTCCCTCACTTCCTTGAAACTTTCAATTTCCCACGAAAAATCAAAATGCATTATTATCAACAAATACAGATCCAAAAGAAAATATAATCGATGTATTAGACTTCAGAATAAACCCATCAAAATTTCTAAAACTCTTAACTACCTAGGTATTATAATTGACAATAACTTAAAATGGAGCGCTCACATATTCTACTTAAAAGAAAAATGTTTCAAGTTGTCCTCAACATTTGGAAAAATTTCTGGGAATAACTGGGGGGTTAATAAAGCTCTTTTAAAAATATGGTACTTGACTGTAATTGAAAAGGTTATTATTTACGGATTTGGGGTTTGGGGGGGTAATCTCACACGGGATCAAATTTCAAAACTTACTTCATTACAAAGAATCTTTTTATTAAAAATCTGCCCTGGTTTTCGGACAACTTCGAACATTTCTCTTTTTTCAATTACCGGTATTCCCCCTGTCCATTTAGTCATTAAAACTCTTTTTATTAAATATAACTTTTGGAAACATAAACTTAACTTATTTTCGGACCCCTCCATTCCCTCCCCTGATCAATTTGATTCCCTTTGTTCTCTTTCTAGCCTTCCTCCTCCCCTTCGTGTTTTAAATTTTTCTTCCTCGAACCCTTCCTCGTTTTCTAGGTTTAATGTATTCACAGATGGGTCAAAACTGGATAATAATGTAGGTTTATCAATATGCATTTTCGAAAATGATCGACTGATCGAATCATTATCCTTTAAACTTAGAACTGGAAACACAGTTTTTCAAGCCGAACTTGAGGCCATCAACCAGGCCATCCTCTGGGCCGGCAAAAACAATTTAAAAATCAACATCTTTTCGGACAGTCAGTCATCTATTTCGGCTTTTAAATCTATCAAGAATAAAACGAAATTTCTATCTAAAATTAAAACTAATGCTCACCCCTACAAATCATTAATTAACTTATCCTGGGTCAAGGCCCATTCTAATATTCAGGGCAACGAAGTCGCCGATGAACTGGCCAAACAAGCTACGATCTCCGGCACCCCACACCTTATACCTTTTCCCTACTCCTTTTTGATTAATAATTGTAAATCTTTCCTTCTTAAAAATTGGCAATCTCTTCTTAATGATTATATTTCCCCCCGGACTCATGACCCTGCCAGAATTCTAAGCTATTTACCCAAAGTCAACCCCAATTTTCAAATTTATAACAAATTCTTAATCTATTTTTTAACGGGTCATGGTCCTTTTCTTGACTATCTTCATTTTTTCAAACATAAACGTTCTTCAAATTGTCTTTGTAATTCATATGGTGACGTAGATCATTACGTCTTTAATTGCCCCCATACCTCAAAATTTCACTTAACCCGTCCTCCAGATAATCTTCGTGCGACTTGGTTCTCTGGTGTCAGAACCAATAAAATTCTTTTAAATAGGTTGAAAAACTGTGTTTTAATTGCGAGAGAAATCTCCAATCAGGTTCCTTAGCAAGCTTGGTGCCAACTGCTTTCAATTTTCTTCGGTCAATGTTGTCCTCCCTGTTCCAGGCGTTTGTCTCTTATTGTTTCTGTACTTACACTTTTCGGTGTCCGTCTTTTGTATATTTTGTTTCCTGTTTATATTTCTCTGTTGTATATATCTGTTTTCCCTGTGTTCCTCGGCTGTTCATATATTTGAAAGTCTTACCATGTACATATTGCACTTAACTTTTTCCGGTTACCTCAACTGATTGTAACCTTTATTCAGCTATGTTCTTTTTGCTTTCTTTTGTTGGTTTTTACTGTATTGTCCCTTTTCCCGCGGTTGCTCGGATTCTTTTGGCCATACGTTTTACATAAATTTAATTTCATTTTAAGAAAATAATTTAATTTTTACCTCAAAATTCAAAATTTGTTGAAATCTACGTTTCTTTGCCTCCCTTCCCACTGTATTTTATGTAAAACTCTAAAACTGTCTGTATATATATTTACCATGTAACCACTTTATTGAATTTTAAATAATTGCAGACTGAAACTTGGTGACTGACTGGAGGACGGTTTCGGCTAACCTCCTCTCCCGGCCACACATTAAACTGCCGTAAGCCCTAGGGTTGGCTGTGTGGTCTGGGCCTTCGACATCGACATGACTATGTATAAACATTGCTAGCTAGTACACAAGCTAAATAAGGCTAGTTTACAGATTGATAAAACCGTGTCCGATACTGAAAAATTTGCTGTCTCAACGACTGTGCCCTGACAAAGAGCCAAAAATGACAGTTTTCATGCAACAAATATTTATGTATTATATTTTATTGAGAACTAAAATTGAGCTTTTGAATTGTATTAGTACTAACTTCTTAAATCGTTAAAAGAACTCCTATGGTCCTTAACTAAGAAAAACTGCTATGGGGGTTCCCTTTTTGTTCGAGATTTTATCACTACTTTTTTTAGCTATGCTTATTTAGCTTATTTCATTAAGCATTATTATGTTTTATTAGCTATGCATTGCTATGCTCCCGAGGTCAGATTTCTTATAAATTTTGTCTACATATCACGGTTTTTGAAGAAAGATTTTTGGCGGTTTTCTTTCCTTACGGCATTTCGTGGTTATAATGAAGTTGCTTGATGCGGAATTTCGAACAGGGGGTGATTTTGGGATTTAGGGTAATTTGGGTCAATTATTTATTGGAGAGGAGGAATTTTGATCAATGGAATCTTTCACTTAACAGTTGTGACTCATGAACACAAGTGTATTTATTAGAAAGCTAATAAAAACTAAAGTTTCAAGCCCTCAAACAAAACGGCGATCCCCAGAAACACAGATTATGAATTTTTCATTTGCACTTCACCTAAATATAGTTTTCTGTAATAAATTTGTATTCCATTTAAATTATTTTTTTAATCATAATTTAAACTACTTCCACAGACTTACTTTCATGACATCTAAAGAAAAAAGAGTGATTTCGCTCATAATTTTTTTTTAGAGCACCGTTGATGCCAGTGGCAATAATTCTCTGCGATACAGCCTAGCAAACTGAATCAGCAGCTTCATGAAGGACCTTGAAAACGATTAAGCGCATAAAACATAATAAATCTTGTGATTTGGCTAGATATGCTTGAAACCGTATAGAACGATTTGATTGCATAAAAATTAAAATAGATGACTTGAAACTAAAACGAACTCTTGGCAGAGAATTTCATATATTAATGGATTTATCTGACTTAGCGATGAGTTTTAGAGACGCCATTCTCTATTTTTAATTGATTAAAGAAATTTGGCGATCTAGTCAGTGAACGGGACGTTGACCAACCGCTTATGTAGTCCAGTATAATTAAAAGGAAAGGCGGTATGTGTTTAATTTACTTATTCAATAATACAATGTATATGTAAACAGAAAGTACTGTAATAGGTTCAAAACTCCTTTTGGATTAGATGGATTTACAAATCTTGAGCATCCCAGAAAACAAATAAACCATTTTTCCTCAATTATGTCTATGTGTCTGCCTATTTGGCAGGATATCTTTTGAACAATCTGATTCACTAAAATAAAATTTTGGATGATTATTTCAATGCGAAAATTTTTAAAAGGTCTATTTTCAGGGAGATTGTACCATAGAAGAGTTCTCAACTTTCCAAACATGCTATTTTCAAATTGTAAAATATTAAATAAAATTAACTATCTTAATTGCTACAAAAATAGCTATTTTATATACTAATTTTTATTACTTTCCTTATATACATAGTAATATAATGTATAAGGAAAGTATTGTGACGGGGTCGAAAATTCGAATTCGAGTTTTCGAAGAGCATCTGGAAGCATCCCTTCGTCAAGAGGTTTACCTACACATAGGCGCAGACTTGAAAAATTATTGGGGGTTACGGAAATTTTAAATTGAATGACCCATGCATTTTTTAAAGAATTTAAGTCTAGTATAAATTTCATTCAGTCAGATTATCCGACACAATAAGACGTCTGAAATGTTAAAATGAAGTAAATTATAGTTAAGTACAGAAATATCTTTTTTTTTTCTAGATAATTATTTATTCAATTTATTTTACTTTTATAGGTGCAACATTATTATATCCAATATACAGATACTGTGTGAATTTCCAAATCAATTATCCTTATAAAATAACAAAAATATAAAACTTATTTTTAGGTATGTTTACCAATGTTAAAAATCTCAACAAATTTCTCTTTAAATCATTTTTGAGTTAAAATCTTGTATTCAGAATGCAATAAACAGCCTGAAAGGTAAATTTTGATACACTCGACTTTAAATTCGTATAAGTAAACAGGGAATGAAAAATGAAAAATTTAAAGAATTAATAACAAAAATTGCGTACATTTCCCCCACTAAATACGCACAAAAATATTAGGGGTTCGAGAAACCCACAACAAAATTATCAAAATTATTGGAGGTTCAAAAAGTATCTCAAACCCACGAAATCGACGCCTCTGTACCCACATAATGCTTATCATTTTAAATTTTTATTCATTTGTTAGATATAATGTGGCCAATATTTTCCGCATTTCGATTTTAGTGTGTCTTTAAACCTCTAAACAAAATTCACTTCCTTTCTGCTAAAGACTATATTCCTGTCTTGAATTGTTGTGGTGTACATCACATTTCATGCGAATGAGGTCTTGATTATGTTAGTCAAACAAACAAAATTAAGGCTCTTAAATTTCGTATTAAGGAGCATATGAGCTATGTTTCTAAACATGCATTTTCTTTCTAAGTCTGCAATTTCTGCACACTTTTGGGGCTCTAATAATGTTTTTAATGTTTCGAAAGTTAAGATCATTTTTACTCCGAATTTCATTTTTGTATTGGACTTTTATGAAAGTTTCTCTATTGTTTCTCAGTTCTTTATTAATGATAATTATCTTTCCTTCTCTTCTGCTTGGAAATCTTTGGTTTAATTTTTCGATTTCGTGTGCTTTTTATTTCGGTAATATTTGTCCTTTTCCTGAATTTTTGAAGTTTTTGTTGACGATGCTCTTTAAGCCTCCCAAACCATTTTCTGTTCTATTTATTTTTTGTCTCATGTAGCTTCCCAAATCGGTTAATTGCCCTTTTTAATTGAATATGGATCTTATGTTTGAAAATTTTACTGACTGAACAAGTGCTTAGTCATTCATTTTACTTTTACTTTTATTTTACTTTTATTTTATTTTATTTTATTCAATTTACGTGGCAACTACAGATGAAATCCAGTTACAGTAGCCACACACTACTGTCGTACTTCTTGTTCCTTCCTCCTTGGTTTTAACCCCTTTTTCTTCTCTTGGCAGTCGCTTTTCTGTACTTCTGTCGCTTTTGCTGTTTTTGCATCAGTCGTCGATTTATCTCTCACGAGTAAAGGTTGCTCTTCTTGTGTGTACTGACGAAGAGGGCTTTTTATTACCTTCGAAGTCAGTCGATACTATTAATTTTGTATTGTGTGCTGTTTTTAACGAAGCGATTTTAGTTTTATTACTTTAGCAGCCATTTGAGCTGTACGTATATAAGTGTATTCTGAAACTTTGATTTAAATCGGAAAAAAACTCGCTGAGATAATAATTACTTTTAAGAATTTTACTTCTGGAGTAAAGAAACATTTTTAAGTATTTTCATTTATTAGTGTTTATTTTGAGCAATCCAAAAGTCTAACACATTGGTTTTCTGACTCCAAGAATTAAAAAAATATAGCATATAAAGCATATAAGATATTTTTGTGTCGTTCTGCCGACGATCGGCGAACCATATGTTTGTGCGCATGCGTGGCGAATTGCAGCTCGTTTATTTAGGGCGTATCGAAAGAGCTGCTTTAGAGCGTATCAATAGCGTCTCTGTATTATTTAAGTAGCGGGCTCTTATTTAGGTTTATTTGGGAATTAACCAAAACAGTTAAAACACGTCCACAATACCGAAAAAAGAAATGAACAGCACTAGGCTTAAGTTGGAGGTTAATTCAGATTAGATTCTTTCTCAGGTCTGAGCATTCAACCTAAATTAACCCAAACAAATTTTTGTTTCGGACATGTCAATAGTTAGTTACTATAAATATCAAAACCCAGACTACAAGCATAAATAGAGGATAAAAACTGAAATATTATTATGAATTCAAGTATTACCATGAACATGAAGCAGCATTCCTGAAGCAGTGTATTTAGTAGGTGAGCAATTGAGATTGAATGGCAGAGTGTTGAGTGAGTCCAGAAATAGAGGAAAATAAACCATGGATTAAGAGAGGAACTAAGAATTGTAGGGACTTCCACAGGAACTCAACTCGGGGAGTAAGTATTGGAGACAGACAGTCATAATTAAGATAGGGTAAATAGAATGAAGAGGAATCAAAGATGAACGTTCTTACTATAATGAATAGTAGGCATAGGTGATATGAATAAAAGAGTATGCCATTAACACCATTAAAAAGGGGCTTCAAGTCATTATTAGAAACTGGCTTAAGTTACATATTTTTAGCGAAAATAATTTTTAACATATTAAATATTTATGAACCATATTTCCTATTTTTTATTTTTCACTTTATATATATATATATATATATATATATATATATATATATATATATATATATATATATATATATATATATATATACAGGGTGTCCAGAAAGTTCCGGAACGACGCAATATCTCGAGAAATACACTTTCGATCAAAAAATAAAAAAACACGTATTCAATATTTTTAGAAAAGCTGTCCAATGATACCAAAATTGACCCCCTCCCCCCAGAAAAAAATTACATACATTTGACCTACGATTATTGATTTTTGCTCCCACAAACGGCGCTATAATCGAGAAAAACGGAAATGGGACACTAACGTTTAAAAGTTACAGAAAAAAGCACCCTGATCATGTGAGGCAAGGGGACTCATGTTAATCAAGCACCCCGAAGGGAACAGAAAGCTACTACGTCCATTTCGTTGTGCCTGTGTAGTGCTAAAAGTAGTTTTGAACCGTTTTCTAAACTGAAGTCAACAGTTGTCGCTGAAGTGAGAGGTTAGCGGGGGGAGGGGGTAAATTTTAGCATCATTGGATAGTTTTTTGAAAATATTGAACACGTAATTTTTTATTTTTCTATCCGAAGTGTATTTCCCGAGACATTCCCATTTGTAAACATTTGTGCCCCACTTCCGTTTTTCTCGATTATAGCACCGTTTGTGGGAGCAAAAATCAAAAATTGTAGGTCAAATGTATGTAATTTTTTCTGGAGAATCCAAATCTGCAATAAAAAATGGGGGTTCCCATTGAAAATTTCAAAGTTGCCCCACCCCCCTCCCCAGAGGAGGAGGAGGTAGGAGATCAGTTTTGGTATCATTGGATAGCTTTTCTAAAAATATTGAATACATGTTTTTTTATTTTTTTGATCCGAAGTGTATTTCTTGAGATATTGCGCCGTTCCGGAACTTTCTGGACACCCTGTATATATATATGTATATATATATATATATATATATATATATATATATATATATGTATATATATATATATATGTATATATATATATATATATATATATGTATATATATATATATATATATATGTATATATATATGTATATATATATATATATATATATTTTTAATTTTCCTCCGTATTGTTTTTGAACCAGGGTATGACACTTATCATGTTTTAAATTAGTATAACTATTTTATTTTTATTTTTAATTTTATCTTATTTATATATATATATATATATATATATATATATATACTAAATATCTATATATATCTATATATATATATAGATACTAAAATTCCTAGTCACGCCGCTGTAAGAACTTTTCCAGAACCTTGTATGTGTAAGCCCTTTAAAGCCTCACAACTTCAAAAAAGGCGCTCCACTTAGAAAAAAAAAACAATGAATGAATGAGAGTAGGTACTAAATGTTTCGATAAGACAATATTTACAAACACGAAAGCTCTTTAAATCATAGAAGTATATGTTTCAACATATAGCAAATGAAGCATGTTGTATCTTAACTTAACGGTCTGGCGGTCGTTTGGAACATAACACCGCAATCGCGAAATCCGAGATTAACTTCAAAAGCACCAAACCGACGGAGCATCTTTTTTTCGAAACCCCTTCGATTATAATTGGCTAGAAATAAGCCGGAAAGAGTTATTTAAAATTTTGCGGGACGTTATGCAGAGATTGACGTCAACACCTGACCACTCATATTTTACCAGATAAACTTATTTAGACAAAAAAGGACAAATTAGAATTCTCGCTGTTCATGATGTCAGAATCATTTTTTGCAATAAAAGCGAAGAACTAACATGCTTTCCATTTGGTTTTTGCTTTTCTGTTATGTTTCATTTGTGAAATGTTTTGAAAGAAGTACGGTTTTACTACGTTTTTTAAGTAAAACGTTACCATAAAATTGTTATTTATATCGATCGTATGATTTGTGATTTTCGGAAGCCGGTTATCCAAACATATTTTATTTCGTTTTCCACGCTTACAGAAGTGTCAAAGTTTCACTGTCTTTGCCGGGAATCGAACAGCGGATCTTCGAACTGACCTGTCGATGCTACACTGTAAAACATTCTGCAACCTTTGCTAATTTTTTTCAGCTACTTTGTTGATAATTTCGGCAAACTGATAAGAAAAGACACAATTACTGGCATGCATCAAAATTCCAGTTTCATTTCAGAAATATTCACGAATTATCGTCTGCCGAAGCGTTATTTTTGTATATATATATATATATATAAAAGTTATATATATTATATATATAGTTATTAAGTAAATGGATTGAAAATGCATATATATATATATATATATATATATATATATATATATTAATTTCTTTTATTTCTTTGTATTTTGTAGAAAATTTTGGAATAGTGTATTATGAGTTACTACATACATTCTAACTTTGGATTTAATAATTTATATTTATATATATATATATATAATAATAGAAGTTTGAAAATCCAATGAACGAAAAGTAAGAAGATGTAACACGATAAACCTAACTTTTTAAAAACACCCACAGAATAAAATATAATACAGCAAATCATCAATCAAATGGATAAAAAATACAAAACACAAGCTATCAAGTTACAGAAAATCAACCAAATTAAAAGGTATGGAAACAAAAAAAGAAAAACTTAAACTAAATTCAACTATCTAACTGGCTTACAAAACAAAAGTAAAAATCAACTAATCCTCAAGCAAATGGAAAAAAAATAAAATAAATATCGAATCAACAAGTCAATGAAAAATATATAATACAAAGGTAAGGAATCGAAATAAGTATAACAAACGAAATCAAGCACAAACGCCTTACACGTGGACGAGGCTCTAAGCCTAAATCATGAATTGTTAACCTCTACAAAAATCTAATCATGTCCAAGTTTTTTGTAGAAGCAAACACAAAAATGTATGTTTCTGAAGAAATAGATAGATTAAATCTATAAACTATTTCTACTTGGACGACATACATAAAGAAGGAATAAAAAATGAATACCTGGAAAAAGCACAGCGTATGTACAATCGATTCAATACAGGGAACACTGATGGAAGAGACAGTGTTGCCATTCGTAAAGAAGAAATAAAAAACCATTTACTGTTGCCATTCATAAGAATTGAAAAACTGTGAAGCGAAATGTTAAGAAAAAGTATTAATATACAAAAAGAGCTACTAAAAAGTGGGGCAAATAATAGTAATGCTGAAGTGGGAAGTGAAAAAAAAAAAAAAAAAAAAAAGAGAATGGAGATGTCTGGCTAATATAAGATACTATGAATAGAATAATATGATACTATGAAAAGAATTATAAAAATCCAGCAATTTTAAATTTTTTAACAATACTATTAACTAAAAAAGGGGGATATTTATATAAATTACTAGTAATTTTGAGATTATTGATATGGATAGCATGAAATTTTTTATCAGATAATCTATAAATTCTAAAAAGCTGATTGAGTATAATATTTCTAAACAATTGAATCGAGTTACAAGAATTAAAAGGTAAGATTTTATTAATATTAAAATTATAAAAGTCTTTTTTATCATATAGATTTGTAACAATTCTATTAGAAGGATCAATAAAAAGATTTAAATCCAAAAAATTAACATTTTTACTAATAGTAGCTTCATTAGGAATTAATTCCAAATTGTCTGGATAGTAATCTATATCTATGAGATAATTTTCTGTATGTACTAAGCAAATCAGATCATCAACATATCTGTAAAAAGTATAATCTATTGAAGTAAATGACTTTTCATAATGATAAAGGTATAAATTAGCTAGCATACTGCTACTGCAGCCACCCTGTGGAACTCCTGAGACTTGTAAGTATAATTTATTTCCTTGAAAAATATAATTATTGAAAATAACAAAGTGAAGAAGTTTAGGAAAATTTATAAATTTAATTTGATTTGAAAGAGGTGTAATATAAGCATTATATAGAGCTAAAATTACATCATATAGATCAGATATCTTAATATTATTAAAAAGATCTTTAAAATCAAAAGTTTGAAATCCTATTATTTTTCTAAGAATTTGATATATATATATATATATATATATATATATATATATAAACAGTTTAAAAAAAGCTTAACGTCTTGCTCGGCAGTTTAAAATCAACTGAGCCAGACAGCCAGTGTCGCACTCGCTCGGGGCCGACGGGATTAGTTCTGCTCCTTATCGGGCCTATGCCTGCGGCGCTGCTGTAGCTCGTGACGTCATAAAGTACATCCCAGAATTTGCAACTTTAACAGCATGTATTTGAAAGTATGATCGTGTAAATATTGACGAAGATACAGATGTATCCTAATAAGGTAAGCCATATCGTTAATATTTTTATTATCTAGGTAATAATAATAATGCATGGTGTTGTTAATTTCTAATATTTAAGGGAAAATGTAATCAATTTGTCCACTTTTTTCAAGATACTTAAAGTGATGCACATGCAGTATAGGTCTAACGAACGTATCACCGAAAGGGGTTTTCTTTTAAGTGTATTTTTAAAATCTAGAATATGATTAGAAGGGATCTAGAACTAGATTCATGGATGTCAAGATTTTAGGTAGCGTAATTTTTTCAAATCCAACGTCAAATTCGTCCGTTGAACGAGTATTTTTGCTACGTAAGAAGCTGATGGAAATCGGGTATAAATAAACATACCTTAATGGAATAAGTAGAATGCAAATACATGTTTTTTCAATTATACATTAGCATAATGAAATTTTTCTTAGTAAGGTTTGTTGGTATCAATATAAACAATTATTCGATTTATATATGTAAAGTGTAGAGTTAGACATTTTTGCGGATTGTTGTTGCATCCCCCTAAAATTTTTGGTATCCCCCCCCCAAAAAAAAAAAAATTCAAGGATTATACACCCTCAAATTTTTTGGTGTAAGTAACTAATAAAGTAAATGTACAGAAAATTCCATGTAAATAAAATTTTTACGTTATCGTGTTCTTTTTGTATACGTGTTTTGATTTTTTATTAGTGAGTCAAAAAGGAATCATTGATCTGCAATTTGTAAATGGTCTATGGGCAATTGTCATATTGTCGTAGCAAAAGGCAAGATTAAAATTGAGAATGTTATTGCTACAGTACTATCAATTAATGAATAATGTAACTTTATTTTTTCAATCATCTGACCTTCAAAGAGACGGGAAACCAATGGTTTTATTTATTTTATGCACATGTGTATTAAATATAAAAATGTGAAATACACAGATCTTTGGTTTTTTTTGTTTTTTTTTTACATGCATTTTTGTAATTACAAAAAAAAATCTGAATTTCATAATTTTTTTTTGGAAAAACTGAAATTCATATTGGCTAAGAAAACTTTTCGTGGATTATTTAGCTTATTATTGTTTCATTAAAATGCAGATGACAACACTCAGCAACCTTAAAGTGTTAAAAGTAGAATTTTCAAAACTTCACATCACAGGTGAAAATCGTCTGTCAATAAGTAACGTCTAAAATTATTTTCGTTGAAAAAAAAACAGGTAAGATTCAAGCTATTAAAATAAGTTTGGTAAAATAGTTTGTCATTGTAATACAGTATTATATTTGATATTTAACCGATTTATTCAAATTGATTAAATTTCTGTTGTAAAAAAGCGTATCACCCGAAAGCGATTTTTTAGTTTTTTTAAAATTATTACTATTTGAGACTACTGTCTTGTCCTGTCATTCACGCTAATCTCTACATTTCATTTTACCAAAACAAGGATTTCAATTTAATCTGAAAGTGCACAATAACAAAAAATAAATATTTTTATATCACAACCCTGCTATCAATTACAAATGTAACTTCCGAAATAGTCGTTCATAATGGGCGTGATCACTTATTGACGCTTAAAATATAAATCTAATGTCTGTATTATTTTGTATGTATATTATTATTAAAATGTTTTAGGAGAACTATGTAATTAGAAATTTAATTAACTCTGCCCAAAAGCATTATTATATATATATAAGAGGCCATAATGTGTTTCTGTGCATTAGGTTATTTAAGAACAAAAGCCAGATTTCTCAAGTAAATGAATTTTATGAAAAAATAAAATTCAAAAGGTTAAAACCTGGCATTGAATCTTTTAGAAGAAAAGAAAAAAAAAAACTCGTAACGACGGAAATATTCAGTAATTTTTTACTTTACAATCTTATTTACATTCCTTCTTTATATATATAATTTGTTTTTGTTATATTTATTCAATTAAATCATTTTTACTTCAATCAACTTCTATCACTCTAAAATATCGACTCCATAATCGACGCTGATTAAGAACTGGAGCAAAGAGCAAACGCCGTGGATGGGATGTAAGTTGTGACGTCACGAATCCTGCATCTAGGCCCGATAACAAGAAGAAATCCCGCCGGCCCCGACTCGCTCTCGCTCGAGAACGGCCAACCATAGCAAGACACAAAGGAGCCAAAGCAAGGCAAAGACACAAATGCGCCAAAACAAGGCAAAGACACAACGGCGCCAAAGCATGGGCTCGTCCCATGACCACGCTGTCTTACCGCATCGTTGTACTGGTGCCAAGCAGTCCCGCTTTCCGGCGCTGTTGTATTCAGTAGCGTATAAGTAAGGTTTTTACGGATTTTGACAAAGTTCCTGAAGACGACATTATTTTTTCAATTTTTTAATTTTTCAATAAGTTTTCGCGTGCCACTGTTAAAACTCCGCCGTGCCACACTGTGGCACGCGTGCCGCGGTTTGACTACCCCTGGTATAACCCAATGATTCCCCACCAAGGCAGTGAGGAATCTTACCACGAGTTTATGCTCGGGTCTCCGTTAGAATTTCCAAAATTATTACAATTTTCCGTTTTTTTCTAATTGAGTAATAAAAAGTTAAAATTATTAAGTTTTTAAGGGATCTATTAATAAAACAATGAAGTATTTTGAGAGTTTAACTTGGTTAAATATCCGGGTAATAGTTAACATGTAAGCTGCAAGAATTTTACTTGGAAAGAGAAAATGTTTGCGCATTGAAAGCGGGAAATTTTTGTAGCGGCATGGAGTTCATTTGGCAGTAATAAATATTAACCTCATACCTACCAATTACTTATAGGGTTGTCACATAAAAATTTTGAAAGAAAACAGCTAAAACAAAATAAAAGAAAATTGCCAGATTAGTTGAAATATATCATTCTTAATAACATCACATGAAATTCTGAATGTGTCAGCTTCTTACTAAATAAAGGATCTCTCTCTCTCTCTCTGTGTGTGCACGTGTAGTCTGTAGCGCGAAATTTAAGAACCGTGTGATCAAATGAAATTCATGAAATTTGGTGTACCGATATTTCTCGACGTGCACGTATGCACTTTGGCGTTATTTTTTTAAATTTCGAATTAGTTTTTCAGTTATTTTTCTAGCCCGATTTGAGCCGATATTTACACAAATCGATTCCTTAGCGACCTAAAATATCACAGAGTTTCTATCTTGACACCATCGGAATGATCGAAGAGCGTTCTTTCTAACAATACTTGAACCGAATCCGTGGGACAATTCCTTTACATATATTTTTTAAATGCATAGAAATTCGCATTTTTTACGGGATTTGATATATGTATATATCGTCACATCCGAAAAACTAACATTAGCACAATTCCATAAATTTGAAAAAAATTTCCTATATATCAGCATTCTAACAAATGATTTTTTTTTTTTCGATTTCATAAGTAATTTTAATATTTGCAATTTTTTAAGTGAACGCATTCAAACAGTATCGCATGCTGAACGGGAATTCAACGCGGCGCATTGGACAAGTGATTAAACAGGACCCCCCCCCCCCCCCTCTCTCTCGTCTTCGAAAGCACCATAGAACGGGGGTCGAGAGTTAGTATTTTGATGTGGCAAATTGATGTTATCTGCTTAGGGATTTATTTGGATTGCAAGGTGGCACTAGAATTGAAAAAGTTTGCAAGAGTTTTCATTTGGAAATTATACTGTTGATTTTAATCGAATGACCTTATGCCGCTTATGTAGTAAATCGAAAGAGCTTATATAGGGTGTATCAAAAGATCTTATTTAAAGCAAAACAAAAGAGCTTATTCAGGATGTATCAAACGACCTTATTTTGAGCGTATCAAAAGAGCTTATATGCCCACGCAGAGAGCAAAAGACTTGTTTAGGGCAAAACGCAGTCGTGTTAGGGCAAAACGTAGTCGTGTTAGGGCAAAACGCGGCCGTGTTAGGGCAAAACGCAGTCGTGTTAGGGCGTAGTATTCGATGTGCCCAGCGCCGGGAGCAAGGCGCATTATGTACGCGAACAGCGGTCTAAGGTGTGAATAGGTGCATATGTAGAGTGCGCATATACTCGCGTGTGTTTTGTAATTTTAGCGTGTGCTCGCGCAGAGGGAGTATAAACTTTTCAAAAAACTTAATGAATGAATTCAATTTATCCCTGCTTTAAATCCCGAGCGACGCCGGGTACAGTTTCCTGTATATAATAAAAGAAAACTTTTGCCATTTTGTCTGTCTGCGTCCTCTATCGAATTGTTGAAAATAGAATCGTCGAACAACGGCGAAATTTGCTTCAGATGTGCTTCACGTCCCCGTAATATGCACGTCGGCAAAATTTTTTAAAAATGTGAATTCGTTTAAAAGTAAATTACATTTTCCGCCATTTTCTCAAATTAAATCTATTCTTTCTTTGCCACCGCAGACGATAATTCGACAGCTGGTATTTTTGATTAAATCGCAGACGTTTCGTCTCGAGGAAAACCAGCTGATCACATATTAAGCATTTAAATTATGGGTTTTCTAACTTTGCGAATTAGAGAGATTTCGCCCATATCTTTTTAATTTAGTCTTACATTATTATTATTATAAGTATTGTGCCAAAATTTAATTTAAATTTGATGAACATTCGCTGGAAAAAAATTGGTGAATTTAAATTTGATGAACATTCGCAATAACTTTTTTAATTTTACTTCGGAATTAAAGGAACTTTTTTGCGACTTCCAGTCTTTTTCATGTATTTGTGTCGCGAGAATGATTTCAGCTCCAAACAGGAGATTTGCAAATTGAGTGGAGTTATCTGTATGTGTATTATTTAAGTTGCAGGACACCTGTAACTTTAGGACACCTGAAACGCAGGGCAACTAGTTCTAGTAAAATAAAAAAAATGTAACTTGTTTTTTTTTCAACAATTTTATGAGAAACAATTATACTAACACAAAATCATTCCCTAATATATATATGCACTGTTTGTTTGTAACTAGTAACCCAGATGGAGCAAAAAGTTTGTCATTTCTTTTATTAACAGTAATTAATAAATAGAAATAGGCAATAAATACCCTTGGAATATTTTATTTAAACTTATGTCTATGTTAATATTTATGAATTCTACTGTTTTACACGTCTACTTTGTAATTGCCCTGTCGAACCTAATATGTGTCAGGCAAAAAGGGTGTTCCGCGAGATTTTAAGAAATATTTAAAAGTTTCATCCAAGCAAAACTGATTGGGAATCATTGCTCTAACCATTGAGCTACTGGGGCAAGATTTCAACTTCTTCTCGTCAAACTGAACCTCCTCCGTTTGAAGTTAGATACGCTTGGAACTATCAGCCTAAACTACGTATTCACTGCTTTTATGAGCAAACTAGCATCCTGTGTGGTCGTTATATTGAAACTGGTGCAATAATTCAAAGAGTCCACTGACAATTCGTAACTGGGTCTGTTTTACTTCCCTCTCCGATTATGGGATCATTATTGCTTGTTTGATGTTTGTTCGACCCAGACCGTCCGAGCTACCCGAAGGTGTAAGGTATCCGTTTGGACTGCCGAGACAATGCCCTCTAATTTAGACCGGATCCCAGTGGGGGCGGCATCCACAGGGACCGTACCCTTCTTCCCCCACCACCAACCTCTCTGAAGGACTTATGAACCCACATATTTAACGTGCCTGTATTCCGCGTGAACACGAGGGCAGTTTGGGCAGATTCAGGAATCGAACTCGGGTTGTCCGATTTCAATCTCTGCGCTCTAACCACTGGGCTGTACCACCCCCATGGGATCATTATTGAATCTAGCCGGTACGGCCAATTCATTTGGGTACCATTTTAAAGGTTTCACTCAGCCGGGAATCGAACTGCGGATTTTTGAACTGGACATCCGACCCTCTCCGACCTTCTCCGAACTGAGCTACTGAGACGAAATTGCAAGCCCCTGTCGTCGAAGTGGATTTTAGATTCTCTTATTTTTAATGGCAGTCAGATTGATGTGCAACTTGACGATCTGACTGACCACTTTCTCCTTCTTTTTACTCCTGGTTATTCTCCTGATGTTGTTTTATCCTCCAGGTTAGGTTCCTGCGTGGTTGGTGGCCTCCCGATTTGTAATCGTCTTTTAATATTCCAGAGTCCATAGAATCCATGCTAGTTGCACTTGGGCCACTTTAAGACCCCTGACATCATTGCACTAACCTATAGTTTTCACTTACACGGGCGTCATGGTAAAGAACCTTGCTGTCTCAGACGGGGACTGAACTGCGGATTTTTGAACTGGCCTTCCGACGTTCTCCTAATTGAGCTACTGGAATGGAATTGCAAACTCGCAGACACCATCGGAAAGGTCGAAAATTCACTTTTAAACAAACTTTGAGCGGAATGTGTACGATTAATAGACGGATTTTCATGAATTTTTAAAGAATATTTACTTTCGTGTGTTTAAAAGTTCCCATTTTTATATTGCAATATTAAAAAATTGACTGATTTATAATTTAACAGTATCTCTTTTAAATATTACTAGCTGCTTCAAACATTTTTTTCGAAGCCATCCGTTCTCTTATTATAATTTTTATAAGGTATAAATATCGCTAATTTTGATATCGAAAATAATCTGGCCGTTCTTCCTTCAAGGCTGACATTTACCGCCATATATTAGCAAATACATTAAAAAGCCTTCTCTGATGTTCATTAATTTTATTTTATTTTTATTTCTACGTTTCCGGAGAGCGTGCATGAAATGTGGATTCACATTCTGATTTCGTATTTCGTAGAGACGTTTGTGAAGCGGTGCCTTTTGCGATTAAACAAAGGGTTTCGTAATTTGCCGTGATTTGAATTGAAACTGATTTTGAGATTTGGAAACTGAGTGGTATTCCGCTTATTTAGGACCCAGGCAGCACCAGATATTCGTTCTAGCTATACAGGGTGATTAAAAAAAGATGGGCCAATATTTACGAGGTGGTAGTACACACCAAAGCAAGCATTTATCGCCATAGTTTACCGGGTCGGAAATGAAAGGCAAAGGCGGCAGTGGGCGCTTAATGGTGAAACCGATGACGTGAGGCGAAAACAGAAGAATAACTCAGAAGTTATAAAATGACATTTATTAAACAATAATTACAGTAATGGCTCACCGCCAACCTAAATACAGCGGCGATGGAGGGATACAGCAGCGATGGAGGGATACAGCGGCGATGGAGGGATTGGAGAACTCTCTTGAACAGATCAGGCATGTTGCGCACTTCGGCAGCAGCGGCCGAAATTCTGGCGACGAGTTCCTCTTCAGATTTAAGGGGAGTGTCATATAGACGGGACTCTTGAGACATTCCCACAAAAAGAAGTCAAGATACGACAGATCCGGCTGTCGTGGGGGTTTGCTGAGCGGCCGCTTCCCAACGAGTAAGCGCCCTGTAAAGCCTTCATGTTTTATTTCCAACCCGGTAAACTGTGACGAAAAATGCTTGGTTTGGTGTGTACTACCACCTCGTAATGCTTGGCCCATATTTTTTAATAACCCTGTAAATCTAGAATGAGTGGTGGGTGTAGTGGTCAGTATACCGTATTACTGCCCATTACGCCACATGCCGAGTAATTAGCTCTTTGAAAATCGATAGAGTAAGATAAGAAAAATTTGCTGGGACTGCTGTCTAAACGAAGCTGAAAAAAAAATATTACGTAGAAGGTTGGGAAAAGGTATCAATCGGATAGAGCACCAGTACTAACGAAGGCGAGAGAAAGTCTATAAAAAAAATAGTTGCATCACGTGACCCTGGACAATAAATTTTGCCACAGGAAAAAATTGTAAAGAAAGGATGAACTTCGGGAAAGCCAAGGACTTTCGTTCATATTTTTTTTTCGATTTTTTTAACCTTTTCCTTTTTTCAATGAATATCGCGAGTATGAGTTAATTAACACATTAGGAGCTTAGAGGAGAGATACTTACTATTCCTGCTCTAAGGTTAGGAAGGGCACCCGCCATGATAAGAGTTAACTATAGGTCGATATTAAGGCCATTAGCCTATTAGTTATTTAGTCATTAGTTTCCTCTTCCCAAAAGCCCCAGCAATAGGGATACGGTCAACGAAACCATTCATCGGGTAGTGTCAAGGCTACCTAAAACATTATTCTAGGTGACCTTGGTGGGGTATAAAGAACACCTAAGTAATGATGTCTGTCGGATATGGATTTTGGTACAGATTGCAATACCAGGCGCGGCCCGCTCTGCAGCCTGAAAAAGTTCGTATATGCAGAACCTGACTTAGTCCAACTGGGGTCCTGGGCAGATATTCATCCGTAGCTCCCTTCACCCCTCTAGAAATGAACAAATATATTTTTTCAAAAGCATAATTGTATTCTAGTAAAATGTATACAAAATAAAGTTCTTACATATTTTAATGGAATTTAAATTATTGGCAGCTTTCTCATTATAATGAAGAAGCCCACATGCTCTAAATCTTGAATTAATGCGATAATTCCAATGCTCTCTAAAATGAATCTTTTTGCTGGGCAAGCCTATACCGATGACATACATTTTTTAGGAAGCAGTTAATAAGTTCTCGATGCTAAAATTGTTCCATTTGGGGCCCTTCCAGCGTAGAGGCCCAGGGCATCTGCCCCGTATATACCAACGTTAGTCAGGTCCTTCGTGTATGGTAGACGGAACACTATTAAAATTTTAAAACAACGTATTTTCTAATTTAAACATCCTTTTGTAGCCTAATAAATTTTCAAGATACTAAAGCCAACCACTTTATTGTACTCTAAAATTGTAATACTGTATATTTCTCTCATTCTATCGCAAGACATTAAAAAAATATTGAACACTAAACCCATTGTACCATACTTTTGGGATTTAATCGCTTTTAATCAAAATATGGTTTTCTGTCCTTTTCGCGCGTGAAACTTTCTGAATAATAAGTGGTATAATGATGCGCAATTGAACTATTATATTTGTTTTAGCTAAAACAATAAAAATAAAAAATTTGCTGCTTAAAAACGGCTTAAACTAAAGTTAAAAACGGATTTTTACTCATTTATCTAATTAAAGTTCAAAATTAGCAAAACTTCCATAGTTCAAAAACTAAATTCTTTGTTGAAATGTAATAACTATTTAAATTGAACCACGATAAAATAGGTTATCTCACACACTTATAAAATACTAGCAGCATACCCGTTCTTCGTACGGAGTATATAATATAAAGAAACTTATAATTCGCAATCATGTGCAAATTCTGTTACAATATTAAATTCATTGCTCCTAAAGAGAAGTTTAAGAATATCTGTTCTCACTATGCAAAATTATCTTCACCGGCAGATCTGAAGAATAAAACATCCTGGACCCTTTTGTAAGCAAATTTACAGAAAAGGGAATTGAATCAATATATGCAACCCCGTACTACTTATATTGTCGCAGATTAGAAAATATGCCAGTGTGTTAGTAGAAGATTTCTCGTATTACAATATGAGTCTCAAAAATCTTTGCCAAAATAGAAGAGATGACGTAATAAATTGAAAATATCAATAATCTCCGTCCTCTTTATAACAGAAGGTCGTAATTGATTCCAATATATGCCAATATATATCAAAACACATGCCAATATACCTGTACTACTTATATTCTCGTAGATTAGAAGATATACCCGTGTATTAGATAGTGTATTAGAAGATATACCCGAGAAGATTACTCGTACAACGTACAATATATGAATTTAAATATTTTTTGTCATAATAAAACAATTGCATAATAACTTGAAAATATCAATAATCCCTGAATCAATAATCTCCGAAAATATCAATAATAATAACGTTTAAACCTGAAGACCGTAATTGATATTATCCAGTCAAAAATGCTATAAGAAAAATCAAATCGTTCTTTTCTAAAATATATTTTTATATCCATTTATTTATTATTCAAATCGAAAAAATAATAATTAAAATTAACAGACAGATTTAATTTAATTGCGTTTCTGAGCAACATGATATAAGATAGAATCTTCCTCATAAACTGCGAAATTAAATAACCATTTTGATTTCTTTATACTTTTCATTGTTCAGTAAAAGCTTGTGGAAAATAAACCATGGAGATAGAGTTCCCATTTAAATCATGTTTTAAACAATTCATGTTTTCAGAAAGTGACTAATTAGCGCAAAAAATCGCCTATCAAACTCAGAGATAAAGTTTTAATTCACTTTCAAACGATTTTCAAGCTTTTCGTTTGGATAAACCACGGAGTTAGAGAGTAGAACTCCTAGGAAAAAGTTTCGTTTTTCATTAATATCTTAATAACCTCTGGTCTTAGATACTCGAAACTTGGGCTAAATTTATGGGGGGCTGTTTCAAGGGTATCCACCAAATTTTATCCAATTCGGTTTAACCGTTCTCTTGTGATGATGAGACAAACGTAAATTTCGTTTTTTACTAATATCTCGAGAACCACTGATCGTAGAAACTCCAAACATAGACTAAATTTTAAGTGAGTGTATTTTCAGGCTACCAACAAAATTTCATCAAATTCGGTTCAGCGGTTCTCCCGTGATGACGGGACAAACAGACAGACAGATTTTCAATTTTATCTATATAGATAGGAATTTCAAAATGAATATAAATACTTTACCTTTTTGAAAATACTCCTACATATATATTTCAGTATGTCTGGACATTTTAGGTATGTATCTCAAATAGAGGCGTTATTTAGAGAATTTCTTGGGGGTGGGGGTGGGGGTATAAGTTGATGGACATTTGTTCTAATGATGAAAATATGATTTGACAAAGAAAACTGTATAAGAAACATAATAACTTGGAAATTTTGGGGAGTTTGCCGACCCCTTTAGCTCCCTACATGGCGCACTTGATCTTATTTAACAGATTCATAACAAAATTCTAAAGTTAAGCTACATTTCAAATACTTTTTGTATGTTAAAGGTGTACTGTTTGTTCTCTTCAAACAGTGGGATTTAAAATACTGTCGGAATATTATTGTGCTATTTGTGCATTATTGTGCTATTTGTACATTATTGTACTATTTGTACATTATTGTGCTATTTGTACATTATTGTGCTATTTGTGCATTATTATGTTATTTGTGCTTATATACGTTGCTCAACTTTTCTTTATGATAAGATTATCTGATTGTGCAGATCAACATTTCCCAAATTGTGTTCCGTGAGAAGGGATTAGGTGTTCCGCGATGAAATATGGAATCTAAAAATATGAATTAAACTACTGCTTAAAAATTATGTTTACCATATTCGATTTCGATTTAAAAGAAAAAGTGAAAGACTATCCATGGCACAATTTTTTTGGGTCAGTTTAATAGAAGATTACTTGAATGTGCCTGAACATGTTTCTTCGTTTAGCTTTTTTGTTCATAATATATTGTTACTAGCAGATATAGTATACTAGACAATACTTATCATTTAATCATGTCAAGCATGTGTAACTTCTATTATCATATCTAATATCCATCTTCTAAACATTATTATTCTGCGAATTTTTTTTAAATACTTAATTTGATTTCTGTGTGAAAAAAATCTGATGTGGTGTGATCACCAGTGTTTCTTTCAGGCATACCTCCGGGGGGGGGGGGACAAAGCCCCCTGGACACGTGTATTCCCCCCGGAGACATTTTATGAAACCTAGTTTCTATTTATGTGACACAGCATTTAGACATATCTATATAGGACAAATAGAAAACTCCATCCCTAACATGTCATTCGCCCCCCCCCTCCCGGACAAAAAGTCCTGAAAGAAACATTAGCAGCACTACACACGACTTTTCCTACATAATGCAATGAATTTACTTCTTTTATAGCGAAATTATGTAGAAAATCTACAATACAATGTTTATGGCATTGATTTAACACCACATAAATTGAAATATAGCGCTTTTAGCAACATATTAGTTCAAACAGACGTATGACGTAATTCATACTTACGTGCAAAATTGACGTTTAATTGATATCCTGCTACGTAAATGACCATGGCTGAATTCTTGAAATATAAAATTTTTGCAAGAAGTATCTTTTCTCGTAAATGGAACAAACTATATTCATGTTGTTGTTGAAACCCAGACCGTCCGACCTACCAGAAAGGTGTAAGGTAACTGTTTGGACGATCGGGAAGTGCCACCCAATTTAGACCGGAACCCAGTGGGGGAGGCATCCACAGGGACCGTACCCTCCTTCCCCTACCACCAACCTCTCGGAAGGACTTTCGGACCCACATGTTTAACGTGATCGTACTCCGCATGAACACGGCGGCAGTTTTGGCAGTGGCTGGAATCGAACCCGGGCCTACCGAGTGCAACTCCAGCGCGCTAACCAATGGGCTACCGCGCCCCCCCCCAAAAAAAACTATATTCATGTGAATGATGTTATCAGATTTGTTGCATAATATTGCATACGGAAAGCGTAATAAGATTGATGATACTAACTACTTTTCTAACGTTATGTAATTTTTTTTTATGAATTTATTTGAAAAACATGCAGCATCTCGAGAACGGCTTTTGCTTTCGTTCCAAAGTTTGTGTAATTCGTTTTATAATTAAAAAGCTGCTTAAGGAATGATTATTTATTTAATAGTATTGAAAATCCTGATTATTTGATGAATTTTTTTAAAAATTCATTCGTAAATCGTGCAATATCTTGATAAGTTTTATAATGAAAAATTACGTCTGAAATAAATATTTATTTATCATTGTTGCAGGGCTGAATTTTTAGTGATTTTTTTCAAAAATTCATTTAAAAATTGTGGTGAGGTGTGTGGGGGTCTTCCGAACATTCGATTGCGTTTAAAATCTATAGGGTTCAAGTATACACGGATTTGTTCGTAAGACATCGTGTCCATAGACTCATGGGTACACACACTAACATACATTCACACACTTACATACACGCACACTAACATGCACACACAGACATCACCTCAAAAGCGTTCGATTCGAGTTCCGCGATCCTTAAAACATTCTCTGGTCAATCACTCGAATTCTTCTTCTTCGACCCAGACCGTCCGACCTACCAGAAAGGTGTAAGGTATCTATTTGGACGGCCGGAAAGTGCCACCCAATTTAGACCGGAACCCAGTGGGGGAGGCATCCACAGGGACCGTACCCTCCTTCCCCTACCACCAACCTCTCGGAAGGACTTACGGACCCACATGTTTAACGTGATCGTACTCCGCGTGAACACGGCGGCAGTTTGGGCAGCGGCGGGAATCGAACCCGGGATTACCGAGTGCAACCTCCGCGCGCTAACCACAGGGCTACCGCGCCCGATCACTCAAATTCGAATTTTCGATCCCGTCATAATACTTTCCCTATACATTATACTATGTATGTAGGAAAAGTAACAGGAAAAATAATTTCTGTTGGCGCCATACAAATTTACAAATCTAAAGAGTAAAACATCCTGGTCTTGTTTGTAAGCCAAATTATAAACAATATTAAATTTGGTATTACATCTTATATCAGAATTAAGACACTGATACAGTATAGAAAAATGCATTTCCGTACCAAAATGTTCCGTATTGTATTCCGTAATATATAAAACAGATATATTAAAGCTTACAAATATCAATAATTCCCGTCACCTGTTTTCATTTTATTTAAGACACAATCTGATGTATAATAAAATCAAATTATTAATTTTTTTAATACTTTTGTTATTACTTACATCGGATTAATTAAATTAAAATCAGAATTGCAGATAAAGGTATCCATAAACAGGGGTACCATTTCAAGAATTTCTTAAAGGGCAAAACTATTTCTTAGGGGGCGGGGCAAAATTTTAGGGAGTATTGTTCTAATGATGGAAATATAATTCGGGAACGAAAATTATATAAGAAACATAATAATATAATAATAACTTCTTGAGAGGGGGGGGGGGGGGAGCCGACCTCATCAGCCTCCTAAATGGCGTTCCTGTCCAGTCATAATTATAAGAATATAACACTAAAAAAAAATGCTCGAAACATATGTTTTATAGAAATTTAAAAATGTGTGAAATAAAAATACGGTAGGAAGATGAAAGGTTGAAGGACTTCAAAATTTCGTTTATGTCTTTTATTGGCTATATCCGACCAAAGGCTGAGATTTTTTCCCGCCATCGAGTACATCAAGGATTTTTTAGGTGATGGTTGGACAGAAGTTGATGGCCCATTGCCCAAATGATGGAAATATAATTCGTCAAGGGAAATTGTGTAAGAAACGTAATGACATAAATCCTTAGGGGGTAGGACGCTGACCTCCCAAGACCCTCCTAAACGCCCCCCCCCCCCCCCCCCTGTTCATACATAATTATAAGAATATAACACTGGGAAAATGTGCGAAAAATGTTTTTAGAAATTTAAGAAAAGTGGGACTTAAAAAGTCATAAAATGTTAAAGGGGCTTCGAATTTTCGTTTACGCTTTTTATCGGCTCTGTCTGAGTGAAGAGCTGAGATCTTTCTTCCACCAGCGCGATTACACGTGGTTCTGGGCGCGCGCGAAGGCGGTCGCCGATATAAAATGACTGGAATCCTCTGACGGCGTGATTAGTCCCTGCCGCGCTCGTTCGGAGCCACCTGTTGCGGCCCCCGGTCATATTCTCTCCCGACTCGGAAGACTTCGAAAACACTCCCAAAGAAGATAATGGGGATCACGCCGCTTCTCTTCTCTTTCACCATCTTTGCATCCCAATGTAAGTCTCTTAATTATTAGTTCGATGTTCAGATAGAGCTAAAATTATGATTCTGGAGTTCAATAGCCACTGGCAAGTAGACTACTTTTACTAGCCACTCTTGATTTATTACTAGCCAATGACTTAAACAGAAGTTACTACACATTGCAAAAGTTATACTCGCTAAATGAAATAATTAAAAGGATATTCAATATAGAAATAGTTTTATAATTTTAAATTATTTTAATTCTTGACTGGTATGGTGACATTTTTATAATTGGTATCATAGGTCCTAGTACATGTCAACTGGATTACAAATAATTAATAAAATTTTAAATTAGATAAATATATAGAGGATCTTATTTGAACCTTCTAAATATAATTATATGCTTTACAATATTTTTTATTTATATTTATCCTATAAATAGCCCATAAATCCATTCCAAAACAACTTTTGGTTTGCATTAAAACGAGAAGCTCGGGACCCTGGTTCCCATACTATACCAGTTAAGTGCTCTTTTATTAATACTAACATACAAAAAAGAGATTTCGATGACTTTTGATCTATTTTCCACTCATTTGGTCAGGTTGATTGTGGTTTGACATCATCGCTGATGACAGTAAGATACGTGCTACAGTGGCTACTAGTACATAAAAGTTCACTATCGAAATTTGAAAGTTATTAGCCCGACATCCAGTGGATACCGCATAATTTAAGCTATATATTTGAGATAGAACATTTTTGTGAGGAGGGAAAATCGAAAATTGCTTCACTTGCCAATAACTTTTTCTCCTTTTTCACTGGTAGCATCAGTTTTCTTCACGAAATAAATTTGATAGATTTTCATTGGGAATATATTCACAAATTCGAATGCATAAATTAGATGTCAGCACGGGCTGAAATTTCGAACTTTCAAGCGGCCCGGCCCGACAGTACAAGATTCCGAGCCTGAAGACAATTTCAAATATGGAACATATTCTCGGACTAGTCCGACTCACTTAAAATTTATTTTATAAATTGTTCGAAAACTACATACGCATGGCCTGTACCCAAACTCAATTTTTAAAGATTCAAGTCCGCCCGGCTTGAGTTGACTTGAGAGTCAGGCCTGGGCTAAGCCCGGGGACTAAGTCCGAGCTTACCTATAGTGCAAATGAAAATTTTATATTATTCCCAGTTTAAATTAGAGAAATTCATTGGATAGATTTTCATTGGGAATATTATTCACAAATTCGAATGCGTGAACTTGTTATTGCGCAAATTTGTTTAGCACTACAGTACTCGTCCTCGTTAACTTGGTGTTCACTTAGTTATGGAGTTGTGTTGGCGTATATTTTATATGCTTGCGCAATTTTGGAATTTTGTTTATAAAACACGTTCATTTTAAATCCTATACTTTTTTATACAAATGCAAAATATTTTAAAATTTTTATATTTTTATTGTGAAGTAGATACGGTCATGGACTTTTAGTTTATTCATATCTTTAAAGGAAAACCAGAAGTTATGATGAAATTGTATGTTCTCCTAGAATTCGTAAATTTTAATGCCAAAATTGTAAATATTCTCCCGATAATTGAAAATTATTAGACTTTTTATTTCAATCAAAAATATACTCGGCTGTCTTTTGTGACCCGAAACTGAAGTGAAGCTGGGTATCTAGTTACTTTGCCACCGATGAAGGACGTAATGATGCCCGAAAGCGTCGTGGTTGTGCAATTTTATGTACGTCATTAATGGTGTTTTTATTAAAGACATTTTAATTGACCAACTTTGGTTGTCTTTATTTTTAAATTGTTTGCTACATTGACGTGTTTTCCATACAATTTTATCTAGATGTTTAACAACTGAGACGTTTATTTTATGTAAATAGTAAAGTACTCAATATATTAAATATTAAAGAATTACTATGCAATACAGTCTAGTAATTTGTATAATTGGTACAATTGTATAAATTATGCCAAAAAATGGAAAACTCTGTTTGGCGCTCGAATAATTTGAAAATAATTTTTCTCCATAGACTTAACATTATCTGACAATTGACACCAGATATCTCCGTACATAGATCAAAATTTAAAATTCGGGCTTCGTCATGACCTAAAACATGATTAGTTCAAGCTATGTACATGATTTTATTTGAATCGGTTGAGATTTCCTATGTCAACGAAACATTCTCACATTCTCAGTCAGATTGAAGTCGGTGAGGAATCTAAGCTTGGTACTCGCTTCGCTTTAATAATCGCTCAACAAGATTAGTTTTTATACAGATTTTGGGATATTGTCAACATATAATTAAACATGCATACTGATATATTAAATTGTTTTAATTTTTTTAAATACTGTTGGAAGAATTAACTGCAGGTAAATTAATTATGAATTGGGTTTCTAAAACGGAAGCAAGTATAAGCACACTAGGGTATTTCAGTTACCAAAACTTTATTTACAAATAAATATTTACTGCCGTAATACAAGCACATTATCTTCCAATTTTCTAAAATTTATAAAGTTCGAATATTGTCTAAAATGTTCATTATTCACACCCAAGAAAAATTTAATATATTGATGCTCCTTGGAATAGGTTAACATAGGAGTGGTGCTGTCTTGAAGAATTTAACTTAGTACTTATACTCTCTGGCGATAAAAGTATGCGAATCTCTAGTTCAAATGATCCTATTTGATACTTCAGTGGAATTAATATAGTCTTGTCAAAAATATTTTTACCGTATTATGTATAATATTATAATTCAACTGCTGACTGCTCGGAAAATATATATTGATGAATCGCATATGTCTGTGTGCTGGAATTTTCTCACTTTTGTTCTATATAGCATATTCCTTAAATCTAGAAGGAAATGTCTGTTTTTCAGTACGCCAGTAGTTTAGGGAAAGTATATCACGTGTGTGTCTTTAAAAAATTTAATAAAAATCACGCCATTCTTCAACAAATATTACGTTTTTCAGACAGTTTCTATTAAAATTGACCTTCATATTTTGCAAATAATTTTATATAATTTTTGTATTTAATCTCTTCTCCTTTAACAGCCATGAGTAACAGATAAATTTGTTTGCCATAACTGGATTTAGCAACTCCAATACTATATGAATCGCTCCAATTCTTATAATTTGGACATTGCTGAATGCTCATAATCTCCCAATTCTCATAGTTTTGTCATTGCTGGATGCTTAGAATTGCCCCGATTCTTACAATTTTAACATTGCTGAATGCTAAGAATTGTACCGATTCTTATATTTTTGAGATTGTTGAATGCTAAGAATTGACCTGATTCTTAGCGGTACCAATTTTTTTTTTACCGATCTGTGTTTTCAAACTTTTTAAGCAAAAAAATTTTTTTTTGAATTTGTCGACTTTTTCATTTCTATGTGATAGTTTGGAGGAGATGGTCTTCCCCTTCTTCTCTGATCTTCAATTTAAGTTCATTGGAATGTGCTACTTCAGATTAATTTTTCGACAAAAAACTTGATTTGAATTATTTCAGAAGAAATATTTTGAAACTACTTCTCCACAAAGGTAACCAAATATGAGAACTTGTACTAACTTTTTTCTCGACAGTTGTTATATTCTTATCGCGGTGGGGTACCGCGGGTATCTGGCCACTTAAGATATGTACAGGACGAAATTAGGATTTCTTGACTATATAAGCACTGAAAATTTTAATTCTTAATTATCCCAATATTTATTTCAAATTGATACCTTTATATACTGATATAATTTATAATATATATTAATAAATTTATATATTAATATTATAAGGTATTATAATATTAATTTATATACTTCTATATACAGATATAAAGTATAATATATATTAATAAATTTATAAAATAATATTATAAGGAATTATAATATTAATTTATAATACCTTTTTATAATATATTGATATAATTTTAGTACGGTAATGTGATTAAAATTTAGATTTCTTAATGACTACAGATATATTATATAAAACTACAAAAAATATAATTATACCCTTGAGAGAATAAAAAAAATGATATCTGATCTTTGAAATGTGACCTAAGTTTGGAATGTTTTTTATATATCAGCTACTTGAGATCAATATATAAAATTTTTAGGCAAACTAAAACCTATATATTTGATCGTAGAAAAAGGTAAAATATTAATATACATATAAAGTTTATCGATTAAAGTGTCGGTTTTTTTTTAATTTCTATATTTTATTGCACGTAAGATAATCTATTTTGGCATTGCTTAATTTAAATAATTATTACAACTGAGCAAAGATATTATTAGATTTTAATCATCGCTATTTCCATTTTCAGTGTTTCAAAGTGAGTATAAAGATCCGCTTTTAACTTTTTTCTTTTAGCAATACATGATTTTTTTTTATTTTACTTGTTTATCTTTACATAGGATAATATATTTTTTGCATGGCTTTAATTTAAATAATTATTACTTCTAAACAAAGAAATAATTATTTTGTAATTGTTGGTATTGGCATTTTTAGAGCTTCAATTGCAAAAACTGAGTGTAAAGACCAGCTTTTAACTTTTCTCTTTTAAGAATATATGCAACAAAATTATTATTGTACAAGATCAGGTTTACATCAAGATAATCTATTTTATTATGGGCTTAATTTAAATAATTATTATATCTTCGCAAAGATCTCATTAGGTTTTAATAATTGAGCTATATTTCAGTTTCACCTTTTCTAATTTCAGTGCTTTAAATAGAAATTTAATATAAAGGCACTCTTTTAATTTAATTTTATTATTTTAGAAACATATATAAAACAACATTTTTATTTTACTAGCTAAGGCAGGACCGAGCAAACTTACTTGCTGGGGTGCGGAATAAAAATAAACAAAATTTTTGGTGGACTAAAGATTTTTATTTATTTACTATTTTTAAAATTTCATATTTTTTAAATTTTCAAAATACAAAACAAAAATAAGTACCTGCTAAATGGCTTTTAAATTTATTCAGAAGTTTTGAAATGGTGAGAGTTTGAGATGAGTGAAACTGTGATTGAGCTTCCAGCATTTTTTCAAAATCTTGATTAAACTGTGCGGATGTGATCCTTAAGAGAGAAGAAAAATGTATTAACTTGATTTCTAAGATAACATTTCCCATGTTTCATGCTTGAAAACAGTTGTTTGCATGAATATAAGGATATAAATATTGCCATATATTTTTGGGTGTATTTTACCAAGTTCGTAAATGTTGATTTTGGTATGTCATAAAAATCCAGTTTTGCTGTGAGGACCATATTGAACATACCGATTGACCGTAGTTTGCCTATCCTTCTGCTAAAGCTAAGATAATAGATTCAGTTGAAACATCGTTATACCATTTTACTCAGAAACTTTCGCTATAGCTTATTAATTTGTTCACGAGTTGCGTAAAAAGGACAGAAAACCGGGTTTTGAGATAAACGCGGGTGAAGCTCCAAAGTAAGTATCAAATATGTTTCCTGTTTTATTTTCACTTTCCTTACATAGATAGTATAGTGTTTATGGAATTTATGGTGACGGGGTCGAAAATTTGAATTCGAGTTTTCGAAGAACACATTTCAAGCATCCCTGAACTCGAATAGAACATTTATGAGGTGATACCTGTATACTTGTGTCTGGTATTAGTGTGTGTGTGTTAGTGTGTGTGTGTTAGTGTGTGTGTTAGTGTGTGTGTGTTAGTGTGTGTGTTAGTGTGTGTGTGTGTTAGTGTGTGTGTGTGTTAGTCTGTACGTATGTAATGTCAGTGTGTGTATGTATGTTAGTGTGTGCGCATGTAATGCCAGTGTGTGTGTCCGTTCGTGATTCCGAGGAAACAATACCTCACGAACGAATGGAGTTTTTCGAGAAAAGAATTGGTACGATTATAACAATAAGTGAATACTGGAACCTCGTTGATTTGATACTCGATGGAACGTTTAGGACGTCATTGAATTTTAGAAATTTTCTTTTCAAAAATCGCAAAATCCAGACTTTTAATAGCATAGCATAAATAATCATTTCGCACATAATTTTTTACTAGGAAACAAATGATATAAATTTTAGAATGCTAGACTGAACTATTCTTAAGATATTGCAGGATTTACGAATGAATTCGAAAAAAGTAAAAAAAAATTCAGAATCTTCAATACTATTATATAAAGAATATTTTCATAAGTTAATTTTCCTTATGAAACGAATGACATAATGACTAGAGATATTGAACGTTTTTCAAATAAATGGATCAGAATCTATATAAATAAAATTGAAAATCTGTCTGTTTATTTGTGTGTTTATTTATGTGTTTATTTGTGTGTTTGTCTCATCTTTACGGGAGAACGGCTGCATCGACTTGGATGCAATTTTCGGGGTAGACTTGGAATAGCCGCACTTAAAATTTAGTCCATGTTTTAAGTCTCTTGGACCAGGGGTTGTCTAGATATTAATTAAAAACGCGCAATTAAACCCTCCATAGAGATAGCATTATGCAGACGATATATTTTCCACCTATTTATTTTAAGAAAATTATCTCATGTCGCTTAGTTACGAATTTAAATCCAACGTGTTTATGCACAGACGACTTTTATAAAGTCTTTTTCGATTTAAATAATAAAGGTATGTATCTATATAAATAAAATTGGAAATCTATCTGTACGTTTGTCTCATCATCACGTGAGAACAGCTGCACCGAATTGGATGAAATTTTCGAGGTAGACTTGAAATAGCCTCAATTAAAATTTAGTCCATATTTCGAGTTCCTAAGACCAGGTGTTGTCTAGATATTAATTAAAATAACGCATAATTTAAATTTCCATAGAGATAGCATTACGCAGACGATATTTTTTCCACCAAATTATTTGAAGGAAATGATACTATGTCGTTTAGCAATGGATTTATATTCAATGTGTTTATGCGGCCGACTCTTTTTATTAAATCTTTGCTGATTTAAATCATAAAAATATGTATATAAAATAAATTTCATTGATATTGCATTTTTGACTGGATAATATCAATTACGGTCTTTAGGTTTTAATATTATTATTATTGATATTTTCAAGTTATTACGCCCTGTTTTATTTTGGCAAAAATTCTTGAAACTCATATATTGGACGTAGTACGGATAATCTTCTACAAATGCAATGGTATATCCTCTAATCTACGAGAATATAAGTAATACATGTATATTGGCATATATTTTGACATATGTTGTCATATATTGGAATCAATTACGGCCTTCTGATATAAAGATTATGGGGTTATTGATTTTTTCAATTTATTACGCCATTTGTTTAATTTTGGCAAATATTTTTGAGACTCATATTGCAATACGGGTAATCTTCTACTAACACACGGGCAATTTCTAATCTATGACAGTATAAGTAGTGCGGGTTCACATACAATTTTAGAGCTTTCATTTTAGCATATATTGGAATTAATTACTGCCTTGAGGTTTAAAAATTACGGGTTTATTGATATTTTCAATTTATACGCGTAATCTACTATTACAGGGTATATCTTCTAATATTTGCGAATATAAGTAGTACGGATTCCATACAATTTTAACGCTTTTATTTTGCATATATTGATTCAATTTCATATTTTTTGTAAATTTGTTTACAAACGGGGCCAGGATGTTTTATTCTTCAGATCTGCCTGTGAAGATAGTTTTGTATAGCGAGAACAGAGTTTCTTAAACTTCATTTTAGGAACATTAAATTAAATATTTTAACAGAATATTTTGATTAATAATGTCATTTAGTATACTATTAGAAATTGCGCATGATTGTAAATTTTAAGTTTCTCTATATTATATATTCCTTGCGAAGAACGGATATTCTGCTAGTATAAAATAAATTTCACGGACATAGCATTTTTGATTGGATAATATCAATTACAGTCCTCAGGTTTAAACATTGTTATTATTGATATTTTCCTGTCTTATTAATTCGGTGATTATTGTTATTTTGACAAATATTTTAGAACACATGTTTGGTAGAGCGGGTAATCTTTACGGGATTTATTGATATTTTCAATTTATTAAGTCATCTGTTTTATTTTGCCACATATTTTTGAAACTCATAGTGTAATATGGGTAATCTTCTGACACACTGGTATATCTTCTAATCTACAACAATATAAGTAGTACGGGTATATCTTTCCATACAATTTTAGCGCTTTCATTTTAGCATATATTGGAGTCAATTACGTCCTTCAGGTTTAAAGATTACGAGATTATTGATATTTCCAATTTATTACGTCATCTGTTTTATTTTGGCAAAAATTGTAGAAACTCATATGTTGTAGTACAGGTCCAGCACAATTTTAGCGCTTTTGTTTTGCATATATTGGTTCAATTTCATATTTTTTGTATATTTGTTTAGAAACGGGACCAGGATGCTTTATTCTTCAGCTATGCCAATGAAGATAATTTTGTATAGCGAAAACAGAGGCATATCTTCTAACATTCGCGAATATAAGTAGTACGGGTCCCATACAATTTTAGCGCTTTGATTTTCCATATATTGATTCAATTTCATATTTTTAATGTGTTTGCAAACGGGACCAGGATGTTTTACTTTTCAGATCTGCCACTGTACTATAGGAATTTGCACATGATTGTGAATTTATATATTATTTTTTCATATTATATACGCCGTACGAAGAACAGGTATACAGATAGTATTATATTAAATTAAAAAAGTAGTTAGCGTAATCAATGCTTACGAGAGAAAATTTTGTTTGTAATAGTTTTATGTTTCGCTGCCAAATATTTCACCAATAGTAATTTTTTTCATTGAATATTTATTGAATGTCCATTACATTTTGATGAGAATTTTGCAAGTGAGTATAAAATAATTCGATTTGGACTATTAAGTTGCCAAAAGCGCTCAATGCCAATGTATATGGTGCGAATGCCAAAAACACTGTGCTGCAGACCTCGTACATCATAATTTCACTGTTAAAGAAGTAAAGTCATTGCATTATGTAGGGAAAGTCATGTGCTGCCCACGTCAAATTTTACTTTCCTACATACACAGTAATGTATAGGAAAAGTATTGTGATGGGGGCGAAAATTCGAACTCGAATTTTCGACGGTGGAGCACGTTTCAAGCATCTCTGAGCTCGAATCGAACGTTTTTGAGGTGATGTTTGTGTGTATGTGGGGTGTGTATGTGGTATGTATGTATGTGTGTATGTGTGTATGTGTGTGTCCGTAAGTCTGTGGATGCGATATCTCACGAACAAATGGAGCGTTTCAATGTAAGTTGGTATGATTATTACGATTCGTGATACTGGAACGTTATTGATTTTAAACGTCCGCCTTAATTTTCGAATGAATTTAAAAAAAAAATCACAAAAAACAGGACATTCAATAATAATGTTAAATAAATACCCATTTCATGCGTAATTTTTTTTATTTTTAAACGAATGACATAAACTTTAGAACACTGGTTTGAACTGTTCTCGAGATATTGCACATTTTGTCATGTTTTTTTCTAAAATATTACATAAAAATGCGTATTAACAAATATGTAACACTTGGCTATTTTAATTGCGACCCTGGCGACTAATTTGGCGAAATATCGCCAAGTTGGCAACTTTTTTAATATGGTTCCAAATTGAAGCTAAAGTTATACGCTAAAGATCATGGGTATTTCTTATGAAATTCTTTAGTGACACTCTCATAAAAACGGTTAGAGAATTGCCCTAAAATAAAAATTCATCCATTCTGGGATAACGCCATTTTCCTCAATTAATAAAAAAAAGGTCTATATTACATATTAGAAACAGCAAACAATATCTATATAAATAAAATTAAAAATCTGTCTGTATGTATGTTTGTGTGTTTGTCTCATCATCACGGTTGCACCAAATTTCATGAAATTTTGTGGGTAGCCTAGAAATAGCTCCACTTAATTTTTAGTCCATGCTTCGAGTTTTTAAGGTTGTCGATATATTAATAGAAAACAAACCTTCTATCAGTGGCGTTTTTTGAAATTCAATTTGGGGACGGGGAGGGGGTGGTCAGTTTTTAAATTTATATCAATGTTAAAGGATCTAAGTTAGAGGTTTGCACGGAGGCTCGGGCCTGGCCCCTGGGTCGCGATACGTTTTATTAAATTCAGGTTGGTACGGGTCAAATGAAATAACAAGAAAGATCAATCAAGCATAAAGCATTGATTATGAAACACTTTCCAACTGCAATGTAATTTTGTTTAAATATCTCTAGAATGCAATACATTCAGCTGTGATATTTTTAAAATTATCACAATACTACAATAATTTATTATATTTGAAAACTTCATCGAAAACTAATGAACTTTATTCAAATAACGTCATTGAAATATAAATCGTCTGGCTCTCTCTATAATACACAGTGAATATTTCATTCATAAACTTTTTTCCATTCCTTTCATTCAGCGACGATATTTTTAAAATTATCATTATACTACAATAATTTATTTTACTTAAAACCTTAAAACCATGGAGGTAAAAGTACTTTCTAACTCCATGCTTAAAACTTCATTGAAAAAGGAAATACTATAGAATCATCTGCTTCTCTATGTAAATTCAATGTATGTTTCATTCATATCAGCTATATTGCAGACTCCAGAGCTAAATAATTTTGTGTTAAAGAAATTCAGCAATTCTTATACAACTCATCCTACATCTTTATGAGTTTGCATTCTCCATAAGTGAAAATTATGCTTCGTTGTAGAAATAATCAAAGTTTGATGATCATTTAAACTCAAATATATTGTAATTGCGTTTTTTCAGAATGTAGATGCACAGAATTTAAGCAAAAATAAAGCGGTTTTAGGACGGATGTAACACTAAATATGAATTAGAAAGAACTTTGAAAATCACGATTTTGATACAAGATAGATGTCATTGATCATTTAAAATCAAATATATTGTAATTGCGTTGTTTCTGAATATAGATGCACAGAAATTAAGCAAAAATAAATCGGTTTTAGGACGGATACAACACTAAATTTAAATTAAAAATAACTTTAAAAATCACGATTTTGACACAAGATGTATGCCATATCTTTATTTTGAAGTGGGTCAAGTGATTCCTTCATATGATTTGGGTGTAATTATTATTTTAATTTTTATTTAAAAACTACCGTATATATTTTGCTGAAATTCTTTTCATATTTTTTATGAGATAATTTGAATATTTCCTAAAACTTTCGAGGCAATTTGTGAATTTTAAATTCGCTTAAAAAATGTTTGAAAACTTAGTCCCATAGGGTTAAATGTATTTCACTTTTTCAACCCGGGTTCAGTCCAAAACTAATTGGGTGATATTTTTCATTTAGATTCCTATAGATCCCACAGACCGCCTGAACAACGTACTAAAATTTCATTTTGATTAAGTCATTTTTACTGTAGTTATCGTGCGAACGGACAGACAGACAGACAGACAGAATGAATAAACTCATAAAAACTTTTCAACTATGTTGTAAAGTGCTATAAATGAAGGATAAAAAATTTAAATTGGCTGAATGCCAAAATTGCGATTTGTAATCTGGTGGATCAGGCTCATAGAATTGATATTAACCAAGATAATATCAATGAGTACATAGAAAATATCGAAAACCAACTGGTTATAATTTGTACCAACAATACTAAAAAGCCCAAAAAAGGGCGAGATTGAACGCAACATGGTGGATAGAAGAATTGACCATCAAGAGAAGTAGAGTAAAAGCTCTAAGAAGGAAGTTTCAGAAGGAAACTGATGAACAAAGCAGGATCCAGAAAAAAATTAAGTATAGATGTGAACACACGGTAAGGATGTCCCAAAATTCATGCAAGAAGTAATTTTGATAGAAAACACAGGTTTAGAATTAAAAATTGTAAATTTTTTATTGATTTATAAAGTATACAGTATAGGGTTTATGTATGGAATAGCATATCGGGTAAATGGCCTCCACGGCTGGCACATACGCACTCTTTTGTTGAAATTTTCCATGACCGTTTTGCATAAATGTGGCTGAATTTCGTTGACACAGTGCTCACTTTCCTCCTTCAAGACATGGGTGGTCGTGGGCTTGTTGGCATAAACCTTAGATTTCAAAAACCCCAAAGAAAAAGGTCCAATGGCGTTAAATCGCATGATCTGGGCGGCCAATTCTAATTACCAAAACGGGAAATTACACGATCAGGAAATGACTCATGCAGTAATTGAATTATTTCTCGGTCTGTATGGCATGTGGCACCGTCTTGTTGAAACCACATGTCGTCCACATCCATATCTTGCAATGCAGGCACAAAAAAACTGGATTATCATGTCGCGATAGCAAGCACCATTAACTGTTATTGCCTGACCAGCCGCATTTTCGAAGAAGAATATTGCTCAACAATGAAAACGCGTTGTTCTTTCGTGTAGCGCTCCATTTTTAGTAACCCTAGACTGTCAGCTGTCAAGCTGTCATTTTTTTTCGTTGCCAACACATCGCATAAATGGCGCAAAATTCAAATCTTGCGTGAAATTTGGGACACCTATATAAGAAACTCATAATACAAATTAAAACTGAAAGTTTTAAAAATTATTTAAGTAAAGTTGTGGTTAATAACCCTTTTGGGGCCCATTATAAGCTGATAAAAAACCAAACAAAGAAAAATTTGGTTGATCACTGTGTTGTTACAAGTGATGGAATTCAAATCATAAACATTGCAGATTCCACAGAGGAAATCCTGAGGTACCACTTTCCGGAAATACCAGATGAAGTAGTATTTCCCATAGAGAACTATTACGATGGAGGCTCAGAGTTATTTACCTTTTATGAACTAAGTAAAGTTATCCATGAATTTGACGATAATAAAGCACCGGGGATAAATGGTATAACCATGGAAATCATAAAAGAAATGTTTTATGTTGATAGTATATGGTTTTTAAACATCATGAATTGTTGTTTTATTTATGGGATTTTTCCTAACCATTGGAAAAAGGCAAGAATAGTATTGATACCAAGATGGTAAAGATTCGAATAAATCTGAAGCTTATCGACCGATTTGATTACTCCCTATCTGGGGGAAATCTTGGACAAACTGATTAACATATTATTTAGAAGGAAAACTAAATAAGAATCAATATGGATTTAGAAAAACCATAGCTCAGTAGATACTATTATGGCAATAATGGACCAAATCAATCACAATAAATCAGAACAGTTGGCTACTTGAATTATATCAATAGATATCAGTAATGCTTTTAATTCGTTACATTGGATAGATGTGGTTCAATAATTGATTGATTTTTTAAAACTCCTCATATGATTTTAAACTTAATAAAAAGTTTTTTAAATGGGAGATATGTAACAGTGGAAGAAAAGGGATTTTACTTGAAGTACAATATTGGGATCCCTCTGGGATCAAGTATAGCTCCGATTTTATGATTGCTAATAGCAGATAAAGCGTTTAATGCCTAATTTGATAATGGTGCCGCTGCAATTCAAGCTTTTGCTGATGACATCGTCATTCTCATTAAGTTAACCGCTTCGTACTTATTTGCTGATCTGGGAACTAAGGCTGGTAACTAAGATCTGGGAGTGCTCAGCGTGTTGTCGCAGCGACGGATCGATCTGTTTCCCGTATACCTTCGAGTGGAGCTGAAATCTTAGCTGATTATTAACAACTCTCCACCACATACTCTCGAAGTTTTCAACAATGTCAAGGATTTAATACCCTTCGATGGCCATTCAGGTCTCCAGATCTATCACTAATAGAACACGTCTGGGACATGTTGGGACGGCAATTGCGCAGCCTTCTCAGAATACCACTGAATTAGCTGACCAGTTACAACATTTGGCAGAATCTTCCCCAGAGGAACATAATCTACTTGACTGTATGCCGCACCGAATATCTGCTTGTATAGATGCCAGGGGAGGATTTACAACACACTAAAATGTCATCTTGTTGTTGCCATTTCCTAAAACATTTTTTGCTTCCAAATTCTAACCATTTGCATATCTCCTCAAACGATACATACATGTCGAGTTTCGCGGCTGTTGCTCAATTTCTTGTGGGTGTATATACTATTCCTTTGCAACAGAGTATATTTTAAATTTATCGTAAAAAGTTAAAAAGTTTAAACTTCTGTACTGTGATTGCTTGACTGGTGGTGAAAATATGTAATCCAACAGGTACTTTTTACTTTGAAATGTAACGCTGATATTTTATTTTCAATTTCTTTTGTAATTTTAATTTTAATTATTAGATTCCGAATGTTTCTAAATTATCAAAATTAAATAAATTATATTCTTAAATGCAACGCAGTTCCGTCAATTTATTTTCGATAGCAATTTTTTTCCGATTTGATTGAACATGTATTTGAGCAAACTGTTGTAATTTAAAATTAATTTGTAGATAAAACGAATTTATTTTTGTCTTTGAATTTATTTATATTTGTATTCTAAACATCTTACACTTTTACTTTAAAATTATTACATTTTAAAAATATTCATAATTATGTCATAATCAAAGAATATACTATCTATATATACGTATATACGTACATAGAAAGTTTAATCGCAATAAAATGTTTTTAAAAACATTAACAATTGCGACATGCAACATGCTTGTTTTGCTACCACTGCCATTTGCTTCATCAAGAGGGGGATTTGGATGTCATATCCCCCTCTCCTACAGGAACCCATCGAACCCATTGAATTTCGAATAATTGATACATGGAGAAACGGAAAACAAATATTTCGTTACCAAGCTCCTAGTCCCACAAGAAAATTTTTCTGGCTATGCTACTGATTCACTGTAGTCAAGAATATTTTGTACTGATGAGCCTTAACAAGAGAAGCATTGCAATGTTCACTGATAATTTAAATGGGTAATCATTTTTTTAAACATAATTTCGGTGAAAAGCAGTTTTCTCATTTCGTCTGTAATTATTCATTCAAAATATGACTATTTATTTGTGTGTGTGTCTGTGTGTGCGTGCGTGTGCGTGTGCGTGTTTGTTTCTTTATCACGGGAGAATGGTTTCACCGAATGTGATGAAATTTTCGGGGTAGGTTTGGTATAGCTCCACTTAAAATGTAGTTGATGTTTCGAGTTTCTAGGACCAGGGTTTTTTGAGATGTTAATAAAAAACACACTATTATACCTTTCATTGAGATAGCATTATGCAGACGATATTTGTTCCGCAAAGTTATTCGGTAAAAAAATGATATTATGCTGTTAAGCAACGGAATTAAACCCAATGAGTTAATACAGCAGTAAATCTGTTTTGATTTACATATATACGCTGCTGGACAATTGCTAAGGGGACGGATGATACTATCACCCATAGCAACCACAAAATGAAAGGAAGCATAATGTGGAAAATTAGAATAAGTACGGGATACAGTGAGAAGAGGTGTGCGTATGCAAATTTTTCATTTCCACGCCTGTTCGTCACGTGATAGCGCTGATAAGAGATTTAAAGAATTTGACGCGTGTGGACAGTTGTTGTTCCAAGTGAAAGTTTTACGGGAAAGATTTAATTGACTAACTTGAAATTTTCGGTATGTTTTCCCGATATCACTTAGATGATTTTACGCGTGGCCGTATTATTGAAAAGATCGAAGAAGGGCGAAAAATAACAGATGTTGCCAGGGAGTTCGACATCGCCTACAGCGTTGTTTCACGGCTATGGCAAGCATTTAAAACAACTGGAATGTGTAGCAAGCGTCACGAGGAAGATCGTGTTAGAAGTACGATGCCTGCAGGAGATAGGTACATTATCCTATCGGCAGAAAGGGACGGGCGTACCACAGCTCAGCAAATGGCAAATCAGTTTCTTGCTACCACAGGACAGCAGATCTCCCGAAAAACTGTAGCCAGACGCTTGGGAGAAGGAGCACTATACGCCCGCAGACCTGTTGTGTATGGCCCATTGTCCAGACTGCACCGTACCGCCCGTTTGCAATGGTGTCGTGAGCATCGCAATTGGACCGAGCAGGACTGGGCTTGCGCACTATTCTCAGATGAGAGTAGGTTCAGTCTGTCATCGGATTGTAGACGCCAACTGATCTGGCGTGACAGTGGCACTGCTTATCGTCCAGAAAATATCCAGGAAAGAGAGCGATATCCGACATGTAGTATCATGGTATTGGCCGGTATTATGATCAATGGCCGTACGCCCCTACATGTGGTTGCAACTGGGACTATGATACATTGATGAAGTTCGATACATTGATGAAGTTCTATTGTCTCATGTTCTCCTTTTCCGTGGTGCTGTCGGTGATAAATTTGTTTTCATGGACGACAACGTACCATGTCATCGAACAGTCGCTGTTCATGATTGTCTAATCAGCGAGGGTATTCAATATCTCGTATGGCCAGCACGTTCTCCAGATCTAAACCTAATTGAAAATGTTTGGGATGCTTTGGGGAGGCGATCTTGCTGGTCGAAAATATCCTCCAATAAACAAGAACACCCTCATCCGTGCACTGATAGAGGAGAGCGATAACTTGCCCCAACAGCGGCTGGATAATGTTGTGCAAAGTATGACACGCCGGGTAGAATGTTGCATCGCACTCCATGGTGGACATATCCCTTACTGACACCTTTTTCAAAGGTGCCTGCTGTCGTTCATATGCATTTTTCCATTTTTTCTTATACAGCATCAAATGAACACTTTTTTCCTTTAAGATGTTTCAAAACCTTCTGTATTTTCCAAAACAATGAATGAACTTTATTCTAATGTCCGACCAGTGTGGCAACAATATTTTATCCTGCTGGGCCTTCACACCAGCTTAATGTTGTGCTACATTACAATTTGTGATCCGTCCTTAGCAATTGTCCAGCAGTGTATATATAAAGAAATGTATATAAATAAATTTTATCGAAATTGCATTTTTGATTGGATTAGGAGGTTTGACTCCCCACAAAAATACACCCCTACCTCCCACAGAATAGCATTATGCATATGGTATTTTTTAAGCAAATTTATTTGAATAAAAATATATCATCGTGCTTAGCAACGAAATTAAAATCAATCTGTTTATACAGCAGACGATTTTTATTAAATCTTTTCTGATGTTAAATCATAAAGAAATGTATATTAAAATAAATTTTATCGGAATTGTAATTTTTGACTGGATTAAATTAATTACGACCTTCGGGTTAAAAAGATTACGGGAATTATTGATATTTTAAATTTCTTACGTCATCAGTTTTATTTTGGCAAATTTGGCATATATTGATCAAGTTTCATATATTCTGTAAATTTATTTACAAATCAGACGAGGATGTTTTATTCTTCAGATCTGTCTGTGAAGATAATTTTATATAACGAGAACAGAGATTGTTATACTTCTTCTTAGAAGCATTAAATTAAATATTTTAATAGAATGTTTTGAATAAAAATGCTTATTTAGAATACTATAGGAATTTGCACATAATTGTGAATTTTAAGTTTTTTCCGTACGAAGGACGGGTATACTGCTAGACATTTTCAATATATACATAGTATAATGTATAAGGAAAGTATTGTGACGGGGTTCAAAATTCGAATTCGAGTTTTCGGCGGAAAAGCATGTTTCAAGCATTTCTGAACTGGAATTAAACGTTTTTGAGGTGATGTCTGTGTATACGCGAAAGTCTATGGAAGCAATATCTCACGAACGAATGAAGTGTTTTGAATGAAATTTGGTACAAAGATAACAATCAGTGAATACTGAAATATTATTGATTTTAGGCGCAATCCAATGTTCGGTAGATAGCCAGATTTTTTAATGATATTTTGAAAAAATTGTCAAAAATTTACAACCTTCAATAATTAATAAATAATTATTTCTGATATAATTTCTCATTAGAATTAACATAAACTTTAGAAAGCTAGCATGAATCGTTTATGAGATATTGCACATTTTTCAAAAAAATTATAAAAAAAAAATTAAAAAAAAATCACATATAATAAAAAAAATTGTATTAACTATTTTGAAATATGTTCACTTTTCATTTATAATATTATGCTGCAAATTTGTTAACATCAGTCTCATGCATCTAGTTCATTCCATTCACGAGTGAAGATACTTTGTGTAATGGGTTTGCTTTTTGTCACCTAACAATTCGCTAACAGTTGTTTATATATATAAGAAATGCTCTTCTTTCTGTTTGTCTGTAAAGCTTAACGATAAATTTGTCGAAGTTGGAGACTAATTTAGCGAAATATCGCCAACCAGGTGCAAAAATGACGGTACGATAACGAAAATGACGCAAGTAAATGAATTAATTATAAAAAAAATTTAATATATGGACTGTATTGCTTATTACGGGTGCTATTAATATTGATAATTGTCGATTTAAAGTTGCGCAAAATATATAATTGGGTACTTCCAAATAATTTTGCATATTGTCATCCGGAAAAACATCCAATGTACAATTCAACATTAAAAGCATTGTGCCGTAGATCTTATACATCATTTTTTCACTGTGAAATAAGTTAATTCATTGCCTTATATAGGGAAAGTCATGTGTTAGCCACATGAGATTTTTTATTTTGACGCTAGCAATTCTCCAGCAGTCATTTATATATAAGAAATGCTCTTCTTTTTGTGTGTCTGCAACGCTTGGCGAGATATTTGGAGAACGGGGTGACTCATTTAGCGAAATATCGCCAACTTGACAATATTTTGCCCCATATTGACAAAAATATCGTCCAAATATTAAAAATGTCGCTAAAGTAACGATAATGACTACGCCAAATTGATGAATTAAGTTTGAGCTAAATGAAGGTGGTGTACCAGGATTACACGCAGTCCACACGATTATTTAGGGCGTATTACGTCCGCTCATCAAGATTTATTTGTTTTGTTCTAAGCAAGCGTATCGTTAAAGCGCTGTTTGGTTTTCAAGAATTCACTGTATGTTCCTGTGTAATTTTAAACAGAGGTTAGCATCTTAAATTCTGGGTACAGTTTCTAATAGAAGATAAAAATGTCGTTCCAGTACCTTAACGGATCGACTGTTTTGTAGTCAGCGAAGATCCGTGGTTCGAATCCCAGCTGGGATTTAATTTCCTGTACACTTTTATTAATAGAATTCTATATTTTTCGTTTGTTTGAATTCCGTGAATAACGTCTTACTCAGGAAAAATGATAACTCCATGAATATTCTATTGAAGTAAAAATAGAAATTTGAAAAAAAAAATGTAATAAACTCATTTGTTGCATCTGGCCTTTGAGACGTTAATCCCAAACAGAAAATCGACTAAATTATTTTCTGATAAATTTAGTCGACTTTTATGTTCTTTGGAAATTTTTGGTGTTTAATATTTTCACCCCTTTTTAAGTCACTTGCTTTAATTATGTATTACTCAATATCTTCAATATCAGCATCTGTAATACAAAAATTGCCGTGAGCGATAAAACCCTAAGCAGAGAAACGATTTACCAAGACTGAAGACAGCGCCTACCTCAAAAATAAAAGTATAGCTGGGAATTGAAAGACAAATAAAATCAAATATTAACATTTGGAACCACGTGATAACTGACTTTAGCGCAAAACCCGAAATTGTGTCTTCACAGTATTTGTAATTATCTAAAATTATGTGTATTAGATCAAATATTGGTCAACAATTGTTTGCTTGGATGCAGTTGCGACGTATTCTGTCCTCGCTAATCATGGCTGTTCTCTCAGGATACAAAACTGAGTCCGAAATTCTTGATAACTAACGCTTTTATCTAAAAGAACTAATAAACGCAAACAGGAACAATATGCAGAGAATATAAAACAAAAACCCTCTTATGAGAAACGCTCCCAAAACACCCACACTGAGATTGTCAGTTTCGATAGAAGCTAGCAAAATTAAGGCTTATAGTATGTTTCTTGTTGCCATTGCAGATACAGGCTATTCCATGCTGAAGAGTGCATAATAAGCGCGAAACGGCCCATAGATGCTGGTATCTGTAATAGGAGCGTCTTCCATATACAGCGAATAGCTCGATAACTTTCTTAGAAGATCACTAAGTAACTATCAGGTACAATAAAACAACAATTAAATGCTCCACTAATTCACAAACAGCAGATTCCGTTCTCAAAACACCAGATTCTGTTCTCAAAACATCAACGCATTTCACAATTCACTTTGACTCGCATCATGATGTCAACTCCCTCAAGTCATTGTTCAGATTACTTCTTTATATAGACTCCATAGAAATTTATAGAAAGAAGGCGGTGCCATTGAAATTAGTTGAAATCTATAGCTAGTTGATTCGAAAACTAGCCAAAACTACCAAGTTGACGATATTTCACAAGATTTGGCACCCATGCACCGAAAAAGTCGTCAAAGTACTAATTTCACGCGATAGCAATGACTGACTCTAAATGTATTTTCTCCTTGAGGGCAGGCAAAGCACAGTGAAGGGTTTTGCATACCCCCGTAATAATACTTTAGGTTCAATGCTTTTTGAATCTTGATAATATTTGGGAATTTAGTTATTACTCCCTGAAATATAAAATTACACTTAATGTGAAAATTTTAAATCTTCTAGTGATATTTTTAACATATGGGGTCTATTGAAACTTATTAATACATTCTGTTGTGAAAAATATATATGCACCCATAAGAAATTGAGCTTCAGCCGCGAAACTCGGCATGTATGTATCGTTTGAGGTTATAAAATTTAGGAGGGGAAAAACATTTTATTGAGTGACAATAAGATGACATTTTAGTAATTGGTAAATCCTCCCCTGGCAGCGATACAAGCCAATATTTGGTGCGGCATAGAGTCAATTAAGGTGCTTATGTCCCTCTGCGGAAGATTCTGACACAAATGTTGCAACTGGTCAGCTAATTCAATGGTATTTTGAGAAGGCTGCCATCCCAGCATGTCCCAGACGTGTCCCATTGGTGATAGGTCTGGGGACCTGGATGGCTATGGGAGGGTTTAGAGCATGGGCATAGTGTTAAAGCACTCAATGAAAAACACAAATATAAAGAAATATGTCAATGGCATAAGGACAGAAAGCGGGAAAGTGAACGTAGTAAATGAACTCACTCAGTGTGTAAAAGGTGATGGTAAAGAAAGTGTCTATCACAACAAGAAAAATAAAGTAGGGGTGTCACAATTTCGACACACATGTTCTGACACAAATGTTGCAACTGGTCAGCTAATTCAATGGTATTCTGAGAAGGCTGCCATCCCAGCATGTCCCAGACGTGTCCCATTGGTGATAGGTCTGGGGACCTGGATGGCTATGGGAGGGTTTAGAGCATGGGCATAGTGTTAAAACACTCAATGAGAAACACAAATATAAAGAAAGATGTCAATGGCATAAGGACAGAAAGCGGGAAAGTAAACGTAGTAAATGAACTCACTCAGTGTGTAAAAGGTGATGGTAAAGAAAGTGTCTATCACAACAAGAAAAATAAAATAGGGGTGTCACAATTTTGACACACATGTTCTGACACAAATGTTGCAACTGGTCAACTCATTCAGTAGCATTCTGAGAAGGCTGTAATTGCTGTCCCAGCATGCCCCAGATGTATTCCATTGGTCATAGATCTGAGAACCTGGATGGCCATGGGTAGGTATTAAATCCTCGAAGACATTGTTGAGAAAGTCATGCAGTATATTGTCGAACGTTGTCGTGTTGGTAAATAAAACCTAGGCTGCTTGACAGAAAATCCTGGACGTACAAGCGAGCCGTCAGATTGGCTTGCAGAGCACCTAGTGCTCGGATGTCCCACGAGATGGCGCCCCAGATTGTCACACCACATGCGATGGCCGATAATAAATGCGGGGAACGGAATGCAGGCCAGTTCTCCGCACATGTATGCGGCGTGAGAGAGAAGCGGGATTCGTAGCTAATGGCAGCATGCCTCCAATCGGACACTGTCCAAGTTGGCTGATCTCAGCACCAATCCAGATGGCTCTGCCTATGTTGAGGGGTCAGTGGTATGTGCATTAATAGATGCCGTCACCTAATCAAGAGTGAGAACACCAGTGGTTTTAAATTCTGCACGATGCGTCGTTCTCATATGTGTTGTATGCGGTTGTAGCTCAATTTTCTATGGGTGCATATATTTGTTTGCAACAGTGTTTTCTTATAAAAAGTTCACCCAAACTGCTGTCTAAACTAATCTGAATCAAAATATTTCGGTATGTTTTTTATTACAGTACTAGCTGTATATTCGTTCTTTGTAAGGAATATATATTGTAAAGAAACTTAAAATTCACAATTTGCGATAAGCTTTAATATTTGAATCTTTCATTTTAATATTTTATAATACTTTTCACAAAAAGGAAAGAAGTGAGTTTTCTCGTGTTGAAATAATAAACAGAAAGATAAAAGTCAAACTTACAATTTTATTTAGATAGATTTAAAACAATTTTACCATAGCTTCTTTGTAGGCTACGTTTCTGTTCGTCTTATTGGGGCATAAATATAAAGATATGTTTTATTCATTTATGGCCTTTGAGATTAAAAGGTTTATTTCTTATTTCGTTAATTTTTAAAGCTTCCACAATTTTAGAGATAGAGGCACAAATAACGGCCGAATCACGTTATCGGATTATGAATTGCATTTATTGTATGAAGAAAGGATAAAAAATGTTTCGGTGACGTTTTTTCGGAGACTCAAAATGTGGGCCCCGTTTGCTTGGATACTCATATAATGATTGGGTCACGCTTAAAGGGAGGAAATATTCAAGACAGAATGACCGATGGAGGCCTACATTTTAAGTGGGACCATGCCAAAGCTACGAATCAAAATTTCACGAACTGCAGTATATCCGTTCTCTTATGATTATGAGATAAATAAACTAACAAACATACAAGAGGATTTTCTATTTTATTTATATTGATGAACTGTTAAAAAATAAAATTTCGTTATAGTTTAGAAAGTGCTTGTTTCTTTTCTTTTTATTATATTCGTCTTAATTCCGCAGTCTTTTATTCAATGGTAATAAAGTAAGTTCGAACGTATGCTATTTGAATTTAGTTAATGAATTAGATCATGTATTTCCCCGAAACTAGTTCTTTCATTCATTTTTTGTTATATTCTTCTTAATTCTGCAATTTTATTTTACTTTCTATTCATTGATATTTTTTACAGTAGATTGTTCTTGTATCTATGTTTGGTGTATCTGTGGTGGAAATCGGAACATTAAAAAAAAGTAAACACTTTAGACGCTTATACCTCAGAACCCTAATTGAAAAAAAAACTGCTGTGGGCAGCGCCCGGCTCTCCATGCAGACATGAATTCATGTTTCCTTTATTTTATTAATGAGTTTAATTGCACTAAATAACACGTATAAGTAATTGAAATTGAACTGAATTTACACTTTTAATTCAGCTTTCGATTTCATTTGGTAACTGGACTCATTTCCGAAACCGGCGTAGCAAAAATGCAAAAAAACTGGAATATCCCAATAACGGCTAGTTCTAGAGTAATGGGATTGATATATCCTTTTCATCGTCAAAAATTGCATATAAGACGACAAGCATTTAATCGATACATTTGAGGAAACGTAATCTTTTATGTTAGATTATGACGATTTTTGCGGGCCATTTCGCAAAAATGGCAGATTCTTATTTTCCGAATCATACCAAAATCTAATCAGCACCAGCGTAACCCAAAAGTGACTTATCTAACAAATTTTGTAAATTTTGGTCAATTAGTCTTTAGAGTGGATACAGATTATTTTTGCGGATCATTTCGCAGAAAACGGCAGGTTCTTTTATACCAAATTTTATCAAAATCTAATCAGCACCAGGGTCACCCACAAGTGACTTACATATAAAATTTTATGAAATTCGATCAATTAGTTTTTGAATTAGAGTGGATACATACTACATTGCACAGACTGATACAGACATAGACACACACAGAGACGTCAAGCTAAAAATATATTTTCGTGTTCTAGAGGTCTCGAAACGTGTAGATCCGTCGAAAACTCGAGTCGCGATTTTCGACACAATTCCAATACATTCCCTATACATTACCATGTATTGCAGAGAAAGTAAAAATCTGATGTGGGCAGCACATGACTTTTTCTGCAGATTCAAATTCATTTTGCAATTTTTTAGTTCATTATGCATTAAATTGAGTTTAATTGCAGAAAATAATATGGATAATTTTCTAATATTATATCCAATTCGTTTTTGTATTGCATCTTCGTTTCGTTTGACAGCTTAATTCACTTTAAATTCTTCAGGTCCTTAAAATTCCAAAAAACTACAATATCTCGAGAACGGTTTATCCTACAGTCATGGGGGTCAGATTTATTCACTTGGTTGTCGCATTTTACATGTAGAACAAGCACTTAATTAATATATTTCATCAAATTTAGTCATTTGCTTCAGCGTTTCACTATCTTGCACATGTAGTATTTTATTTTAGATCGAACATATTAGTTTTGCGGGTAATTTCGCTAAAAAAAGGCAGATTCTTTATTTCCGAATTGTATCATAATCTAACCAGCATCACAGTATTTTATGAGCGACTTATCTACCAAATTTTGTGCCATTTGATCGATTAGTTTGTCAGCTAGAGTGTACACATACAATTTTTTCGGTCAATAAAGGCAGGTTCATTTATCCCGAATCGTACCAAAATCTAATAAGTACCAAGTCGCCCACAAGTGACTAAATCTACCAAATTTTATTAAATTTAGTCGATTAGTTGAGTTAGAGTGGATATATAAAATTTTTGAGGGCCATTTCGTAAAAAAATGTAGGTTTTTCTTTTTCGAATCGTATTAAAATTTAGTGAGCACCAGGGTGACCCACAACTGACTAATCTACCAAATTTTGTAAAATTTGATCAATTAGTTTTCCAGTTAGAGTGAATACAGGCAATTTTTGCAGACCATTTCGCAAAAAAAGGCGGGTTTCTTTTATCCCGGATCGTACCAAAAACTAATCAAATTTGTATAATGCAAAGTCTTTATATCTAAATGCGTACCAACTTACTAAATTCCTAATTGCAACACAAAATTTTGGCGTCAGAATCGAATCTATATTAAAATTTATCTCTATTGCCAAGTTTTAAATCCTTTGGTCCAGTCATTTCTGGATGGCATGTAAAGTTTAAAACTCTGAACTTTAAATTAGCTTCCCAGACTTTTATTTATAACTAGCAGCATTCCCGTTCTTCGTGCGGAGTATATAATATAAAGAAACTTAAAATTCACAATTATATGCATCCAATAGTATACTAAATGACATTTTTAATCAAAATATTCTGTTAAAATATTTAATTTAAAGCTCCTAAAAAGAAGTTTAAGAATCTCTGTTCCCGCTATACAAAATTATCTTTAGGGGCAGATCTGAAGAACAAAACACCCTGTCCCCTTTTGAATGCAAATTTACCAAAAATATGGAATTGAATCAATATATGCAAAATAAAAACATTAAAATTGTATGGAACCCGAGCTACTTATATACCCGAAGATATAACCTGTATTAATAGATTACGTGTATAAATTTAAAATATCAATAAACCCATAATCAGTAAAAGTGAAGTCAGTAATTGATTCCAATATATACCAAAATGAAAGTGCTAAAATTATATGGGAAGATACACTCTTACTACTTATAATGTCGTAGATTAGAAGATCTGTCAGAGTGTTAGCAGAAGATTACCCGTATTACAATATGAGTCTTAAAAATATTTGCCAAAATAAAACAGATGACGTAATAAATTGAAAATATCAATAATCCCCGTACTCGTACCTAATTCCAACATATGCTAATATATGTCAAAATATATGCCAATATACCTGTATTACTTATATTCTCGTAGATTAGAAGATATACTCGTGCATTCATAGAAGATTATTCGTACAAAGTACAATACGTGAGTTTCAACAGTTTTTGTCGCAATGAAACAATGACATAATAACTTGAAAATATCGATAATCTCTGAATCAATAATCCCCGAAAATATCAATAATAATAATGTTTAAACCTGCAGAACGTATATGATATTATCCAGTCAAAAATGCAATGGCAATGAAATGTATTTTATATACATATCTTCATTATCCAAATCGGAAAAGATTTAATAAAAATCGTCTGCTACATAAACACATTGGATTTAAATCCGTTGTTAAGCGTCATGATATCATTTGCTTCAAATAAATTGGTGGAAAAAATATCGGCTGAATGCTTTCTCTATGGAAGGTTTGGTGATATTTTCGTCAATTTAGAGACATTTAAAAAAATCGCCAAATTTGTCGCCAAGTGAGACTGTAGAACTGACAGTCCCACTTGGCGACACACTGACGAAACATCATCACAATACTATCCCCTAACAAAACACAATTAATTTCATTTATTTAGCGCAATTTTATCAATTTCAAGATATTTTTATGAATTTACAAACATTTTTATCAATTTGGTGACATTTTAAAAATTCACTGAATGTGTTACTAAGTAAGTATCGGTTTGCCTGACAGACAAATGCTGCTGAAACATCATTTCAGTACTGCCTTCTAACAAAACAAAACAGGTTTCAATGATTTACTTCGTTTTTATCAATTTGACGACATTTCCGTCAATTTGGTAACGTTTAAGAAAAGTTGGCAAGTTAGCGATATCCCACCAAATTCGTAGCTCTGAATTTGCAGATCCGAATAAAACATCTTAATCCCGTTTGTATATACTAAAGGAAAACACTAAAATTGTATTAGAAGATATTCCCGTTCTATTCTTTTTCTGTTTCAACAATCGGCTAAGTGAATTTATTGGCTAAACACAATATATGAGATTATCAGCTGAGCACAATATATATAAGCTTGAAAACTCTATGCTAAAATAAATGAAAGTGATGTACACAGTCCGCAATTAATATAATTAAAAAAAAAATCACCCCGTTCACTTATATAGTATATTTTTAGATCCATTAATTTCTTTCCTTATATACATAGTATAATGTATAAGGAAAGTATTGTGACGGGGTCGAAAATTCGAATTCAAGTTTTTGGTGGGAGAGCATTTTCAAGCATCATGTTTCAAGCATCATATATAAGCTTGAAAACTCTTTGCTAAAATAAATGAAAGTGGTGTACGCATTCAGCAGTTAATATTATTAAAAGAAAAATCAAACGGTTCATTTATAAGATATATTTTTATATCCATTTATTTATTATTCAACTCGAAAAAATAATAATAAGCATTAACAAACATATTTAATTTAGTTGCGTTGCCGAGCAACATGATATATCCTCATAAAATGTAAAAAATTAATTAAAAATTTTGATTCTTAATACTTTTCATCGTTGAGTAAAATCTTGTGAAAAATAAACCGTAGTGATAGATTTTAAATTTAAATTAATGTTTTCAAACAATTCATGATTTCAGAAAGTGAAACTCAGAGATGAAGTTTTAATTTATTTTCACGTTTTAATCAAACGATTTTCAACCTTTTCGTTAGGAGAAACCAGGGAGTTAGAGAGTAGAACTCCTAGGAAAAAATTTCGTTTTTCATTAATATCTGGATAATCCCTGGTCTTAGAAACCCGAAACTTGGACTAAATTTAAGAGCGATATTTGAAGGTTATCTACAAAATTTCATTAAATTCGGTTTAGTCGTTCCCCCGTGATGATGAGACAAACGAAAGTTTCGTTTTTTACTAATATCTCGAGAACCACTGGTCGTAGAATATCAAAACATGGACTAAATTTTAAGTGGGGCTATTTCGTGGCTACCCACAAAATTTCATCAAATTTGGTTCAGCCGTTCTCCTGTGATGATGGGCCAAACAAACAGACAGACAGGCAGACCGAGAGATTTTCAATTTTATTTATATAGAGTAGCAGCATACCCGTTCTTCGTACGGAGTATATAATATAAAGAAACTTATAATTCACAATCATGTGCAAATTCTGCTGAAATATTAAATTTATTGCTCCTCAAAAAGAAGTTTAAGAATATCTGTTCTCAATAAGCAAAATTATCTTCACGGGCAGATCTGAAGAATAAAACATCTTGGCCCCTTTTGTAAGCAAATATACAATATATATGAAATTGAATTAATATATGCAAAATAAAAACGCTAAAATTGTATGGGACTCGTATTACTTATATACTCGAACATTAGAAGATATAACTTGTATTAATAGATTACATGTATAAATTGAAAATATCAATAAACCCGTAATTGATTCCAATATATGCCAGAATGAAAGTACTAAAATTATATGGGAATATATATATACCCGTACTACTTATATTGTCGCAGATTAGAAAATATGCCTGTGTGTTAGTAGAAGATTACCTATATTACAATATCAGTCTAAAAAATCTTTGTCAAAATAAAACAGATGACGTATAATATATTGAAAATATCAATAATCCCCGTTATCTTTATATCAGAAAGTCGTAATTGATTCCAATATATGCCAATATATATCAAAATATATGCCAATATACCTGTACTACTTATATTCTCGTAGATTAGAAGATATACCAGTGCATATGTAGAAGATTACTCGTACAACGTACTATATGAGTTTCAACAATTTTTGTCATAATAAAACAATGGCATATTAACTTGAAAATATCAATAATCCCTAAATCAACAGTCCCCGAAAATTTCAATAATAATAATGTTTAAACCTGAAGACCGTAATTGATATTAGCGAGTCAAAAATGAAATGCCAATGAAATTTATTTTGTATACATATCTTTATTATTCAAATCGAAAAAGATTTAATAAAAATCGTATGCCGCATAAACACACTTAATCCGTTACATTTACATCCGTTGCTAAACGATATGATATCATTTGCTACAAATGAATTGATGGAAATCGTATCGTCTGAACAATTCTATCTCCATGGAAGGTTTGGCAACATTTTCGTCAATTTAGCGACAATTTAAAAATCGCCAAGTGGGCCTGTAGAACTAACAGTCTCATTTTGCGACAAATTGACGGAACATCATCACAGTACTTTCCCCTAGCAAAATACAATTTATTTCATTTATTAAGCACAATTTTATCAATTTCATGATATTTTTATGGATTAACAAACATTTTTATCAATTTGTTGACTTTTTAAAAATTCGCTAAATGTGTTACTAAGTGGGATAGATGGACTGACCGACAAATGCTACCGAAACATCATTTCAGTAGTCTCTTCTAACAAAACAAATTTAATTTCATTGATTTGAGTCGTTTTTATCAATTTGGCTACATTTCAGTCAATTTGGCAACGTTTAAGAAAAGTTGGCAAGTTAACGATATTCCGCGAAATTCGTCGCTCTGAATTTGCAGATCTGAAGAATGAAACATCCTGATCCCGTTTGTATATAGTAAATGAAAACACTAAAATTGTATATACCCGTTCGACTCTTTTTCTGTTTCAACAATCGGCTAAATGAATTCATTGAATAAACACAATATATGAGTTTATTAGCTAAGCACAATATATAAGTTTGAAAACTATTTGCCAAAATAAATGAAAGTGATGTACGCAGTCTGCAATTAATATAATTAAAAAGAAATCACCCCGTTCACTTATATAGTATATTTTTAGATCCATTTATTTATCATTCAAATAGAAAAAATAATAATAAATATTAACAAATACATTTAATTTAATTGCGTAGCTGAGCACCATGATATAAATTAGAATCTTCCTCATGAAATGCGAAATTAAATAGCCATTTTGATTTCTTAATACTTTTCATTATTGAGTGAAAGCCTATGAAAAATAACCATGGAGATACATTTTCTATTTAAATTCATGTTTCAAACAATTCATGCTTTCAAATAGTGACTAATTAGCGCAAAAATCCTCCGCCAAACTCAGAGATAAAGTTTTAATTCAATTTGACGTTTCAAACAAACGATTTTCAACCTTTCCGTTTGGATGAACCACGGAGTTAGAGAGCAGAACTCCTAGGAAAAGTTCCGTTTTTCATTAATATCCCAACAACCCCTGGTCTTAGAGACCCGAAAGATGGACTAAATTTATGGGGGGCTATTTCAAGGCTACCCACAAAATTTCATTAAATTCAGTTTAGCCGTTCTCTCGTGATGATGAGACAAACGAAAGTTTTGTTGTTTACTAATATCTCGAGAACCACTGTTCGTAGAAACTCAAAACATAGATTAAATTTTAAGTGGGGCTATTTCCAGGCTACCCACAAAATTTCATCAAATTCTGTTCAGCCGTTCTCCCATGATGATGGGACAAACAGACAGACAGATAAACAGATATATTTTCAATTTTATTTACATAGATTTCTTGAATTATAGTCTTATCGCACTGTTTTCTTTACATTACGTCACTATCCAACGCCCCAAATAAAATCTACGTAACTTTTGCCTTTATAAAAATAATTTTTAGTATGTAATATGAAGTATGAAATATATTCAAAGAAATAAATATTTATAGCAACCTTTATATATAATGAGGGAAATCGATTTAGAAGGACTTTTTATATGAGTATGCAAAATGTCAGCTTTTTCCTCTCTGTAATTTTTTCTCTCTCTTTTTAACTTTTCATCATTAGAATGATTTTAGTGCGCATTCATCAGTTGCAAAGATTAATGACTAACTTGAAAAATTATATTTCAGAAATTTTTTTGAAAACTTACCCTTCATTTAATACAATAGACATTGCTTTCTACTCAGTTATTTGAAAATTTGTATGAAAAGTGCAATATAGATGAATCCTTATAGTCAACGTAATTCTGTGGCTTTTAAATGTCATCTTGGTTTGAAGAAACTTGTTGAACCCGCCGGTTATTTATTTATACAGATCGCAACGTATCATAACTAAACCTTTATGGAAATCGATTCAAGAATATATTAAAACACAACTAACAATATAAACATATCCATAAACGCACACAATCTACGTCACTCTTCGTACCAAACCTTTGTCTCTCTTCTCTTTTTCTTTGTTTCTTCCAAAATAAGGAACACAATCAATTACCTCTCACATAAATTCAATGTCCTTTCGTCTATTATCATTAAATCTAATTAATATGAACTGCCTAAAAAGTAGAGATAGGATTTATAGGCACTAACATTTTCAAAATAGGCAGGAAAAATAGTCATTATAAAGGTATAATAGACACTATAAAGTATAATTGGACACTGAAATTATTCAATATATATATATATATATATATATTATATGTGTGTGTGTGTATTTATAATAACTCTAATAAAGTTTTAAAGTCAATAAATCTTGACTTAGATAAATATATTTATGGATTAGCTTCTAAATATGCTCAGCTTTTAGAGGCATTTAATATGTGGAAATTTACTACATTAAAATCTATTAAAAATACCATTTGTAGTATTAATTTGTCTAGATCTATATATAATATGGATAATATAAAACACTTTATTAATGATTTACATAGATCTTTTGTTATTACTTATGTTGATAAAGCCTCTAATAACTATGCTATTATCTGCAAAAAAATCTATGTACAATATCTGTTATTTTTTATTTAAAAAATAATTGTTTATTTAAACTTGATTCACTCTCCATAAATAGTATCAAATTATAAATAACAGATATTAATTATAAATTTTTGAAATTTCCATACATTGTGCTTATTCCTAAATTTCATAAAAATCCTATTACATTCTTACTACTGCGAGTAAATTATTGCTAAATTACTTAAATGTACTAAATAATTCACGTTATTCTAGTAATAACTACCTTATTCTAAATAATAGTAAAGAATTAAATAAATTAACATCACTATGTAAAATAATAGGATTTCAAACTTTTGATTTTAAAGATCTATTTAATAATATTAAGATCCCTGATCTTCATGTTGTAATTTTAGCTTTATATAATGCTTATATTACTAATTAATCTAATCTAACTAAATTTACCAATTTTCCTAAACTTCTCCATTATTTTCTCTTCAATAATTATATATTTCAAGGTAATAAATTATATTTACAAGTCTCAGGGGTTCCACAAGGTCGCTGTAGTAGCAGTACGTTAGCTAATTCATACCTATATCATTATGAAAAATCCTTTACTTCAACAGATTATAAAATTTACAGATATGTTGAGAGATGATCTGATATGTTAGTATTTACTGATAATTATGGCATAGATATAGATTTCTATCCGGATAATTTGCAATTAATACCTAATGAAACCACTATAAGTAATAATATTAATTATTTGGATTTAAAGCTAAGTATAGAACCTACTAATGGGAGAGTTACTAATTTATATGATAAAAAAGAATATTTTAAATTTAATATTAATAAATTATTACCTTTTAATTCCTGCAACTCGATTCAATTGTTTAGAAATATTATACTTAATCAGCTTTTTAGAATTTATAGATTATCAGATAAAAAATTTCATGCTTTGCACATTAATTACCTAAAAATTACCAGTAAGTTATATGAATATCCAGCATATTTAGTAAATGGTATAGTTAATAAGTTTCGATTAGCCTAAAATTCTTAAAAATCTCTCCTTAGTATCTTATTTTAGCCAAACATCTACATTCTCTTGAATATACATTGCAATGTATTTTCATCCTTTTATTTTGCAGTTTTTACTGTAGAATATCGCATTTTACAGCCTTTGCGTAGTACTGTTATTTATTACTCACAATTGGCAGCAGTATATATCTACTTTTAACTTTAGCGAATGGTAACATTGGTCTTGTCATTTAATGCTCGTCATGGTTGTACATTTGAGGTGTATTTTCAGGTATTTATGTTTCCTATCTATTTTTTCAATCTTTATGCTTGTCGTCCAAATAACACGAGTTTATAGATGAAATCTATCTCGTGTTTCGGAAACAAGCATTTTGTATTCAGATTAAATATTTGGGTTTGAAAAATAATTTTTTCGAAATGAACAATTCTTAAGCCTAGCGCTTTTCCGCATGCAAGCTTTAATGCTTGGTATTTTTTGTATTCCTATTTTCGATTCCACACTATTGATATTTGTAGATATCTTTAGCTTGATGACCAATAACATGCATTTAAATGCACTGCCAAAACTGATTAATTATCATAATAACACTGTATATAGGAAGAACTCTGATGGGAGCAGCACATGACTTTCCCTATATAGTGTAATTAATTTACTTTTTTCACAGGGAAAAAATGCTGCAGAAGATCCACGGTGCAATAAACTTTTGACATTGAATTGTACATTTGGCGTTTTTCGGAAGACAGCATGCAAAACTATTTCGAATTTCGAAGTACCCAATTAAATTATATTTCGCGCAACTCTGAATTGATAATTATCAGTATTGATAGTATACCCCCAGTAAGAAATAGAATCCATATAATATTTTAATAATTAATTCATCAATTTGGCAACACTTCCTTTAATTTAGCTTGATATTTACAATTTAAATTAGATTTTCGTCCATTTGAGGCGGCATATCTCCAACTTGGCGATATGTCGTCTCAAATGAATAATGACCAGAAATACTACTTTGACCGCAAAATGACGAGAAATACTACTTTGACAGCAAAATTACGAGACCCCAAATACCCCAAAATGACGAGAAATACTACTTTGAACGCAATATGACGAGACCCCATATACCCCAAAATGACGAGAAATACTACTTTGAACGCAAAATGACGAGACCCCAAATACCCCAAAATGACGAAAAATACCACTTTGAATAGTTTTCACAACTAAATACTGTCATTTGGTTGCATAATATATACATTTTTTTTACTTTTCTCGCTAAAGGGGAGTATTGTTTTCGTATCGAAAACATTTTTAGGCCAAATTGAATATCCCTATGCTTTCGAGAAACATCAATCCGTCCATATCTGCATTGTGCGCGTGCATATTTTTCATTTTACGAAAAACATTTTTTAACAGTCTGCCTGTCTGTTGGTCTGTCGTTAAATCCAGGTAGCCCCATTGCCTGCAAAACTACTAAACCAAATGAAGCTAAATTTTGAACAAATTTAGGATGTTACATTAAAACGAAAACAACCTGGCATTGTTTTTGAAATCTGGCGCCAATCGCGGGTAATAGGCGCATATGTAATTTTCACGACATTGTAATGTCTCAGAAACTACTCAACTGACTGAAACCAAATTTCGTACAAATGCAGTCTGTTATATGCTTATAAAACAGTGTTGAGATTTTATTTTAAATGTTACCTAACGTTGCGGAAATTTCTTTGTGCATGCATATTTTGCACTATAAAATTTCGTAACAGATTGTTTCTTAAAGCTACTCAATCAACTGATACCAAATTTTGTACAGGGTAGGCTTAAACCCGATTTCAAAACTACTCAATTGAATGGTACAAAATTTGTTGTGGAAATAGACTATTACATAAATCTGATTGTCTCAGTAGTTTTTTTCATAGCCATGAAAAATAGTTAAGTTGAGCGAGGTGAAACTGAGTTTTGAGAAACAGGTTTTAGCCATCCATGAAAATGCATCAAAATCTGTGCATGCCACGTTGCATGCGCATAGTGTTAGCAAAATGTCTTTCGCCAAGTTTGGCTCAACCTAGAAAAAATATCCTGGCTTGTTTTTGTGCAAGATCATTTACATAGGGCACAATTATGTAATTTACTTATTTAATTATTTATTTTATAATTGTTTTGTTCAAATATTTTGATTTTCGAATTGTCTGATTGCAATTATGACCCTTATTATTTTCTTATTTATTCAATTCACACCTAATTAAACATATTTAACTAAATTGGTATGAGCAGTTCAATAATGGACTTAAAGTAAAGCAAATGTGTCATGCCCAAATAATATAAGACAATTTTTGCCCGTGCAGATGTCAAAATACGAAGGAAGTCAAGGGAGTAATATACACTGCACATCGTAATGTACATTATACCTACCTGTTTCATAAAAAAAAAAAAATCAAAATTCTCAAAATGCATTTATTAACGTATGATGCATTTGTTTAAACATTTATATTCAGCTTGTTCAATATAAGTCAGTTGCATTTTCCAGTATATACAGAGTGATTAAAAAAAGATGGGCCAAACTTTACGAGGTGGTAGTACACACCAAGAGATGTTTATATAAAATTGCATTGAAGTTGGAAAGTGTTTCATAATCAATGCTTTATGCATGATTGATCTTTCTTGTTTTAATATAGAGAGAAAACTCAATTCAATGGATTATGAAAAAAGTGAAGAAAAAATGAATTTGAGCATGTAGTGAAAGTCATGAGCTGCTCACATCAGATTAAAAAAAAAATCTTTATTAATTTCACAATTCATACTGCATGCGAGAATTTATTTTCTGAACTGGAAAAAATGCGTTGATTTTTTTTATTATCTTCTCGTTTAATACTAACTAACGCGTTCAAAAGTTATCAGCGTGGTGAAAAAAATGAAAAAAATAGTTTAGATGATATGGATAGAAGTCTGGGAAAATAATTTATCAATAGGAGTTCAAAAATTTAAAATTTTACATACTAATAATGCATAAACGATTATACCAAAGCACCTAAAATCTGGTATCATTGTGTGTAGGTGGAGGGGAGGGTATAGAGAAATTCGAAATCTGAGTCAACTTGGGTATTGGCAATAAAAATTTTGTGGATATTGATATAAATAGGGCACTTTATGTACATTGTATGCACATGACTTTTCAGAAAATATAGATTAGTATCTTTAATCAGAAATACATATAAGTACTCGCAGTCAATGTGCTTAAATATGACCATATGAAAGAAAAGTTACATTTTAAATACACTTTTATAAAAATATACGGAAACACATGTTGGAACTTTATTGATGGACACACGTTGGAATTATACATACGGCGTAGGGTAGTATCAGAGTATTATATTTTGGCAAAGTAAGTATTTACCAGTGTTTTGATCAAAGATTTGAATTTAAGATTGAAAATAATAGTTGAAATATGTAAAATATTCGATTCTTAAGACTTCTAACAGAATTCCTTTTTAAAACAAAAACTGTATATTTATTTGATTGATTAATATTACATCATTCTTACTTTCCAATTAGGATAACTCAAAATCTATAATAATAACGGAAGATGTCTGTCTATATGTCGCGTAGCAAAGAATCTAATCCACCATAACACTATTAATAAGAACAAAAAATTCCCTTTCAAACAAACTTTGATCGGAATCCATACTATCAATAATGGAATTTTTGTAATTATTTAGAAAAATATACACTTTTCGTGTTTTAAGGAAGTAATCTATATCCGACACGCATGTGCTCGCTCAGTCGACAATTGCACCGTTTGGAAAATTGAATAAACGAACACAATTAACCCCTGTTTTAAATCTCGAGAAACGGCGGGTACATTTTCTGTGTGGTCGAGAGCTACTACAAGAAATCAAAACAAATTACAGTTAAGAGTTTTAAAAAAAGTGCAGGGGGTAGTGGCTTAGTCGTGTGCGGTTTGTTGTGTTGTTGTTTCTGCTGCAATAAACGGGCGTATTGTTAAAGTATTCTTTGGCTTTCGAGAATACGCTGTAAGTTCCAGTGCAGTATTGATCAGAGGTTTGCGTCTTAAATCCTGGGCAACGTCGAGTACATTTTCTATTACTTTAAATAAACGAAAATTGCATTTTCAAAAACAATTATATGTAAATTTAAACATTCCACCTTCCCAAAATACAAAACATAAAGTATATTTGAGAAATATTTACTAATTTAACTAAATGCAGTTCCAGTTGAAAATGCTGGGATCTGCTTGAACGCGACTAAATCTGAGTATGCAAAACTAACATTTATAATTTTTCATTGAAAACAAGAATTAAAAAAATATTTTTAATAGAAACCCTGTAAAGAAAATGTGCTGCCCCAACTGAAAATTGAACTACGGATCTTTGTACTGGCCATCTACCGTTGAGCTGCTGGAACTTTAGTTGTAGCTGTTATAGGCTGCAGTATTATTAAAGCGTACTCTAAATTTGGTCACCGAAACTTACAACGAACTCTCTAAAATCAAAGAAAGCTTTATCAATACGTCGCTTATAATAAAAATCTGTTGTGGCTAGCGCATGACTTTCCCTGCAGACTCATATTCACGTTCTCATTATTTCTTCTCTAATTCATTATATTGGGTTTAATTGCACAAAATAACACCCATAATTATTTAAAATGACACTGGATTTGCACTTTTAATTCAATTTTCGATCTCATTTGGAACTGGACTTATTTTCAAAGATGGCGTAACGAAAATGCGAAAAAACTAAAATATCTCGAGAACGGCCAGTCCTAGTGTAATGGAGTTGGTCTTATTCCTTTCATCGTTAAAAATTACGTATAAAACAAGCATTTAATTGATGTATTTGAGCATGCGTAGTCTTTTATTTTTAGATTTAACGATTTTTGCTGGTTATTTCGCAAAAAAAGGCAGGTTATTTTTTCCACATCGTACCAAAATCTAATTAGCACCAGGGTTACCCAGAAGTGACTTATCTACCAAATTTGTAAAATTTGATTTAATATTTTTTCAGCTAAAGTGGATACAGGCAATTCACCAGTGTCACACCCAAGTGATTTACCTACCAAATTTCATGAAATGTGTCCATTAGTTTTTGAGTTAGAGTGGATACATGCATTGCACAGACAGACAGACACACACAGACGCCACGCTAAAAATAGTTTTTTCGTATTCTAGAGGTCTCGAAACGTGTGGATCCGTCGAAAACTCGAGTTGCGATTTTTGGTTTGATTCCAATACTTTCCCTATGCCCCCCCCCCCCCATGTATTGTAGGGAAAGTAAAAATTAAATAAATAAACTGCTGCATGGGTTCGTTACGTCACGACCCCCGGGCAACGTCGGGTACATTTTCTAGACACATATAAAACAATCGTTTAATTGATACAGTTGAGCATATATAGTTTTTTGTGTTAGATTTTGACTTGTTTTGAGGGCCATTTCACAAAAAAGGCAAGTTTTGTTTTTCAGAAATGCACCAAAATTTAATCTGTACCAAGGTAATTCATATATGACTTATATACCAAATTTTGTAAAATTCCGTCGCATAGTGTTTGAGCTAGAGTGGATACATACATTGCACAGACAGACAAACACACACACAGACTTTACGCTAAAAATAGTTTTTCGTATTCTAGAGTGCTTGAAACGTATAGATCCGTCGAAAACTCGAATTCCGATATTCGATACGATTCCAATACTTTCCCTATAAATTACCATGTATTGCAGAGAAAGTTAAAAAATCTGATGTGGGCAGCACATGACTTTCCCTGCAGACTCAAATTCATTTTTTCTTTATTTCTTTAATAATTCATTAAATTCAGTTTAATTTCACAAAATAACACTAAATTTGAATTTTTAATTCAATTTCTGTTTTTATTTGGTAATTGGACATTTTTCCAAAAGTGGCATAATTAAATGCGAAAAATCTCAAATATCTCGAGAACGGTTAGTCCTAGGGTAATAGAGTTGTTCTTATTCTTTTCCTCATCAAAAATTACTTATAAAACAAGCATTTAATTGATATATTTGAACATACGTAGCTCTTTTTCAGATTTTGGCGATTTTTTAGGACCATTTCGTAAAAAAAACAGGTTGTTATTTTCCGAATCGTACCAAAATCGAATCAGCACCAGAGTGTTCCACAAGTATCTTATCTACCAAATATTGTGAAATTTGGTCAATAAGTATTTTAACTAGTGTGGATACATGAAATTTTTGAGGGCTATTTCGTAAAAAGAGGCGGGTTCTTCTTTTCCGAATCATACCAAATTTTAATCAGCACCAGAGCATCCATCAAGTAACTTATCTACCAAATTTTGTCAAATTTGGTAAATCAGTATTTTATCTAAAGCGGATAAATGAAATTCTTACGGGCCATTTCGTAAAAAAGGCGAGTTCTATTTTTACGAATCATACCAAAAACTAATCAGCACCAAGGTCACATCCAAGTGACTTACCTACCAAATTTTATGAAATTCGGCCCATTAGTTTTTGAGTTAGAGTGGATACATACATTGCACAGACAGACAGACAGACACATACACAGACAGACAGACACATACATAGACGACTAAAAATATTTTTTTCGTATTCTAGAGGTCTCGAAACGCGTAGATCCGTCGAAAACTCGAGTTGTGATTTTCGGTATGATTCCAATACTTTCCCTATACATTACCATGTATTGCAGGGAAAGTAAAAATCGTTCTGAAAAGATAATTAGGTTTAAAAAGATACGGAAATACTTATTTTGTGTGAGATTTGTTATTTTAAAATGATGATTGAGGATATCCAAGCATCGAGTGCCACTCCTGCTTTTTGACCGTTCTACACGTTTTGAACATCTATGTGTGCGAAACGGACATCTATGTGTACATGTTTGAACATCTATGTGTACAAATCTTATGAAACTTGTTTCGATTAAGATTTGTTCAACATATGAACGTTAGAAGAATCTTGATTTTTGATGTGAATAAAATAAGGAAAGAATCTCACTTTTTCAATTTTTTTTCGAAAATCGAAAGTGTGTTATTTAAAGCTAATTATGTTAAACATTGTTACGAAAAAAGTTTTTCTACGTGTAATATGTTATTTAAAAGTGAATGCCATCAATTATAGGGCCCTAACACGCGCTGTTTTCGAGATATTACACGTTTTGGATTTGAAGTAGAAAAGAAAATTAAATATAGTCACTATTACAAATGAGTGGGTACTTCGCGAATACTTTTAACCAGAACTGAAGTGAAACCGTTTTTAGGACTTATGACACATTATCAAAATATTAGGAGTTTGACATTCTACGTGATATCTTTGGGAAAAAAAATTAATCGATTTTTGTGAAATCGAATAAGCTCATTTTGAACGTTCACAACAATATTTCAATTTAGTTTTTGAGAGATTGAATCGTAAGAAAGCTTAGATGTTTATATTGTCCTTAAATATCGAAATTTGTTCATCTGTGTTGGATATCGGATGCTTTTTTTTTAACACTACACACTAGCAAGATTTTTTTTAGTTCTATTAACTTAACGGAACCGCTATATTTTCATCCAACGTCTTTGGTGGGTATGTTCACGGCCCTTATAGCACGCAGAGGTCAGACTCAGCACATGTAACAATGAAAAGTGAAAAGCAAAACAAAAATTATGAGAAAAATAGTTATTTCAATTTCTTTCCCCATACAACAGTAGCGCACGGAAAAGTAGAAAAAAAAACCGGTCCCCACACGAACATGGCTCAAATTGTGAGTGTAGGCAGATGTAATCAAATACTATATAATCTTATTCTTTAAAACTGATATTACTCAAAATTGTTGAAACTATTTCATTTGCCTACCCCCCCCCCCCCATTTTCCTTCGACAGTTTTGCATAATATCAATTTCGGATAATGATAATTTTATATATTATTGTTTTGAATTGGCAGATGTAATCCAATACTATATACATCTTATCATTCTTTAAAATTGATATTACTCAAAATTGTCGAAAATATTTCATTTGACTACACCCTCACTTTCCTTTGATAATTTTGTATTATATCATTTTTGGATAATGATAATTTTATATATTATTGTTTTGAATTGGCAGATGTAATCCAATACTATATACATCTTATTCTTTAAAATTGATATTACTCAAAATTGTCGAAACTACTTCATTTTCCTACACCCCCATTTTCCTTCGACAGTTTTGCATAATATCAATTTTGGATGATGATAATTTTATATATTATTGTTTTGAATTGGCAGGTGTAATCCAATACTATATACACCTTATCATTCTTTAAAATTGATATTACCCAAAATTGTCGAAACTACTTCATTTGCCTACATCCCTATTTTTCTTTGACAATTTTGTATTATATCAGTTTTGGATAATGATAATTTTATATATTATTGTTTTGAATTGAATCTGCCTATATCATCAATTTGGGTTAATTTCGTGTGTGATTAAAATTTATAATTTTAATTTCCCGTCCGTCATTGTCGAATAGGGGAGGATATTGAAAAACTTGTTTCTTCTCATAATATATTTAATGCTGTTTACTAACAAAGATTTTTCATTCACACATATTTCAAACGTTCTGAAATGACACCTGGGGGATGAAATTCAACGAAATTATTAATCTGATCAAAAATAATTAATAATTTTATTGAGTTAATATTGTTAAGTTTTTTTTAGGATTTCCTATGTTATAAATGTCGTTTCACGTATGGGCATATTATTATTAGACGCTTCTTATAAAAAGTCTATATCTCTAATTCTTCAGACCAAAATTCCTGTTAGAAAAGCAAAATGTTGAATATCTAGGATTAAACCATTTACTGAAGAGCACAGTCATATACCAGATGTGTTTATTACGTGTTTAGTTATGTAACGCAAGTAATGGTTAATCTTTGCGATTATTGATCTAAGATATGAATCTGGGCAAACGGAGAGACATGATATCTAGAATAAATAATAACAGTACAGTTATAGAATTTAGGTTTATAAGATTTTTATATTTATTCCAAGAAAAAAATATTATGTATTAATTTGGAATGGCGTTTCCTTATGGTGCATTAAGAAGATAGATTTTGATGAAATTAAACAGTTCTTATTATTACCGATTAAAGTAAGCATTGCCCATTTCATGCACCTAGTTTGTTTCGAGGGATAACATGTTCCCTGTAGTAAAAATAAAAATTATATATTCAAGAACGGATTGAGATAACAATGGTGTCCATTTATTTCTTGTTAAAAGTGTTTACAAAGCATTCACGCATTGGGCAATAGTGAAGGCATTTAAGTTTTTAATATGATTTCTATTTTAAATCAAAAACGGCATATGTTATCATCCTGTGAATGTATGTCATTTAATTATAAATTTAAGAAAATCTGTTGTGAGCAGCACATGACTTTCCCTGCAGATTCAAATTTATTTTCTCGTTATTTCATTAATATTTCATTAAATTGAGTTTGATTGCACTAAATAACACACTTGGTTATTTGAAATTAGACTGAATGTACATTTTTAATTCAATTTTCGTTTTCATTTCGTAACTCGGCGTATTTTCAAAGCAGGCTTAGTAAATATGCGAAAAAAAATTAAATATTTCGCGAACGGTTAGACCAAGAGTAATGGGGTTGTTCTTATTCTTTTCATTGTCAAAAATTACGTATAGAACAAGCAATTAATTGATACATCTGTTCATACTTAGTTTTTTACTTTAGATTTTGACAATTTTTGAGGGCCATTTCGCAAAAAAAAAGCATGTTCTTTTCTTTTTCCGACTCGTACTAACATCTAATTAGCACTAGGGTCATTCACAGACTTACCTATAAAACTTTATGAAATTCGGTCAATTAGTTTTTGAGTTAAAGTTGGTACATACATTGCAGAGACAGACACACACACACAGACGTTACGCTAAAAATAGTTTTTTCGCGTTCTAGATTTCCAAAAACGTGTAGATCCGTGGAAAACTCGAGTTGCGATTTTTTGCATAATTCCAATACTTTCCCTATATATTACCATGCATTGCAGGGAAAGTAATTACATGTTGTTGTTGTTGAAACCCAGACCGTCCGACCTACCAGAAAGGTGTAAGGTAACTGTTTGGACGGTCGGGAAGTGCCACCCAATTTAGACCGGAACCCAGTGGGGGAGGCATCCACAGGGACCGTACCCTCCTTCCCCTACCACCAACCTCTCGGAAGGACTTTCGGACCCACATGTTTAACGTGATCGTACTCCGCATGAACACGGCGGCAGTTTTGGCAGTGGCTGGAATCGAACCCGGGCCTACCGAGTGCAACTCCAGCGCGCTAACCAATGGGCTACCGCGCCCCTAAGTAATTACATGTAAAAAAATTCTGTTGCGGCCAGCACATTTCCTTGCAGACTTAAATTTATTTTCTCTTTATTTCTTTAATAATTTATTAAATTGAGTTTTATTGCCCAAAGTAACAGTCATAATTATTTTAAATTACATTGAATTTGTACTTTTAATTAAATTTTTGTTTTCATTTGTTCACTGAAATCATTTTCAAAAGTGGAGTAGCGAAAATGCGATAAAACTAAAATATCTCGAGAACGGTTAGTCCTAAAGTAATGTGGTTGGTTTTATTCTTTTCATCGTCAAGAATTACGTATAGAACAAGCATTTAATTGATATCTCTGTGCATGCTTAGTCTTTTATTTTAGATTTTGACTATTTTTGTGAGCCATAGGCAGGTTCTTATTTTCCAAATCGTACCAAAATCTTCTAATCAGTACCAGGGTAACTTACAAGTAACTTATTTACCAAATTTTGTGAAATTTGATTGTATTAGTTTTCAGCTAGTGTGGATGCAGGCAATTTTTGCGGTCCATTTCGCAAAAAATGGCAGATTATTTTATTCCGAATTATACCAAAACCTAATCAGCACTAGGGTCACCTACAAGTGACTTACCTACCAAATTTTGTGAAATTTGGTCAATTAGATTTTGAGTTAGAGTGAATGCATACATTGCGCAGACACACACACACACACACACAGACGCTACGCTAAAAATAGTGTTTTCGTTTTCTAGAAGCCCAAAAACGTGTAGATCAATCGAAAACTCGAGTTGCGAATTTTGACATGATTCCAATATTTTCTCTATTACCATGTATTGTAGGGAAAGTAAATATCTGATGTGAGCAGCACACGATTTTCTCTGCAGACTCATATTCACGTTCTCTTTATTTCTTCAATAATTCATTAAATTCAGTTTAATTGCATAAAAAAACACCCATAATTATTTTAAATAACACTTAATTTGCACTTTTAATTCAATTTTCGTTTTCATTTGGTAACTTCATTTGGTAAGGTGGTATAGTGAAAATGCTAAAAAACTAAAATATCTCAAGAACGGCTAGTCCTAGAGTAATGGAGTTTGTCTTATTCTTTTAGTCATCAAAAATTACGTATAAAATAAGCATTTAATTGAGAAATTTGAGCATACTTAGTCTTTTATTTTTAGATTTAACGATTTTTGCGGCCATTTCGCAAAAAAGGGCAGGTTTTTCTCCCAAATAGCGCCAATATCTAATCAGCACCAGGTAAACCCACAAGTGACTTATCTACCAAATTGTATAAAATTCGGTCAATTAGTTTTTCAGTTAAAGTGGATAAAATATCTGCACGGACAAACAGACCCAGACACACACACAGACGTCATGCTAAAAATAGTTTTTACAGGTCTCAAAGTTTTACAGGTCTGTTTTAGAGGTCTCAAAACGTGTAGATCCGTCGAAAGCTAGAAGTGCGATTTTTGACATGATTCCAATACTTTCTCTATACAGGATGCCCCAAAAAGATTGAAACGTGCTTTAATTCTTTACCTGTTGAAGATAAGAGGGCAATATAAATTGAAAAAATGTAGAAAGTAAGGTAGGAAATAAGACTACGTTAATAAAATAGTCCTCCTATTAATTTTCTAAAAGTTACAATTTTTAATTTTTATACGACCCACTTAGACAAATTTGGTCAATCAGAAAATTTAAATTTTTAATACAAGATCATTAAAAAAAACGTATATCTGTATCTTTAAAATTGAGCGAGTTATATTTAATTGAAAATTGAACATTGTGAATGGGGACCATATATCAATAGAAATGTAAATTTGTGACATATCACAAAAAAAGATAAATCTGGATGATAATACATAGGATATCCAACCGAGTAGTGAGTACCACTGCTTTATAGGATCTCTGTCTGTGTAATGCTTTATTTAGATGCATTTGTGATAAAAAATTTTGACACGTATTAACGTATTCTTGATCTAAACAATTTCCATCGTCAATTAGTTTATGATCCCTATTTTCACAGCCTTTCACATGGTACGGAAAAGTGGCATAAGTCAGATTTTCTCCTTTATCATAATTCAGTTGATTTTAAAATACAAATATGCGGTTTTTAATGATCTTGTTGCATTAAAAATAAAAATTTTCTGATTGACCTAATTTGTCTAAGGGGGTCGTATAAAAATTTAAAAAGTGCACCTTTTTGAAAATTAATGGGAGGACTATTTCATTAACGTAGTCTTATTTCCTACCTTATTTCAACATTTTTGCAATTTACATTGCCCATCTATCTCCAACAGGTAAGAGTTAAAGCGCGTTTCAATCTTTTTGCGGCACCCTGTACATTACCATGTATTGCAGGGAAAGTAAAAAGTCGGCTCCGGTCCGATGGAGCCGAAATGTTTTGAGTGAATAATATTTTGTGAAATAAATCTCAATAAAGTTCAATAAGTTTATTCGATTTTTTCAGGCTAATTTTTTCGTTCACAGGTTTTCAAAGCGCTACAAATTGCTCGTTAAACTTTAATAGTTAGCTAGCATTTTTATTTTTCACCCCAATTCCATCTGGATATTCCGACTTTAGACTTCACGTCAAAATATCACGATTTTTTACTAACTTTCTTGGCGGTATATAAATTGAACTTATACAATATATTTAACGGGATTTTAGATACAAATTCATCCCTAAACTTGTCTGGTTGGCACATAAATACCTACTTGAATACGAATTTTTCCGTGTATTCTGTTCAAACCTCATCTATTATTAAACATATTTAGAATTTCCAAGTTCATTTAAATTCCTATTCATTTTAAGCCAAAAAAAATATCTCCTGATTTGCATCAATGTTTCACCAAGGAATAATTAAACACACTGATTAACGCATTAAATCAAAGACAACAAATCGGAGATTAAAAGGTCATTTAATAAAAATCGTCCTTATTGACGTACAAATACTAAAAAAGGCCAAAGCGCTTTCGGGTATCACGATACCCTTCATCAGTGGCTACATAAAAATTGCCGTGCAAACAAGCTTATATACAGACCAAATCGGCAGACAATATTTGCATAAATTAATTACGGAATAACGATAATTAAATTGAATTATAAACAGGAAATTTAAGATTAAACTAATATTAAATACAAATACAAAAAAGGAAAAGAAACATGTCAAAATTTCATCAAAGCATAAATTACATCAAAATGAAACGTTATAGATAATTGTGTAGATGTTTGACACGCATAGAGTAAGCCAACGGCTCTACCGTGCTGAAAACACAGGTTCTCGTTAGATCACCGAAGTTAAGCAGCATCGAGCACGGTTAGTACTTGGGTGGGTGACCACCTGGGAACACCGCGTGCTGTTGGCACATTTCGGGCGCGGTAACCCGGTGGTTTGCGCGCTGGATTTGCACCCTGCCACAACTGCCGTCGTGTTCATGCGGAGTACGATCACGTTAAACATGTGGGTCCGTAAGTCCTTCCGAGAGGTTGGTGGTAGGGAAAGGAGGGTACGGTTCCTGAGGATGCCTCCCCCACTGGGTTCCGGTCTAAATTGGGTGGCACTTCTGAGCCGTCCAAGCGTTTACCTTACACCTTTCTGGTAGGTCGGACGGTCTGGGTCTCAACATCAACAACGCATAGAGTAGCACTCATTGAGTAACACTCGTGACATTTTAAATAATACAGCTTTCCCATCGATTGGAAAACCTAGGTTAAAATACTAAAATATCGAAATTATAACCACTATACTTAGAAAACTAACAGATCAATCCAAAATCCAATTATAGCTTTTAGGGCTTTCAAACAACTGCTAAATCTTGCTTATTGTTTTTAGCTAACACTTTAAGATATAAGTACTTGTATTATAAACTTGAAAAACTGAAAATATTCATCTTCTTCAACTTTGCAAGAAGATTACTCAAAAACTGTAAAAACTTTTAAAAAACCCAAATTATAGATATAGAAACTGGATTTTCAAATCCATATTTTTGTCGCTTACTATTTATATATATCTTATAGAATTTCGAGTGAAAAAAAAAAGAAAAACGCGCTGGAACAGTTTTTTTCTTTTTTTTTTTTTTTTTTTGAAAAAAAAAATTCAAAATTATTAAAATATTGAAATTATTGTTATATATTCATAAATTTAACCGTATTTCCAACAAATCAGTAAAAATTATTTAGATTTTTACATATTAGATTCGACGGTATAGGCGTCGAAATAAGATATAAGCGTCGGCAGTTCGAAAAAAAAACCAAGAAAGATCAATCATGCTTAAAGCATTGATTATGAAACACTTTCCAACAGCAATGCAATTTTATTTAAACATGTCTAAAATGCAATACATTCCTCGGTAATATTTTAAAACTTCTCACAATACTACATTGATTTATTATATTTGAAAACTTAAATCTTCATCGAAAAAAATGAACTTCATTCAAATGACGACATTGAAATATAAATTGCCTGGTTTAAATATCTCTAAAATGTGATATATTACTCGATAATAATTTTAGAATTATCATAATACCACGATAATTTATTATATTTAAAAACTTCATCGAAAACAACTGAAATTCATTCAAATGACGTCATAGAAAAAATAACACGCCTGGCTCTCTCTAAAAAAGCAGCATTTCATTCATAAATAATTTCCCATTCATGTCATTCATCACAATACTATAATAATTTATTTTATTTAAAAATTAAGACCATAGAGCTACAAGTAATTTAACTCTATGCTTAAAACTTCATCGCAAAAAATCGTCCTTCTCTCGGTAAAGTCAATGAATATTTCTTTCATATCAGCTATGCAGACTCCATGAGCTAAATTCTTTTGCGTTATAAAAAAATACAGCAATTCCTATACAACTCATCCTACATATTTTGCTGTTTACATTTTACATAAGTGAAAAATAGGCTTCGTTGTAGAAATAATCAAATTTGGATGAGCATTTAAACTCATCTATATTGTAATTCCGTTGATTTAGTATGTAGATGCACGAAATTTAAACCAAAATAAAGTGGTTTTAGGACGGATACAACACTCAATATGAAATAAAAAGAACTTTAAAAATCACGATTTTGAGACAAGATGGATGCCATATATCATTTTGAAGTGGATCACGTGATACTTTCATTTCATGGTCACGTGATCGTTTCATATAAGAGGTGTTATTATTATTTTAATTTTTATTTCAAAAACTACTGAATATATTTCGCTGGATTTTTTTTTATATATTTTATGGAAGAATTTGAATATTACTTAAAAATTTCGAAGCAATTCGTGAATTTTAAATCCGCTTAAAAAATGTTTGAAAAATTAGGTCCCATAGGGCTCAATGTATTTCATTTTTTCAACCCGGGTTCAATCCAAAACTAATTGGGTGATATTATTCATTTATATTCCCATAGGTCCTACAGACCGTCTGAACAACATACTAAAATTTCATTATGATTAAGTCATTTTTACGGCAGTTATCGTGCTAACGGACAGACAGACAGACAGACAGACAGAATGAATGAACAAAGTCATAAACACTTTTCAACTTTGTTGCAAAGTGTTAAAAAGGAAGAGAAAATAAAGAAAATACACGAAATTAAAAATTTTTTCATTAATAAAAATGGCCCCTCAACATAAAAGCATTTCTGAAATGCTTTTACTTTCGGGGTCTATAACTAAATTTTTGGGGACCATTGTTTAACGTACGTGTAATATGTAGTTACACAGTTGGGGAAATATTAACTGGAACACGAACATTTATTTCTTCCTACAATAAACATGAATTTTGAAATTTGTAGGAATAAAAATATAAAGCTTTATTAAAAATGTCTGCGGAAATAAAACTATGTAGCTGCCCACCCTTTTCTGCTTCTCGTGTATTCCTTTCCTCAATATACAACCACTTCATCATATCGAAGGTACAAAAGAAAAAGTCAGACCAATCACTAAATGTAGTGTTTGTAGAAAACTTTCCGTTCTTTGCTTAAAAATAGAACTCATCCAACGCATTGTTTACGGTCTAATTCATAATGTGTATGACAACAGACATTCAAAACTAAGGAAATCAATAGAGTTCCAGTAATCACCGATAGCACTATTTGTAGTAAATTTCATTTGAAACGCTCCATTCGTTCGTGAAATATGGTATGCACACAAACACACATTAATATACATACATATATACACGCACAGGCATCACTTCAAGAACATTCGATTTTAGGGATGCTTGAAACTCGGCTTTTCCGTTGAAAACTCGAATTCGGATTTTCGGCCCCGTTACAATACTTTACCTATTATACAATGTATATAAGGAAAGTAAAAATAGAATATGTATTTCATTTCAAACATAAATAAACAAATCATTTTCAAAACAATTTATGAAATCTACTCGTTCTCTATAACTTGGGAGTTATAGTTCTCTAACAAACTGTAACAAACCACCAGAACTACGTTCTCTATAACAAACCACCAGAACTCGCAGTGAGGTTATATAGATCTTCTCCAAAACTCAGAGGAAATTCAGGAATAGAGTAATTAAATATTTACTTTTCCTACATACTATAAAGTATAGGGAAGGTATTGTGATGGGGTTGAAAATTCAAATTCGAGTTTTCAACAGGGCAGCACGTTTCAATCGTCCCTGAACTGGAATCGAACGTTTTGGGGGTGATGTGTGTCTATGTGTCCCTGAATCTGTCGATACTATATCTCACGAAGGAATGGAACGTTTTGAAGGAAATTTGGTGCGATTATTACAGTCAGTGGATCCATAGTAATGACCATACTGATGACCCATCCATTTGAGACTATATTGATTTTTAAACGCGGTCAAACGTTCCTAAATTTTCGAATGAATTTTTGAAAAAAAAATTACAACAGTCAATAATGTTAAATAAAAATCTGACACGGGCAACGCATGACTTTCCCTGTATAATGCAATTCATTTATTTCTTTCACAGTGAACAACAAATGGTGTAATATTTTTAACGTTGAATTGTACATTTGGCGCTTTTCGGATGACAACATGTAAAACTATATCGAAATACCCAATTAACTTATATTTCGCGCAACTTTAAATTGACAATTATTAGTATTCATAGCATCTGCAATAAGCAATATAGTACATATATTGAAATAGTTTAAAAATTAATTTATCAATTTGGCGTCATTTAATTTAGCGTCATTTTCGCAATTTCGACTGTATTTTCGTCAAAGTGGGGTGACATATTGTCAAGTTTGCGATATTTCGCTCAATTAGCTGTCAAATTCGTCAAGTTTATCGCCACGCGTTACTCACAGATGAAGAAAAAAATAACTTTTTTTTATATATGAATTACTATTGGGGAATTGTTGGTCGTAAAAATACAAAACTATTACACAACTATCTTCTCTCGTGATTGGAACGAACTAGATCCACAAAAATGTTAATAAATGTGTCGCACAATATTGCACGAAAAATGAACATATTTTACGATGGTTAATACTTTATTTTATTTTATGTAATATTTTTGATAAATTTATTAGAAAAGCGTGCAATATCTTGAGAAGTTTTCATGTTAGCCTTCTAAAGTTTGTGTCATTCGCTTTGCAATGAAAAATTACATAATAAATGATCATTTACGTAGTATTATTAAAAATCTGATTTGTTAACGGTTATTTCCAAATTTCATTTGAAAATTTGGGGTTTTCTGAACCCTTGATTTAAATCAATAGGCTTCCAGTATTCACCGATTGTAATATTTGTACCAAATTTTTTTCGAAACACTCCATTACTTCGTGAGATATCACTTCCACAGACACACACACGCACTTACACACACATGCACACACAAGCATTTACACACACATGCACACACACGCACTTACACACACATACACACACGCACTTACATACACATGCACACACACACACGCACTTACACACACACGCACTTACACACACACGCACTTACACACACATGCACACACATACACACGCGCAAACACATGCACACGCGCAACACATACACACGCGCAAACACATGCATACAGCCATCACCTCAAAAACTTTCGATTTGAGTTCAGGGATGCTTGAAACGTGATTTTCCGTCGAAAAGTCGAATTCGAATTTTTCACTCCGTCACAATACTTTCCGTATACATTTTACTATGTACATAGGTAAAGTAATAATCGTTTTATACTTCATATTTTTATTCTAAAACGAATGGAACAAACTTTATAACTTTACCTTGAATCGTTGAGATATTGCACATTTTTCAAATAAATGTATCTAAAAATTTACATAAAAATGAGCAGTAGTAAGTATCGCCATATATGTAACACTTAGCGATACATCTGGCAACCTTGACGAATAATTTGGCAACCAATTTGATGACCATTTTTAATGTGATGCCAAATTGACGAATATGTCGCAAAATTGGCAAATATAACGCTAGAGTTACAAAAATGTCGCCAGATTGATGAATGAATAATTGACATCTATGATAATAATAAAGAAAGATGTTTGTCTGTCTGAGTCGTCTGTAACTGAAAATCTAAACGTTGTACGGACCTGAAATTTGTAGACAGATACGTCAGGACCCGGAACAATACGTTTTGGCGAAATTTTTTTATAAATTTTTATTAGGTTTTTAGTTGTTTTATGTCTATGATTTACTACGATTTTGGCTAATATTCACATAAATTGATTCCTTGGTGACCTAAACTATTATCACAGAGTTTCTGTCTTGACATCATCGGAAAGATGAAAAAATTCTCTTTCAAACAAACTTTAAACGGAATCCGTAATATGAATAGACGAATTTTCGCGAATTTTTGAAAACTATACGTTTTTCGTGCGTTTTAAACTTCACCGATATTTATATTACGATGTAAAAAAATGACGTGCCATCCAACGTTTATAATTTAAAATCAGCTCCTAAATACATCACAGACTACTCCAGAAAAAATTTAAAAACTCATTCGTTGATTAATTATACATATTTAACCGAGAAATGCATAGATTTTTGAATGAATTCAACGTTCCTCCATTACCGAGCGGACCCTTTTCCCTCAACTTTTCTACCTACTGAAGCCACGCCCACACGGGGGAATCGTTTTGTTTATTCGCGCATGACGTCCTGATATATGATCGAGATTTGACGTTTTTATTTGTAACGTGAGAATGATTTTAGTTTAAAACAGGCAATTTGAAAATTGAGTTTTGGCGATTTTATTTGTATTGTTAGAATGATTTTAATTCAAACAGTTGATTTGGAAATTGAGTATGGTGTTATCTGTATCTGTATTATTTAAGTAGGGGGTTATTTAATATTCATATACATTTTTTAAATAAGAAAATTACGTTGTTTGCGGAAGAAATGGTCAATATATAAATGGGTCTAATTGTGCTGAGATTGTCGAAATTAGGATTTCAAATGTGTCCGTTAACGTAGAAATTAGAATCTCGGCAATTGACGGATTCTGAGGGGCGGGGGGGGGGGGGGTACCACATGTCAATACACATACACGGATTACATTCACTGAAGTTATATTTGTGCAAAATATAAGTTAATTTAGTGCCTAAAATAATTCCGAACATCAACGAAATTTGGCACAGAGATACTTCAGAACTCGGGACGATGCACCTCGGCAAGATTTTTTTTTTTTTTTAATTTTGAATTAGTGTTTAGTTATTTCATGTTTCAGCACAATTTTGAGCGCGATTTTCAAACAAACCGATTACCGACGCCTTCTTAGCGACCGAAATTATTATTGCAGAGTTTTTATCTTGACATCATCGGAAAGATGGATGAACGTTCTTTCCAACGATGTTTGAACTGAATCCGTCAGATAATTCCTTCATATTTATGTTTTTTATATACACCGAAATTTGCATTTTTATATTATCTAATATCGTCTCATCTGAAAAACCGAGAGTAGTTTAGATAAAAGGTCCCGAAATATTTTCGTTTTCTAATATTTTTTTTTTCAATTAGTAAATGATTTAATTTTTAATTAATTTTTAAGTGAAGATATTTTCATTCCCGTCGCAAGCTTCGGAAACAGCGATTTTCTCCCCGCTCGATGGTGCTGCGCATGCCCAACTCTGGAGGAGAAAGGACAAGTTTTAACCACTCTTTCTTTCCTCATCATCTTTAATTCCAGAGTTGTTCAATAATAATAGCAGTTGTTCGTCTGAAGGAAGCAGCTGAAGATAGCTGAGTGCGTTTATTTTTTGGGTTTTCTAATTTCGCGGAATTAAAAGATGTCCTATTTCTTTAATTTAGTATTATATTATCACTGTTGTGTTAAAACTTTACTTAAATTGCAGGAAATCTTGTTGAGATATTAATAATTGAGGGGTTAAAGGAACTTTCTTGTGGCTTCAAGTATTTTCATTTATATGTATCACGATAATTATTTTCGTTCAAATTAGGCGCCTTGGATATTGAGTGGTGTTATCTGTATCTTTATCATTTAAGTAGTGGGCGCTTATTTAAGACCCAAGCAACGCCGAGTAATTCGTTCTAGTATTTTATAAAAGGAGGGGATACGCCATAACCCTGTGTATCCCCAGAAAATAAAACCCGGGCATATAATACATAAAAGTTAAGGAAGTTTCTATATGTATAGTTGACTAAGTTTCATATAAGGGTTCCTAGGAAAATCTTTAAGCACTTCAATAACTTTGTAAGGAAAGGTTCATGAGTGAACACGTTAGTTCTATCTATAGTAAAGTGACAAAAGTGGTTGCAGCGCCCTTAGCGGAGAATAAGGCAATAAAAATAGAATTACGAACCTGGCAAGAAAGTGAGATAGAAGAAAAATACCACTTTCAAACTTATAGAGGATTACACAGTTTGTAGGAATTGACATCAAGAATGCCAGATATGGAAAGCGATAAATATTTTTGAAAAAGTCGTATTAACGGAAAATTTAACACGCTGCAGCGCTTGTCAAAGTACACGGTAATACTCTTTCTCGAATTCAAATTTGCATTGTTGCTGACGTAGGGCATTTTGAAGAGATTGTATATTAGATTCATGCGCATTCAAGTGCTATTTATTTCAGCATTCCTTAATAGGATAGCCATTCGCCAATACCCATATTGTGTGGAAATAAATGCCTTCTTTAACAGTCAATCTTATTGTATACTAGCAGTATACCCATTCTTCGTACGGAGTATATAATATAAAGAAACTTATAATTCGCAATCATGTGCTAATTCTGTTAAAATATTAAATTTATTGCTCCTAAAGAGAAGTTAAAGAATATCTGTTCTCACTATGCAAAATTATCTTCACGGGCAGATCTGAAGAATAAAGCATCCTGGCGCCTTTTGTAAGCTAATTTACAAAAAAAAAAAGAAATTGAGTCAATATATGCAACCCCGTACTACTTATATTGTTGCAGATTAGAAAATATGCCAGTGTGTTAGAGATTATCCGTATTAGAATATGAGTCTAAAAAATATTTGCCAAAATAAAAGAGATGACGTAATAAATTGAAAATATCAATAATCTCCGTACTCTTTATATCAGACGGTCGTAATTGATTCCAATATATGCCAATATATATCAAAACATATGCCAATATACCTGTACTACTTCTATTCTCGTAGATTAGAAGCTATACCCGTTGTTGTTGTTGTTGAGACCCAGACCGTCCGACCTACCAGAAAGGTGTAAGGTAACTGTTTGGACGGTCGGGAAGTGCCACCCAATTTAGACCGGAACCCAGTGGGGGAGGCATCCACAGGGACCGTACCCTCCTTCCCCTACCACCAACCTCTCGGAAGGACTTTCGGACCCACATGTTCAACGTGATCGTACTCCGCATGAACACGGCGGCAGTTTTTTTGGCAGTGGCTGGAATCGAACCCGGGCCTACCGAGTGCAACTCCAGCGCGCTAACCAATGGGCTACCGCGCCCTGAAGCTATACCCGTGTATTTGTAGAAGGTTACTCGTACAACGTACAATATATGAGTTTGAACAATTTTTGTCGTAACAAAACAATTGCATAATAACTTGAAAATATAAATAATTCCTGAATCAATAATCCCCGAAAATATCAATAATAATAACGTTTAAACCTGAAGACAGTAATTGATATTATCCAGTCAAAAATGCTATAAGAAAAGTTAAATCGTTTTTTCTAAAATATATTTTTATATCCATTTATTTAGTATTCAAATCGAAGAAATAATAATTAAAATTAACAGACAGATTTAATTTAATTGCGTTTCTGAGCAACATGATATAAAATAGAATCTTCCTCATAAACTGCGAATAACCATTTTGATTTCTTTATACTTTTCATTGTTCAGTAAAAGCTTGTGAAATATAAACCATGGAGATAGATTTCCCATTTAAATCATGCTTCAAACAATTCATGTTTTCAGAAAGTGACTAATTGGCGCAAAAAATCTCCCATCAAACTCAGCGATAAAGTTTTAATTCGCTTTCAAACGATTTTCAAGCTTTTCGTTTGGATAAACCACGGAGTTAGAGAGTAGAACTCCCAGGAAAAAGTTTGGTTTTTCATTAATATCTCGACAACCCCTGGTCTTAGATACTCGAAACTTGGGCTAAATTTATGAGGGGCCATTTCAAGGCTATCCACAAAATTTCATCAAATTCGGTTCAACAGTTCTCCCGTGATGATGAGACAAACGAAAATTTTGTTTTTTACTAATATCTCGAGAACCAGTGGTCGTAGAAATTCCAAACATAAATACACGGAGTTAGAGAGTGGAACTCCCAGGAAAAAGTTTCGTTTTTCATTAATATCTTGACAACCCCTGGTCTTCGATACTCGAAACTTGGGCTAAATTTTAAGTGAAACTATTTCCAGGCTATCCACAAAATTTCATCAAATTCGGTTCAGTCGTTCTCCCGTGATGACGGGACAGACAGACAGACAGACAGACAGATAGACAGAAAGATTTTCAGTTTTATTTATATAGATTCCTACTCATTAACACAGTGTCCCATGCATGGAGTTAGAAAGAAGAAGATAAAACTCCTATGGACGAAATTCTTGAAAATGTCATAATGCTTTGAGAATTATGTCTAGGTGTCGCTAGTGTTAGTAAAGTAGGTGTTATTGCTAGTTGACACAACAGAAAGGTGTAGTATTTAGTATATGTATTTTCGATTATTTTTAAATTAAGGATTTCCTAATTATGAGTATAATTAACCAGTATTTTTTCATAGTTCTAGGTCTAGGATAGAGTACAGAATATATGGAGATAAAAAAAATCTGATGTGGGCAGAGCATGACTTTCCTTGCAGAGTCAAATTCATTTTTTCTTTATTTCTTTAATAACTTATAGAGATTAATTGCCCAAAATAACACTGAATTTGCACTTTTAATTCAATGGTTGTTTTTATGTGGTAACTAGACATTTTTCAAAGGCGACGAAATAAAACTGAGAAAAAACTAAAATATCGCGAGAACGGTTAGCTCTAGAAAAATGGCTTTGGTTTTAATATTTTCCTCGTCAAAAATTACGTATAAAACAAGCATTTAACTGATAAATTTGAGCATACGTGTCTTTTATTTAAGGCTAGCAGCATACTCGTACTTCGTACGGAGTATATAATATAAAGTAACTTAAAATTCACATTCATATGCAAATTCCTATAGTATACTAAAGGACATTTTTAATCAAAATATTGTGTTAAAATATTTAATTTAATGCTCCGAAAAAGAAAAAGTTTAAAAATCTCTGTTTACGCTATACAAAATTAACTTCACGGGCAGATCTGAAGAATAAAATATCCTGACCCCTTTTGTAAGCAAATTTACAAAAAATGTGGAATTGAATCAATATATGTAAAATAGAAGCGTTAAAATTGTATGGAAAACGTACTACTTATATACACGAATATTAGAAGATATAACTTGTATTAGTAAATTACGTGTATAAATTGAAAATATCAATAAACCAGTAATTTTTAAACGTGAAAGCAGTAATTTATTCCAATATATGCCAAAATGAAAGTGCTAAAATTATATGGGAAGATATACCGGTATTACTTATAATGTCGTAGAAGATATGTCCGAGTGTTAGAGAAGTTTAGCCGTATTACAGTATGAGTCTCAAAAATATTTGCCAAAATACAACTGATGACGTAATGGATTGAAGATATCAGTAATCCCCGTAATCTTCATACCACAAGGCCGTATTTGATTCCAATATATGCCAATATATGTCAAAATATATGCCAATATACCTGTATCTACTTACATTCTCGTAGATTAGAAGATATACCCTTGCATTTGTGGGAGATTACTCGTACAACGTACAATATATGAGTTTCAACAATTTTTGCCGCAATAAAACAATGGCATAATAACCTGAAAATATCAATAATCTCTGAATCAATAATCTCCGAAAAAATTAATAATAATAATATTTAAACCTGAAGACCGTAATTGATATTATCCAGTCAAAAATGTAATGGCAATGAAATTTATTTTATATACATATCTTCATTATTCAATTCGGAAAAGATATAATAAATATCGTCTGCTGCATAAACACATTGGTTTTAAATCCGTTGCTAAGCGACATGATATAATTTGATTCAAATAAATTGGTGGAAAAAATATTGTCTGAATAATGGAAGCTTTGGACACATTTTCGTCAATTTAGCGACATTTTAAAAAATCGCCAAATTTACCGCCAAGTGGAACTGTAAAACTGATTGTCCCACTTGGCGACACATTGACGAAACATCATCACAATACTATCCCCTAATAAAACACAATTAATTTCATTTATTTAGCGCAATTTTATCAATTTAAAGATATTTTTGTGGATTTACAAACATTTTTATCAATTTGGTGACATTTTAAAAATTCGTTAAATGTGTTACTAAGTAGGACGGTTAGACTGACAGACAAATGCTAGCGAAACATCATTTCAGTACTTTCTTCTAACAAAACAAAATAAATTTCATTGATTTGCGTCGTTTTTATAAATTTGGTGAAATTTCCGTCTATTCGGCAAAGTTTAAGAAAAGTTACCAAGTTCGCGATATTCTGCCAAATTCGTAGCTCTGAATTTGCAGATCTGAATAAAACATCCTAAACCCGTTTGTATATACTAAATGAAAACACTAAAACTGTATTAGAAGATATACCCGTTCTACTCTTTTTCTGGTTCAACAATCGGCTAAAAGAATTTATTGGGTAAACACAATATATGAGTTTATTAGCTAAACACAATATATGAGTTTATTAGCTAAACACAATATATGAGTTTATTAGCTAAACACAATATATGAGTTTATTAGCTAAACACAATATATGAGCTTGAAACCTCTTTGCTAAAATAAATGAAAGTAATGTACGCAGTCCGCAATTTATATAATTAAAAGAACAATCAAACCGTTCTTTTATAACATAGTATATTTTTATATCCATTTCCTATTGTTCAAATAGAAAAAATAATAATAAATATTAACAAACACATTTAATTTAATAGCATTGCTGAGCAACATGATATAAGATAGAATCTTCCTCATAAAATGCGAAATTAAATAACCATTTTGATTTCTTTATACTTTTCATTGAGTAAAAGCTTATGAAAAATAAGTCATGCAGATAGATTTTCCATTTAAATTCATGTTTCATACAATTCATGCTTTCAGATAGTAACTAATTAGTGCAAATATCTCCCACCAAACTTAGAGATAAAGTTATGTTTTAAACAAACAATTTCCAACCTTTTCGGTTGGGGGAACCAGGGAGTTAGAGAGTAGAACGCCTAGGAAAAAGTTTCGTTTATCATTAATATCTCAACAACACCTGGTCTTAGAAACTCGAAACCTAAACTTTGTCTAAGTGTGGCTATTTCAAGGCTGCCCACAAGATTTTATTAAATTCGGTTCAGTTGTTCTCCCGTGATGATGAGACAAACGAAAGTTTCGTATTTCACTAATATCTCGAGAACCACTGGTCGTAGAAAGTCGAAACCTAAACTAAATTTTAAATTAGGCTATTTCAAGGTTTTCTATAAAATTTTATCCAATTCAGTTCTGCCGTTCTCCCGTGATGATGGGACATACTGACAGACAGACAGATTTAAATTTTAGATATTATATAGATTTTAGCTATTTTTGCAGGCCATTTCGTAGAAAAAAAAGGCAGATTCTTCTTTTCCGAATAGTACCAAAATCTAATAAGCGCCAGAGTCACATACAAGTGACTAACCTATAACATGTTATGAAATTTGGTCAATTAGATTTTGAGTTACAGTGGATACATACATTGCACAGACAGACAGATACACAGACACACACACAGACATCATGCTGAAAATAGTTTATTCGTGTTCTAAAGGTCCTAAAACGTGTAGATCCGTCGAAAACTCGAGTTGTGATTTTCGATACAATTTCTATACTTTCCCTATACAGTATTGCAGAGAAAGTAATAAATTGATAGGTAAAATAATTTTGATAAACAGTTTAAATGAATATTTTAGGTCTTTCGCCATAGAAATGCATACAATGCAGGACTACTTATCTTATTCCAACGTCACCTGAATTATTGTCTCAAACGATATTGGCGTTTTCTTAATAGAAGTTTTAGCTCCTTACTTTTACTTCCATGATTCCATGTATGTGCAATAGGTTTTTTTATCTCTCGATTTAATGCCGAGTTTGTTTCCAAACTTTTAAATTCTTCATTAGGGACACTGCAATCACTTATTTTATTAGGCATGGTCACTTTACTATAGATAAGATCTAATGGATAGACTTATGGACTTTCCTTACAAAGTTATTGGGGGTGCTTGGGGACTTTCCCAGGAACTCTGCGTAACACCACATTTTAGACTACTGATTTAATTTGTGTACATTGAACGGTAAATCCGTTCACACCGCAAATGTGTATTAAGCTTTACTGTCTCTGACGCATAGAATAACCTTTACCTAGGTAGCTAATGTGTATTTTATAACATAACTTATTTAACCCAATTAAAGCACAGCCTGTCCCTTTCACTAGGAATCAGTTGATACAGCTGGAGGTGAGGCTTAGTTTGGGACGCAAGAGGGAAATTATTAGGGACAGAAATAGGTACATACTGGTAGGAGGTTGTGGGCTTGGTTAGCATTTTGCGGTCACGAGTATACTCGTGTTTGCATGGCCGAGAGTTGCTGATCGGTTACGAGTATACTCGTGTTTTCATGTCATCATATTTTAGAAAAAATTGTTACTAGCTGGGAAAAAAAAATCCCACGTATCTTGTACCTGTAAATAAAAAAAATCTGATGTGGGTAACACATGACTTTCCTTATATAATGTAATGAATTTACTACTTTTACAGTAAAAAAATAGGTTTTTTTTATAGTATATTCTTTCCAAGATATTGAATTTTCGACAATTAGTCGTCATTTTCATTGATTTAGCGTCATTTTTATCCATTTGGCGAGAATTTCGTTAATTTGGCAACATTTCAAAAATTCGCCAAGTTGGCGACATTCCGCCGAATTCGTCACCAAAATTTCGCCAAGCGTTATGGACGAAGAAATAAGTTATTCTTACAGCAGATAAATGACTATTGGCGTTCAAATACAAAAGTATTACTCAAAGTATCTTTCTCCATGAATGGAACAAGCTAGATCCACGAGAATGATGTCACCCAATTTATCGCATGGTATTACATATGAAAAGTGAACGTGTTTCTCAATTGGAATTTTTTTTTATTTTATATGACTTTTTGATAATTTTTTTTAAAAATGTGCAATATCTCGAGAACGGTTCATGTTAGCGATCTAAAATTTATGTCAATCGTTTTCTAATGAAAAATTACATAAGAAATGCCTAGTTTCGTAACTTTATTAGCGGTTTTGATTTTTTGACGATTTTTTCAAAATTTTACTCGACAATTTAGGGGGGGGGTTGAACATTCGATTGCGTATAAAAACAATAGGCTTCCAGTGTTTACGGATTGTGATTTTTGTACCAAATTTCGTTCGAATCGGTCCATTCGTTCGTCAGTTATCGTCTCCACAGACTCACTGACACACACACACACATACTTTCACACACACACACACACACACACACACACACACACACACACACATCACTTCAAAAATGTTTGATTCGTGATCAGGAATGCTTGAAACGTGCTCTAACATCGAAAACTCGAATTCGAATTTTCGACCCCGTCACGATACTTTCCTTATACATTATGTATATAAGGAAAGTAATATACATTATGTATATAAGGAAAGTAATATACATTATGTATATAAGGAAAGTAATAAGAAAATGAATTTACAGTAATTTTTCTATAAATTTCATCGTTTGAAAAATTTCATCGTTTTTTATTGTAATGGTTCAAAATTTAATTAGATGATTCTTTTCTTCTTTTATGCATTAAGTGCATAATTATCTGAAAATTCATAGAAACTAAAACATATATAAGCATTTTTTGAAGTCAGTCTTTTTATTGTAACTTTATAGAAAAAACTGCTGATGATTTTTTATCAAGTGAAAGTTTCACTTACAGAAAAGAGCTTCTATATGTGCAAGCAGCACACAGGATTCATCTCAGACATACTTGTATTTTCTTGACTTCCATTTTATTTTGTATTTTCTTGTCATAATGATCAAGGAAGATGACGAAATCATTCGAGTAAACATTAAGTATTTAATTGAAATACTTTTTTATTAAAAAACTAGCAATTTTATCTTGCTTGAAAGAGAATTGTATAATAGAATAGCTGTTTTTCCAGATCAACAAACACAGATATAATTCATTATACAGCCAGCAGAGTTTTTTCAGATTCACAAGTTATCAAAATTGATAGTGACCCATATTATTATAATTAAGGGGTTAAAAAAAAGACAAGTAACACCTTGTGTTTGGCAATCAAAATAAAAATTTGATGAATGTTTAGAAGTATAAAAGAAACAGTACAGCTTTACAATTTGTCATGCAGTCCACATATGGTGAAATTCCTGAAACTATTCCAATTTCATTTTATCAGCATTAATCAGGAAAAGCACAATATATTTTAATCTTTCTATTTTATGTAAAAAAATAATTGATATTCGTAATTAGAACTCTTGGTTCTTAATTAATCTAAACATTTTATCGCTGAGAAACAAGGCCTAAGGAACAAAATGGTAAGGGGACGCCTCGCGTTCCCAAGCAAAAATTACGTACTTTCTTCTACAAGATTAAACACAAAGAGAAATTGCGCGCCAAGCGTTGGCGGAATATGATTGGCTGACACCGTTGTCCCTTCGTAAATAAAACTCTGGGCTCAGAACATGGAGTTCAAGAGTGAGCGCCAGACAGATTATTCAGCATACTAGAGTTAGCAACTAACAATTATAATTAATGATTTTAATATTAATGAAGTATTTTAAAAAATAATTTAGAATAAGATAATTAATTTTGAATAATTGAAGATAAAAATTGTAAGAATTTAAATAATTGAAATAAAAAGTATTTAATGATTATGATTATAAAAAGTATTAAATTTTGAATAAAAGAGTAAATCAGTGTTGTGATTTATCACAACACCATAGCACGTGGGTAAATGCTTTACAGTATACCATACCCGAAAAAATTATTAAATATATGTAGTAAGTTTCATTTCAATGCATGCTGTGTAAATAAAGTTTATTGAAACTTATTACATTAACTTAACGTAATTTTCGCAATTTTGACGATATTTCCGTCTATCTGGGGTGATATATATATATATATATATATATATGTATATATATATATATATATATTTAACTAGCAGCATACCCGTTCTTCGTACGGAGTATATAATATAAAGAAACTTATAATTCGCAATCATGTGCAAATTATGTTAAAATATTAAATTTATTGCTCCTAAAGAGGAATTTAAGAATGTCTATTCTTACTATGAAACAGTATCTTCACGGGCAGATCTGAAGAATAATACATCCTGCTCCCTTTTGTAAGCAAATTTCCAAAAAAAAAGGAATTGAATCAATATATTCAAAATGAAAGCATTAAAATTTTATAGGACCGTACTACTTATATACGCGAATATTAGAAGATATAACCTGTATTAGTACATTAGAAGAGTACCCGTATTACAATATGAGTCTCAAAAATATTTGCCAAAATAAAAGAGATGACGTAATAACTTGACAATATCAATAATCCCCGTAATCGTTATACCAGAAGGTCGTAATTGATTCCAATATATGCCAATATATATCAAAACATATGCCAATATACCTGTATTACTTATATTCTCGTAGATTAGAAGATATACCCGTGTATTTGTAGAATATTACTCGTACAACGTATAATATATGAGTTTAAACAATTTTTGTCATAATAAAACAATGGCATAATAACTTGAAAATATCAATAATCCCTGAATCAATAATCCCCGAAAATATCAATAATAATAATGTTTAAATCTGAAGACCGTAATTGATATTATCCAGTCAAAAATGCTATAAGAAAAATCAAATCATTCTTTTCTAAAATATATTTTTATATCCATATTATTCAAATCGAAAAAATAATAATTAAAATTAACAGACAGATTTAATTTAATTGCGTTTCTGAGCAATATGATATAAGATAGAATCTTCCTCATAAACTGCGAAATTAAATAACCATTTTCATTTCTTTACACTTTTGTTCAGTAAAAGCTTGTATAAAATAAACCACGGACATAGATTTTCCATTTAAATCAAGTTTCAAACAATTCATGTTTTCAGAAAGTGACTAATTAGCGCAAAAAATCTCCCATCAAACTCAGTGATAAAGTTTTAATTCCTTTTCAAACGATTTTCAGGCTTTTCGTTTGGATAAACCATGGAATTAGAGAGTAGAACTCCTAGGAAAAAGGTTCGTTTTTCATTAATATCTCGAAAACCGCTGATCTTAGATACTCGAAACTTGGGTGTGGAGGGTTATTTCAAGGCCATCCACAAAATTTCATCAAATTCGGTTCAACTGTTTTTCCGTGATGATGAGACAAACGAAAATTTTGTTTTTTACTAATATCTCGAGAACCACTGATCGTGGAAACTCCAAACATAGACTAACTTTTAAGTGGGGCTATTTCAAGGTTACCAACAAAATTTCTTGAAATTTGGTTCAGCCGTTCTCCCGTGATGACGAGACAAACAGACAGACAGACAGACATATTTTCAATTTTATCTATATAGACTAGCAACATCCCCTTTCTTCGTACGGAGTATATAATATTAAGAAACTTATAATTCGCAATCATGTGCAAATTCTGTTAAAATATTAAATTTATTCCTCCTAAAGACAAGTTTAAGAATATGTGTTCTCACTATGCAAAATTATCTTCACGGGCAGAGCTGAAGAATAAAACATCCTGGCCCGTTTTATAAGCAAATTTACAAAAAAAAAAAAAAAAACTGAATCAATATATGCAACCCCGTACTACTTATATTGTCACAGATTAGAAAATATGCCCGTGTGTTAGTAGAAAATTACCCGTATTACAATATAAGTGTAAAAAATATTTGCCAGAATAAAAGAGATGACGTAATAAATTGAAAATATCAATAATCCCCGTGCTCTTTATAGCAGAAGGTCGTAATTGATTCCAATATATGCCAATATATATCAAAACACATGCCAACATACCTGTACTACTTATATTCGCGTAGATTAGAAGATATACCCGTGTATTAGATAGTGTATTAGAAGATATAGCCGAGAAGAGTACTCGTACAACGTACAATATATGAATTTAAATATTTTTTGTCATAATAAAACAATTGCATAATAACTTGAAAATATCAATAATCCCTGAATCAATAATCTCCGAAAATATCAATAATAATAACGTTTAAACCTGAAGACCGTAATTGATATTATCCAGCCAAAAATGCTATAAGAAAAATCAAATCGTTCTTTTCTAAAATATATTTTTATATCCATTTATTTATTATTCAAATAGAAAAAATAATTATTAAAATTAACATACATATTTAATTTAATTGCGTTTTTGAGTAACATGATATAAGATAGAATCTTCCTCATAAACTGCGAAAGTAGATAACCATTTTGATTTCTTTATACTTTCATTGTTCAGTAAAAGCTTGATTAAAATAAACCATGGAGATAAGTTTCCTATTAAATCGTGTTTCAAACAATTCATATTTTCAGAAAGTGACTAATTAGCGCAAAAAATCTCCCATTAAACTCAGAGATTAAATTTTAATTCACTTTCAAACAATATTCAAGCTTTTCGTTTGGATAAACCATGGAGTTAGAGAGTAGAACTCCTAGGAAAAAGCTTCGTTTTTCATTAATATCTCGACAACCCCTGGTCTTGAATACTCGAAACTGGAGCTATATTTATGGGGGGGGGGGGGGGGCTATTTCAAAGCTATCCACAAAATTTCATCAAATTCCGTTCAGCCGTTCTTCCGTGATGATGAGACAAACAAAAATTTTCTTTTTTACTAATATCTCGAGAACCACTGATCGTAGAAACTCCAAACATAGACTAAATTTTAAATTGAACTATTTTTAGGCTACCCACAAAATTTCATCAAATTCGGTTCAGCCGTTCTCCCGTTATGACGGGACAAACAGACAGACAGTCAGATAGACAGATTTTCAATTTTATATATATAGATGTATAAGGAAAGTATTGTGACGGGGTCGAAAATTCGAATTCGAGTTTTCGACGGGAGAGTACGTTTGAAGCATCCCTGATCACGAATCAAACATTTTTGAGGTAATGTCTGTGTGTGTGTGTGCGAAAGTATGCGTGTGTGTGTGTCAGTGAGCCTGTGGAGACGATATTTCACGAACGAATGAAACGATTTGAATGAAATTAGGTACACAGATTGCAATCAGTAAGTACTGGAAGCCTATTACTTTAAAACGCAATCGAATGTCCAAAACCCCCAAAGTTTTTGAGTGAAATTTTGAAAAAATCATCAACAATCAAAATCATAAAGTTACGCAAATAGACATTTCTTATGTAATTCTTCCTTAGAAAACGATTGACATAAATTTTCAAACGCTAGCACGAACTGTTATCGAGATATTGCACATTTTTCAATTAAATTTATCAAAATATCCCATAAATTAAGAAAAAAATGTTAACTGTTGAGAAACATGTTCACTTTTCATATGTAATATCATGCGATCAAGTTGGTAACATCATTCTCGTGGATCTAGCTCGTTCCATTCAAGAGAAAAGATACTTTGAGTAATACTTTTGTATTTGAACGCTAATAGTCATTCATCTGCTATAAGAATAACTTATATCTCTATAAGAATAACTTATTTGCTATAAGAATAACATATAACGCTTGGCGAGATTTTGGCGACGAATTTGGCAGAATGTCGCCAACTTGGAGACTTTTTTTAAATTTTCCAAATTAACGAAAATCTCGCCAAATGGATAAGAATGACGAAATCAATGGACATGACGACTAATTGGCGAAAATTTAATATCTTGGAAAGAATATATGTATCTACTATAAAAATAACCTATTTTTATTTTTACTGTAAAAGTAGTAAATTCATCGCATTATATAAGGAAAGTCATGTGCTGCCCCTATCAAATTTTTTTAGGATGCTATCAATATTGATAATTATCAATTTAGAGTTGCGTAAAATATAAGTTAATTGGGTACGAAATAGTTTTAGATGCTGCCATCCGGATGTACAATTTATCGCGCCAATTTAACGTAACAAACACTACCGTGAATCTTTCCAGCACTTTTCACCGTTAAATAATTAAATTCATTGCATTATATAAGGAAAGTCATGTGCAGCCCACTTCAGATTTTCACTTTCCTTATATATATACTAGCAGCATACCTGTTCTTCGTACGAAATATATAATATAAAGAAACTTATAATTCGCAATCATGTGCAAATTCTGTTAAAATATTAAATTTATTGCTCCTAAAGAGAAGTTTAAAAATATCTGTTCTCACTATGCAAAATTATCTTCACGGGCAAATCTGAAGAATAAAACATCCTGGCCCCTTTTGCAAGCAAATTTACAAAAAAAAAAAAGGAATTGAATTAATATATGCAACCCCGTACTACTTATATTGTCGCAAATTAGAAAATATGCCAGTGTGTTAGTAGAAGATTACCCGTATTACAATATGAGTCTCAAAAATATTTGTCAAAATAAAAGAGATGACGTAATAAATTGAACATATCAATAATCCCCGTAATCTTTATACCAGAAGGTCGTAATTGATTCCAATATGTGCCAATATATATCAAAATATATGCCAATATACCTGTACTACTTATATTCTCGTAGATTAGAAGATATATCCGTGCATTTGTAGAAGATTACTCGTACAACGTACTATGTATGAGTTTCAACAATTTTCGTCATAAATAAACAATGGCTTAATAATTTGAAAATATCAATAATCCCTGAATCAACAGTCCCCGAAAATATCAATGATAATAGTGTTTAAACCTGAAGATCGTAATTGATATTATTCAGTCAAAAATGTAATGGCAATGAAATTTATTTTATATACATATCTTTATTACTCAAATCGGAAAAGATTTAATAAAAATCGTATGGCACATAACACATTGGATCCGTTGCTAAGCGACATGATATCATTTGCTCCAAATAAATTGATGGAAATCATATCGTCTGAATAATGCTATCTCCATGGAAGGTTTGGGGACATTTTCGTCTATTTAGCGATAACTTAAAAAATCGCCAAATTTATCGCCAAGTGGGACTATAGAACTGATAGTCCCATTTTGCTACAAATTGACGAAACATCATCACAATACTATCCCCTAACAAAACACAATTAATTTTATTTATTAAGCGCAATTTTATCAATTCCATGATATTTTTATGGATTTACAAATATTTTTATCAATTTGGTGATATTAAAAAAATTCGTTAAATGTGTTACTAAGTAGGATTTACGGACTGACCGACAAATGCTACCGAAACATCATTTCAGTACTCTATTCTAAAAAAACAAATTTAATTTCATAGATTTGCGTCATTTTTATCAATTTGGAGACATTTCCGCTAATTTGGTAAAGTTTAAGAAGAGTTACCAAGTTAGCGATATTCCGCCAAATTCGTAGCTCCCAATTTGCAGATCTGGGGAATAAAATATCCTGATCACGTTTGTATATACTAAATGAAAACACTAAAATTGTATAAGATAACCCGTTCTACTCTTTTTTTGTTTCAACAATCGGCTAATAGATTTTATTGGGTGAACACAATATATGAGTTTATTAGCTAAACACAATATATGAGCTTGAAACCTCTTTGCTAAAATAAATGAAAGTGATTTACGCAGTCCGCAATTTATATAATTAAAAGAACAATCAAACCGTTCATTTATAAAATATATTTTTACATCCATTTATTTATTATTCAAACAGAAAAAATAATAATAAATATTAACAACACATTTAATTTCATTCCGTTGCCGAGCAACATGATATATGATAGAATCTTCCTCGTAAAATGCGAAATTAAATATCCATTTTGATTTCTGTATGCTTTTCATCCTTGAGTAAAAGCTTATGAAAGAGGAACGAACCATGGAGGTAGATTTTTCCATTTAAATTCATGTTTCAAACAATTCATGTTTTCCTATAGGGACTAATTAATGCAAAAATCCTGCACCAAACTCGGAAATAAAGTTTTATTTCATTTTGACGTTTTAAACAAACGATTTTCATCCTTTCCGTTTGGATAAACCACGGAGTTGGAGAGTAGAACTCTTAGGAAAAAGTTCCGTTTTTCATTAATATCTCGACAACCCCTAATCTCAGAAACTCGAAACTTGGACTAAATTTATAGGAGGCTATTTTAAGGCTATCCACTAACTTTCATTAAATTCGGTTCAGCCGTTTTCCGTGATGATGAGACAAACGAAAATTTCGTATTTTACTAATATCTCGAGAGCCACTACTCGTAGAAACTCAAAACACAGACTAAATTTTAAGTGGGGCTATTTCTAGGCTACCCACCAAATTTCATCAAATTCGGTTCAGCCTTCCGCCCGTGATGATGGGACAGACAGACAGACAGACAGATTTTCAATTTTATTTATATAGATTGAAACCCTTAGATTTCAAAAATTGCCATTAAAACAATCAATCTGATGTACTATTGCTATTGTGTGTAGTAGCAATAAAACATTTTAAACGAGTATTAAACATTTAATTATATTTTAAACTTTCAGTATGCGTTTTACGGTCTGATATACTTATTTTATCGTATCACGTAACTCTTTATTACATCTATATTTAAATTTTTGTAGAATACTTTCAATCCGAAACTGCCACAGCGACATCTTTGCCTGAATTTGCATATTTTACTATTTGTACATTTAAATTTTATGTTACTCCGTTTGTAAAATATTTTTCAACATTTGTTATTTCGAGCGTTAGACTGACTATAGGTTTAAATCACGGTATTTTTTCCAGTTTGTTCCACATGAAGTTGCACAAATTTGTTGACGTAAAAATGACATTTCTTTAAGGCATAAAGTAATTAAATTAACTCATTTTGACAGTGTCCTATTGAAATTCGTTTTTCTGACCAACCTGCAGTTCCATTTTAAATTTCTCCGACAAACAGGGCCTTCGACATGAGTAGAGGGGGCGGAGGACAAAAGTATGTAAACTCATAAAAGTATTTAAGCTTGTCAAGTAAAGGGAAACAGACGCTCTTCGAATATTACCCAGCATGTTTTTACTTTCCCTACAATACATGACAACGCATAGGGAAATTATTGAAATCGTGCCGAAAATCGAAATCTACACTTTTTGAGCACTCTAAAACCTGAAAAAACTATTTTATCATTTCATCTGTATGTGTGTCATTGCAATTTATGTATCCACTCTAGTTGAAAAAGAAATTGACTAAATTTCACTAAATCTGATAGATAAGGCACTTGTGCTTTACCCTGGTGCTGATTAGATTTTGGTACGATTAAGAAAAAAGAACTTGCCTTTTTTTTTGCGAAATGGCCGCAAAATTCATTAAAGACTTTTTATTAAAATTATTATTAAATTTATTAAAATTATTATTAAATGTATTAAAATTCATTAAAAAAAACATTACAATAAATGACGAAACATACTCAAATGTATCAATTAAATGCTTATTTTATGCATAATTTTTGACGACAAAAAAAATAAAACCAACCCCATAACTCTAGGACTGGTCGTTCTCGGGATATTTTAGTTTTTTTCGCAATTTCGACACGCCGTCTTTAAAAATACGCCCAGTTGCCGATTAAAAAAAAAATTTAATACATCTATTTCTTAGGATTGGTTTTAGATAGAACTTAGACGATTACTGTTATGGGTTCAGCATCGAAGTCCAGAAGTTTAGGAGGGTCCATTACGTATTTCCATTTCCGGTTCTGGATATGTCACTTCCGGTTTTCTAAAAATTCGCATGACTGTACAAAATAAGCATGCAGAAGCGAATATATATATATATATATATATATATATATATATATATATATTTATATATATATAAATATGTATAAATGAGTGAATGTTACAATATTCCAGAAATCACACGAATAAGGCGCTATGCTGCACTACAATGTGGATTTTAATATTAAACTAGAAAAGTATGAAAATGAAAGAAAGCAATATATCAAAGAATGGCCGGGGGGGTTGTGACCCCCACTCCCCGGTTAAGCTTGCTTTGCGTCTAGACAACACTCCCGGTAGCCGATATATTGCACAAAAATGAATACCGAAGTATCAAAAATTTAAAAAGGATTTAAAAAGGATTTTAAGATGGAGGTTGCAGAACATAAAAATGTGTGGAGTACTCAGAAGACTCTTATACTAAACTGTACTATTGTCTAAACTGTACTATTGTCTAACCAAGCTTAACCGGGGAGTGGGGGTCACAACCCCCCCCCCCCCCGGCCATTCTTTGATATATTGCTTTCTTTCATTTTCATACTTTTCTAGTTTAATATTTATATATATATATATATATATATATATATATATATATATATATATATATATATATATATATATATATTGTCACAATATAGTAAAAAATGATTTATTCAATGCTTCCATTCTAACTCCTACAGTATATTCCTTGATGCAAACTCATTCACACAAAACTACACGCACACAGAGGGGTATACACAAAAACAAACACTCCCTCAACTTAGACTTCACATCTCAAATAAATCATCAATGCACACTTTTTGAATCAAACTATAATTGGAAACATATTAGAAACTGGGTTTTCTCCATCAAAAAACCACATTTAAATAAACTTTTTTATTCACTCATAGATCTCAATAATAAAAAGCACTTTGGACACCTAGTTTTTGACCTATTACTAACAAGAGCAAGACTTCTAGGAGTACAACTCACACATTCACACAAAAAAGAAAAACCAACCAATCTTATTTTGTTATTAATTACACAAATCCTATATTTAATTATTTCAACTTCACACAAATTTTTAAAAATTTCCAATCCTTTTTTCCTATTAAAAATGTTAACATAGTAAAAGCATATAAATATCCAGTACCTTTAGGACGTAAAATATATAACTATAATCGTTTATCAAAACAATTGAATAATTCTGTATCTTGTTCGTGCAATGAAACCTGCTATCTTCCCTTTATTGACCCACAACATGGACACATAATCACCGGAAATCTTGATTTAATACAGGAACCTCATCTCAAACAATTTCTAAGCTATGGATCCAAATACAGAATACCTCTTCTTTATAATAAAAAGAAAATAATACAAGCTTTTGACATAGATCTAGACAAATATATATTTAAAATGTCAGGTAAATCCCACTGCCCATTTGAAGCCTTCAGGAGCTGGAAAGCACAAATAACTAGGCATGTAAAACATTTGATCCAACACTTTCCCATTCCAATATATAAGCATAATTACCAAGAAATCGTTAAAGAAATCAAGTCACTACAAGACAAATTTGTAATCACATATGTTGACAAGGCATCCAGTAATTATGCGTTTATTTGCAAAAAATTTTATTTGGACGAGCTTAAATTGCAACTCAGTACCTCTCTTTCTTTAACTCCTTTATACACTCATATCAATGTTATAAATGAACAAATAATAGCTTACTACAAACTTCTTAAACAAAAATACAATCTCAATTTTCCTTACTTGGTACTTATACCTAAATTCCATAAAACACCTATTTCATTTAGAACAGTCACTATAGGATTTAATTCATATACCAATGCAGCTGACAAACAACTTCTAATCATACTCAATCTAATTTATGATTATTTTACTGCACAAAAAACACATATAATCAAAAATAGTATAGAACTAATGAATAAAATAAAACTAATCCCTTACATACATGATGTAAAAACTTTTGATTTCAAAGACCTATTTAATAATATAGACATTAATGATTTATATAAAGTCATACTACTTTTATATGAACAATTCACTCAAGCAAAAACATATCATTTCCAAAATTCAAAACTTTATTAAAATTCATTTTGTTCAAACAGTATATAGTTCAAGGAAAATGCATATACAAATTAAATAAAGGAATACCACAGGGAGGTAAATCATCCACCATACTGGCCAACCTTTATCTACATTTTTACGAAAATCAGAGCCCTTTCAACAGTCATATAATATACAGATATATTGATGATGTTATTATTATTGGAATTACTAATGAGGCCAATGAATTAAATTTTGATTTCTATCCACCTAATCTACAACTCATTGAAAATGTATATACATCCAACTGGATTAATTTTCTAGACGTTAGTTTAACAATTAAAAATGCAAATACAGTAAAATTTAAAATCTATGACAAAACAGAAACTTATAACTTCAAAGTAAATAAACTTCAACATTTCTCTTCCAATCTTTCCAAATCTGTATATAGAAATATTATTAATAACCAGTTATTAAGAATCAAAATGTTAAGCACACCTTGTTACTACAAAGAACATCTTCATAAATTCATAAACACCATTATCAAAAATAACTACCCGCCCAATCTTATTTTTTCTTTTATTAAAACACATTTTAAATTTAAATTAAAAAACTTGCAACGATTACAGCAACATATTGACAAATCATACTCTAGCATTTCTCAATAATTCATAATCTCCATGTCTTCTAACAGTTAAACAATTCGTATAATTCCCTTTAACCTGCTTTGAGAAAACTGCTTAGTCAATAACAAAAAAATTCAGTGTAACCTGTTCTGAGATGATCGGTAATACACATGCTTTTCCAGAAGTACCACAGTACTAGGGGTAGATATATTTTCATTTTATTTTCATTATATTCTTTTGATATTACTTTATAATACTTTGCATCCTCATTACAATAATTAGCGACAAGCTGGTGTAACAGAATATTTTATATCCATGTTTGATTTTTTTGTGTAATTGATCCACTTTGTCTTTTCTTCTACGTCGGGCCATTTACATTATTTCTGTAATACATTTTACAGTTGTGTAAACAGAAACGTAGAATCAGCATTAATGAAACATGTATGGCCCTTGATAACGTACATGGTTTCAGAAATGCTTTTCATATTCATTTTATTCCTTTTATATTCACTAAATTCCATTTATTCAATTTCCAAACTTCTTGCATAGCTCATTGTGATACACTAGGCTTCTGATTTGCAATTTTTTTACCTTTACCTACAGTTTACAAGCAATTTTCTTTGGTATTTCTCGGGTATCTATATATTACAAGTAATCATAAAAATCTTCAATTATATATATATATATATATATATATATATATATATATATATATATATATATATATATATATATATATATATATATATATAATGCTCAATAATTCCGTCGAAAATGAAGTGTAACGGCCATTTGCTACCATATCCAGACTCTTTCATAAATGTATTGTTTTATAATGTTTTTGAGGTTTAAAAAGAAAATTATATTTAAAAATTGATCGGACTTCCTCTGGCTCGCTTAATTTTCGAATATGATTTTTAAAAAATGCAATATGCTTTTAAATGTAAGTTATTAGCCTTATGACGTTCATTGACTTAATCGCTAAATTTGATCACGATAACTCTTAATTTGATCATTTACAGACACATAGACATCATTGAAAACCATGGTTGATTTGTATTTAGGGATACTCAAAATGTGTAAATCTACCAAAATTTGAGGGTCTTATTTTTGACTCCTTCACAATACTTTTCTTTTACGTATACTATGCATTCTGTACTTACATATACCATGTTGAGTTGCAAAGTTCACTTCTAGGATAAAGCTTATAATTCTGTCCCAGTAGCTCAACGGTAAGGCATTGGCTGGTCAGTGCGAAGATCCGTGGTTCGATTTCCGGTTGGGACAGCAAGACTCTTTACAATGGTAACCGAACAAATCAACAATATAGGTTAGTGAAAATATATCGGAGGTCTGAATGTGGCCCTAATACGACTAACATGGATTCAGTGGACTGGTGACACATTAAGCTCCGATTTCAAAATCGGGAGATCAAAGACCACGCAGGAAGTTATCCTGGGGTTAAAATAACAGCAAGAGGCTAACCTGAAGTAAAAATAACAAAAGGTGGTTAATCAGATTGTTAGTTGCACACCAATCTGACATTAGAGGGTGGAAAATGCAGAGTCCACTTCTACGGTAAGAGCTTGTAATTCTGTCCCAGTAGCTCAACGGTAGAGCATTGGCTGGCCAGTAGGAAGATCTGAGTTCTATTTCTGGTTGAGACAGCAAGGCTCTTTGTAAAATACGGAATGGACACTAAGGAGTGCCAGTCTCAAATTTGAGGAAAACAATAAAGTTTCTTTCCAGTCCCTGTCCAATCGACAGAAAAATGGTCTCAAAATCTAAAGGAAATATTTTTCTAGCTATTAATGCATGGGTTCTTATTTTGCCAACATAAAGTGTGTTGTGCATTTTCAATTTTTACGTCATATGTGTTATTTCCCAAACTCTAAAATAAAATTGCTCCTGACATGTTTTAAATGTCATTATTTATTTTCAAATAACGAAAAAGTCGATTTGTTTTATTCATGTTCTCAAATATAACATTCTTGTGTAAATTTACCCGATCAAAAGTTTTGAGCGCATAGAAAATGCTTAAATGAGCCTACAATGACAGTTTTCCTGACAAGCTAAACCCAAAGTAAAACTAAAAGGGAAATAAAACCCTATCAATCATTTAAATAAAAATACTATGAATTCATTTTCCTTGTAAATGCCAACAGCTACATAGGATTCATATATGGAAGAAATGAAACCCGTATTGAAGAATTCGGTTCTTTTTACTTTCCCTGCAATGCATAGTATATGTCAGCAGGTCACCCCTCTAAATTGTGGGCGCCCCCTACAAACATTTATCATGCCCACCCCTTGCCTATTTTATTTTATTACATATGTGAAAAAAAAATGAAAATCTGTCAAGAAGGGAGAAAAGAAATCTTTACTCTTTCCAAAGTTTTCACAGCTTAGTTATTCTGTACGGGCCTATACGGCAGTTGTTGAATAATAGAAGTTCTCTTTTAGTTCCATTCTCAATGCAATATCACTTAACGGGGTAGACATTTAGAGATATGTCTCAACGGAAAAATACACCCGACACTTGAGTGTCGCCAGTTGGAACAAAAGTATGTCTGCATTTTTCTTCATTTATTTACAAAGAAAACATTTTATACATTTATTTCGAATAATATATAATTAAAATTAAAGTTACTGGGTCGTTAGACGCTGTCTATATTGTATCTCCTGGTCCATAGCTTTTTAGATTTTTATATGGAAATTTTCATTTAAAAGAGAATGTTGTCATTTACACGACGATAACATGCTTCATTCTTGATATACTTTACGTTTTTTCAATCTGAAATAAAAATTCCTCATAGAAAATAAAAATATCCAGTATTCGTGCAGCTTAAACTGCTGCCAACGAATAAAACTAAAATAATTTCGTTAAATGCAGCATGCAATATAAATTAGACTTGCAATACAAATTATTCATTTAACATACAATACAATTATTTTTGCATACTGCATACTTACATTGCATACTGCTTTTAACGAAGTTAATTTAGTTTCCTACCCAGTACTATCAGTTGAGTGCATACTTCAGAAGTGCTTTTAACCGGAAATAAATAAATACCATTGTTTAAGAGTTATAAGGCGTACTTGAGATAGAGATTTCACATACAAATCAAATGCTAATTGAAATCAAGTCGAATGATATTTAGTTTAATTATTAAAATAAATGGACTTCAGATTTTAATTTTTGATATTTTCCTTTTAGAAAATCGAAAAGATTTTGTAAAAAATGGCGATTTTACATCCAATTTCTTATTTAGAAGCCAATGGCACCATTTGCAGGACAATCATAAGTGCTGTTTTCGCGATATTGCAGTTTTTGGATCTAACATGGTAAATAATCTTTAAAAAATTGTGTACACCCATTATTATGAGTATCAAAATAGCTCTGAGTAAAAATTTGTTCAAATATACCATCTTTTAAAATTACTAATAGGTATTACAATGTAATTGATTTCAAGCTATGGCGAGAAATTTGCCATCTAGGTTTTTTCCAAAATTGTTCTTTGAACCATTTATTTCTCAGGATCGGCTGTATATAGAGCTCAAATTATGACTGATATGGAGAGGGGTTGTTGTTGAAACCCAGACCGTCCGACCTACCAGAAAGGTGTAAGGTAACTGTTTGGACGGTCGGGAAGTGCCACCCAATTTAGACCGGAACCCAGTGGGGGAGGCATTCACAAGGACCGTACCCTCCTTCCCCTACCACCAACCTCTCGGAAGGACTTACGGACCCACATGTTTAACGTGATCGTACTCCGCGTGAACACGGCGGCAGTTTGGGCAGTGTCTGGAATCGAACCCGGGCCTACCGAGTGCAACTCCAGCGCGCTAACCACAGGGCTACCGCGCCCTGATATGGAGAGGGGTGGAACAGAGGAGCGAATTACTGTTCCATTCAGAAATGCTAACATAAATGACACTTACATGCACAGGAATCAAATGCACAGTCTATTCAAAATTCACCTCGTCAGCAATAATGCACAGTTTTTGACAGCTATTTATTTCTTTCCGTATACGAGTTTCGTTCGTTCCTGGTGTGGATTGCTACTATTTAGACAATGCTCTATGATTCTATTATTAACTTTTTCGGTGAGCTCACTTTATTTTCAAGTCCATTATCCTAAATTTTCAAATTATCCGCTAGGGGCATTACAATCACTTTTAAACGATCGAGCAGAGTCACCTTTTATTATAGATAGCTCTAACGTGTACACACCCATGGACAAAATCCGGCTATCATGTCTTAGGACGAGTCGAACGTTCTGAGTTTTCGATACCCATGGACTTTTCGTTAGGACGCTATTGGGGTGCTTAAAGACGTTCCTAAGGACACTGTATATTTTTAAACACAATTTAAAACAAGAAAGATCAATCATGCATAAAGCATTGATTATGAAACGTCCATAAAATGCGATACATTCAGCGGTGATATTTTTTAAATTATCGCAATAATACAATTTATTACATTTGAAAATTTCAACAAATGTAAATGAGCTTTATTCAAATAACATCATTGAAATATAAATCGCCTGGCTCTCTATATAAAAAGCAGTGAAAATTTCATTCATTAACCTTTTTCCATTCTTTTCATTCAGCGCCGATATTTTTAAAATTATCACAATACTACAATAATTTATTTTACTTAAAAATTTAAAAGTTCTGTATAACCTGTAAAAGTTCTGTATAACCTCATGCTTAAATCTTCATCGAAAAGGAAAATAGAATTATCTGCTTCTTTATGTAAAATCAATGAATGTTTCATTCATATCAGCGATATTGCAGACTCCATGAGCTAAATAATTTTGCGTTAAATAAATGCAGCAATTCTTATACAACTCATTCTACATCTTTCGGTATTTACATTCTCCATAAGTGAAAATTAGGCTTCGTTGTAGAAATAATCAAAGTTGGATGATCATTTAAACTCAAATATGTTGTAATTACGTTGTTTCAGTATGTAGATGTACAGAATTTATGCAAAAATAAAGCGGTTTTAGGACGGATACAACACTCAATATGAATTAAAAAGAACTTTAAAAATCACGATTTTGACACAAGATGAATGGCATTAATCATTTAAACTCAAATATATTGTAATTGCGCTGTTTCAGAATATACATGCACAGAAATTAAGCAAAAATAAAGCGGTTTTAGGACGGATTCAACACTAAATATAAATTAAAAAGAACTTTAAAAATCACGATTCACAAGATGGATGCTAAATTTTATTTTGAAGTGGGGCACGTGATCTCTTCATATAATATGGGTGTAATTATTATTTTAATTTTTATTTAAAAAACTACCGAATTTTGCTGAAATTATATATATATATATATACATATATATATATATATATATATATATATATATATATATATATATATATATATATATATTAATATTTACAAATGGCCAGGCACTTGATACTCATCATTCGCCTATACATCGGCCAGAATCGTGAACCGTTTAGCCGTCACATGACGTTTCCTGGCGCACCAGTGGGGACGGAACACACTGCTCCCAACGACACAACATCCATGTCTAACAGTGGGACTCGAACCCCCAACCCGGCAGCCGAACGAGAGCGAGGAAACGCTTGCCTTGACCGCTCGGCCACCGCGTCGGCTTTTTTATATTTTTTATGGGATAATTTGTAAATTTCCTAAAACTCTCGAAGCAATTTGTGAATATTAAATTTGCTTAAAAAATGTTTGAAAAATTAGATCTCATAGGGTTCAATGTATTTGATTTTTTCAATCCGGATTCAAAACGGAAAACTATATTCATTCCGGAAAACTATATTCATTTATATTCCCATAGGTCCCGTCTGAACAACATACTAAAATTTTATTTGGATAAAGTCATTTTTACGGGAGTTATCGTGCTAAGAGACAGACAGAATGAATAAACAAAGTCATAAACACTTTTCAACTATGTTGTAAAGTGTTAAAAATGGCGGTGGCTTTAGTCCAACGGGACCGAAAATGGTTTTACATGAATAACATTTTGTAAAATAAAACTCCAGTAAAGTTCAATAAGTTTATTCAATTTTTAACACTTTACAGCAAAGTTGAAAAGTGTTTATGACTTTTTCATTCTGTTTGTCTGTCTGTCCGTTAGTACGATAACTGCCGTAAAAATGACTTAATCAAAATGAAATTTTATTATGTTGTTCAGACAGTCTGTAGGACCTATGGGAATATAAATCAATAATATCACCCAATTAGTTTTGGATTGAACCCGGGTTGAAAAAATGAAATACATTGAGCCCTATGGGACCTAATTTTTAAAACATTTTTTAAGCGGATTTAAAATTCACAAATTGCTTCGAAAATTTTAGGTAATATTCAAATTGTTCAATAAAATATATAAAAAAAATTTAGCGAAATATATTCAGTAGTTTTTTAAATAAAAATTAAAATAATAACACCTCTTATATGAAGCGATCACGTGACCATGATATGAAAATATCACGTGACCCACTTCAAAATGATATATGGCATCCATCTTGTCTCAAAATCGTGATTTTTAAAGTTCTTTTTAATTCATATTGAGTGTTGTATCCGCCCTAAAATCACTTTATTTTTGCATAAATTCTGTGCATCTACATATTGAAACATCGCAATTACAATATATTTTAGTTTAAATGCTCATTCAAATTTGATTATTTCTACAACGAAGCCTATTTTTTACCTATGTAAAATGTAAACAGCAAAATATGTAGAATGAGTTGTATTAGAATTGCTGTATTTCTTTAACACAAAATCATTTAGTTCATGGAGTCTGCAGAGCTGATATGAATCAAATATTCATTGATTTTACAAGCAGAAGGACGATTTTTTTCGATGAAGTTTTACGCAGAGTGTAATAACGTGTAGCTCCATGGTCTTAATTTTTAAATAAAATAAATTATTATTGTATTCTGATGAATGACATGAATGGGAACATGTTATGAATGAAATGCTGTTTTTATAGAGAGATCCAGGAGTGTTATTTTTTCTATGACGTCATTTGAATGAATTTCAGTTGTTTTCGATGAAGTTTTCAAATATAATAAATTATCGTAGTATTATGATAGTTTTAAAAATATTTCCGAGGAATGTATAGCATTTTAGAGATGTTTAAACCAGTCAATTTATAATTCAATTATGTTATTTTAATGAAGTTCATTTTTTTCGATGAAGGTTTAAGTTTTCAAATATAATAAATTAATGTAGTATTGTGATAAGTTTTAAAATATTACCGAGGAATGTATTGCATTTTAGACATGTTTAAATAAAATTGCATTGAAGTTGGAAAGTGTTTCATGATCAATGCTTTAAGCATGATTGATCTTTCTTGTTTTAGATTCATTTGCTTAGTTTACAGGCTTTCTAGGCACTACAACTTACTCTCTAACTGTTTATAGCTATCTAGCACTTTTAGTTTTCGTCCCAATTTCATCTGGAAACTGCGACCATAGACTTCACCTCAAAATGCCAAATTATTTTACTAACTGGCTTTGCGGGATATAAATTAAGTTTATACACTATATTTGACGAGATTTTACATTCAAGTTAATCTATAACCTTGCCTAGAGGAACATAAATACGTACTTGTATACGTACATTACCATCTATTCTGTTACCTCAACAATCTTTAGAATCCCCAAATTCATTTTATTTCCTAATTTTTAACACTTTACAAAAAAGTTGAAAAGTGTTTATGACTTTGTTCATTCTGTCTGTCTGTCTGTCCGTTAGCACGATAACTGCCGTAAAAATGACTTAATCAAAATGAAATTTTAGTATGTTGTTCAGACGGTCTGTAGGACCTATGTAAATATAAATGAACAATATCACCCAATTAGTTTTGGATTGAACCCGGGTTGAAAAAATGAAATACATTGAGCCCTATGGGACCTAATTTTTCAAACATTTTTTAAGCAGATTTAAAATTCACAAATTGCTTCGAAAATTTTAAGTAATATTTAAATTGTTCCATAAAATATATAAAAAAAAATTCAGCGAAATATATTCAGTAGTTTTTTAAATAAAAATTAAAATATTAATTACACCTCTTATATGAAGCGATCACGTGTATAATAATAATATATAATAATAATATATATTATTATATATATTATTATTATTATATATTATTATATATTATTATATTATTATATTATTATTATATATATATTATAATGGTCTTAATTTTTAAATAAAATAAATTACTTTAGTGTTGTGATGAATGAAATAAATGGGAAATTGTTTATGAATGAAATGCTGCTTTTATAGAGAGAGAGCTAGGCGTGTTATTTTTTCTATGACGTCATTTGAATTAATTTCAGTTGTTTTCGATGACGTTTTCAAATATAATAAATGATCGTAGTATTATGATAATTCTAAAATTATTACTGAGGAATGTATCGCATTTTAGTGATGTTTAAACCAGGCAATTTATATTTCAATGCCGTCATTTGAATGAAGTTCATTTTTTTCGATGAAGGTTTAAGTTTTCAAATATAATAAATTAATGTAGAATTGTGATAAGTTTTAAAATATTACCGAGGAATGTATTGTATTTTAGACATGTTTAAATAAAATTGCATTGAAGTTGGAAAATGTTTCATAATCAATGTTTTAAGCATGACTGATCTTTCTTGTTTAAAAATAAAACAAATGTATCGTACTGGTGCTTGTGTACCAATATTTCATCAAGGAATAAGTAAAACTGAGCTGCAACAATCGTGACATTTTAAATATAACAGCTTTCCCACCTATTCTAAAACCCAGGTTAACATGCTAAAATATCAAAATTAACTTCGAAAACTAACAGCTTTATCCAAAATCTAATTATATACACTTATATGCTTTTCAAAGAGCTAGAAATTCTTGTTTTGTATATAGCTAACACTTTAAGTTTTTAAAATACAAGCATTACAAACTTCAAAAACGGAAGATTTTTAATCTTCTTCAACTTGACAAGATGATTACTCGAAAACTATAAGAACTTTTTTTTTCTAAAAAAATAAATATATATTTAGATACTAAATTTTCTAGCACATATTTTTGTCACTTACTATTTATATCTATTTTTTATAGTTTCGAAGATATTTCGAGTGAAAGTAAGAAAATTGGGAAAATTAAAAATTTTCGAGTGAAAGTAAGAAAATTGGGAAAATTAAACATTTTCGGGTGAAAGTTAGAAAATTGGGAAAGTAGGAAAATTTTGAGAATTAAGAAAATCACATATGGATAGACAAATAAAAAAAGAGCTCGCTCGGATAGTTACATTTTAAGGTTTAAGAAAAAGAAATTTCAAAATATTCAAATTATTTTTATATATTCATAATCTGGACCTTATTTTCGACCAAACAAGAAAATTATTTACATTTTTTCTCTAATAGGTTTGGGGGTATAAGCCTCTAAAGTGTTTACGTTTCTCTAACGCTTCGACATCCCAAACATAGATGTTATTCACATAAAAATAATTTCATATTGTATGTAACAGTATTGTCTTTAACTGAGTTTATAAAAATTTTAGACATTCAAATTTTAATATAAATTTTATAACTAACTCAACTAAATAAATACAATTTTTATTTTGAAACGCTTTCAATCTGCATAATGAATGGGATTACCAAGAAGAGAGAGAGAGATTGTAAAATTCTTCGAATTTAAGTAGTCATAGTTTTGTTTCTGAAGTAGTTTCTCTTTTTTGATATGAAAAATGTATATTTGTTTGAATGTTAGGTGTAATAATTGGATAATAGTGCAAAATGTAGTGATAATCTGCATTGTTATACATCAAAACACTTTTGACCTTCATAAGTTTCGGATAAAGCTTTTGAACTTTTTTAATGAAAAATAACCCCAAACCTAACCAATAGGAAGTGTTTATAGTAACGCATGTATTTACTTAGCAAGAATAATAAGTGGGTCGGTTTTGCTCTTATTAAGACTAATCAAAGGTTCAATAAGTCTTCCATATAATCCTAAAATATTTCACCCTCTTGTTCAGTTCTTTCGTGAATTCAATTTAAACATGCTCAATCTAATGTTATTTCTATATATAGCCGTATCCGACTGGGCAAATTTAAAATCAGTTCTTAAGGTTAGGCTGGGGTATATTTTGTCTCCCTTATTTTCGATGACGGTAATTGGTGGCAAACATTTTCCCTGCTATTGTTTTTTGGAGGAAATTTCGCCTTGAAACATCTATTTCTTATGATCTGCGCTAGATAGACTGATATGGATTCAGCATAAAATTTTAAATGGAGTATAGGAGGTTTAATTAGGATTTGCATTTCGGGTTCTTCTCCATTTTCAATTCAAAAATAGGAATTTTACTTGAAATGTCTATTTCTCAAGATTGGCTATACATATAGATAGATCTTAGAGGATAACTGATATGGATTTAGCATTAAATTATGAAGGAGGTTTTACGGTTTACTAAGAATTTTCTCTTCTGGTTTCTTTTCAACTTTCGGTTCAAAAATTTTCTATGAAACATCCATTTTTCAGGATTGGTTTAGATAGAGCTTCGGTGATGGCTGATCTGTACTCAGCATTAAATTCTGAAAGAGGTTAAGGGATTCCCTAAAGGATTTCATTTCCAAGTCTGACGATGCCACTTGCGATTCAAAAATTTACATTTTCCTTGAAATGTATATTTCTCGGAATTTGCTATAGATACTGTTTAGCTGATGACTGATATGAATTTAGCATTAAATTTCGTAGAAGGTCGGAGGGTTCACTAAAAGTTTCCTCTTTTGGATTTTTTACACCTCCAGTTAAAAAAATGCCCTTGAAACATATATTTCTCAAGATTGGCTATAGGCTTAGATTGGTTTAGATGATGTGTGATATACATTCAGCATAAAATTTTAAAGGAAATTTGGGGTTCACAATGAATTTATATAAAGCTTAAATAATAATTGACATGGATTTAGTATCAAATTCCGGAGGCGGGGAGAGGACTCCCTAAGTATTTCCACTTTCCGTTCTGGAGATGTTACTTCCGATTGAAACATTTACAGTTTCCTGGAAGCATCTATTTCTCAAGAATGGCTATAGATAGAGCTTGGATGGTGACTATTATGGGTTCAGTATCTGTTCAATTCTGGAAGACAATGGAGGATTCACAAAGGATTTTTACTTACGTGCTTTTTCACTTTCAGTTTAAAAATGTTCTTCAAACATCTATTTCTCAGAATTGACTATAGATAGAGCATTAGATAATGACTGATATGGATTCACCATCGAATTCCAGCGTGAGTATGAGGTTCATCATGGTTTTCCATTTCCGGTTCTTGAGATAACACTTCCGGTTTTTCCGAAAATATGTATGACTACGAAATTCAAAGAATAAAAATGTCTAGAAGTTCGCCCAAAATGAAGTGTACACATTATTTACCACCCTACCAAGGTTCCTTCATAAATTTCTTGTTGTAAATTTTATATTGGTATTATATTGTTTGAGCATGCTCCCGGTATTAAAAATAGTAAAAAAAAATTTTAACTGCTTTATCTCAAACTGTTCTCAACTATAATTTTGCCCCTATATTTGGCAAGACTTTTTGTAACTCCTTATAATAACTCCTGGAACATTTTGCTCTTTGAATATTGCTTGTTTAGCGTGCTCGTGATTCCATTTGCAATTTCCACCCTGTTCAAAAGCTTACTTTGCTTGGCGGCTTATCCTGGACTCCATGGAAATGAAACCATTGCCCATGTACTTAAACTTTTAAAGTTTTACTTATTCCGTTTTTTCTGCATTATACTTTGTATATTTATATTTTATTTTCATGTAATATACTTATTTTATGCCTCTTCACTTCGTATGAATTTCCTTTTTGCCAATAGGCTATTATATTTGTAATATGCAAGTTTCGTTTGTGAGTTGGCTGTATATAAAACTCCATCAATGTGCTTATATTTATATTGTGCAATTTCATATACTTCTGATGAATGGCGTTTCACGACCGAAAGAGGTCGTGCATCAAATCTATGTAGTTTACGTCCTGTGTGTAAAAAAGCTTTTCATTTTAAAGTCTTTAAATATACTCATTATGGGGTGGGACAGCCCAGTGGTTAGCGGGCGGTGACTGCACTCTGACGTCCCGAGTTCGTTTCGCGGCCTGCTCAAACTGTCTCCGTGTTCACGTGGAGTACGGGCATGTTAAATATGTAGATCCGAAAGTCCTTCCGCGAGTTTGGGTGGCACTTCCCGGCCATCCAAACAGATATCTTACACATACGGGTAGATCGGACGGTCTGGGTCGAACAAGAAGAAGAAATATACTCATTAAAACTGTCTAGAATTTGTAATTTCCGAACAGATGTTGCCTACAGTTTCTTTGTAAAACAATCGTTTACAGCCTTTCGCGGTGCTAATGAGGTCGCTTGGGGTGTGATTTTGAACATGATGCGATTTTGGCTTTTGGAGTAATTACGGTGGAATGATTTATTGTGGAGGGGGAATTATTACTATTTGCATCTTCAGTTGGATAGTTTTCACTTATGTACACGTGACCCGAAGACACTTTGCACTTCGGGTGGATGATTTTCTTCTTCTTTTCGCATCCCTGATTCGATCCGTTTCTGAGGCGAAGCACAAGTCATCCTAGGTGATTGATTAGGTGTTGCAAAGGAATAAATCGCTTAGTGTAGACGGTAAGCCCAAAACCACAGGGATTATAGTAGCAAAGTGTAGAGATACATTTGGTACGCATTTTTGATGAATAATGTTTATAAACTCTTTTTCTTAATTATCACGAGCTGTTTTCAAGATATTTAAAATTTCACTTTATAGAGCGCATTATGCCTCAGACAAATTTAACTCATCGAATGATAAATGTTATAATTTCAAAAATTAAAAAATCCTTTTGAAAATATAATTTTATTGAAAAATGTTTCGAGAATAGCTAGCTATTCCATATGTATATTTTTTATTTAAAAAGCACTCGGTATCATTTACAGAACACGTTTACGTTACGTTTACACGTATACGTTGTTCTTGAGATATTTGCGACGTTTTTGAACTAAAATAGAAAAAATCATAAAAGAAAGAAATATAATTCATTATGTTATTAGAGCTATCAAATGAGTATTGATTAATTTTAGCGAGATCGAGTCGTGAAATCTTATTGATTAATTTTAGCCAGACAGAGTCGTGAAAGCACATTGATTAATTTTAGCGAGATCGAGTCGTGAAATCTTATTGATTAATTTTAGCCAGACAGAGTCGTGAAAGCACATTGATTAATTTTAGCGAGATCGAGTCGTGAAATCTTATTGATTAATTTTAGCCAGACAGAGTCGTGAAAGCACATTGATTAATTTTAGCGAGATCGAGTCGTGAAATCTTATTGATTAATTTTAGCCAGACAGAGTCGTGAAAGCACATTGATTAATTTTAGCGAGATCGAGTCGTGAAATCTTATTGATTAATTTTAGCCAGACAGAGTCGTGAAAGCACATTGATTAATTTTAGCGAGATCGAGTCGTGAAATCTTATTGATTAATTTTAGCCAGACAGAGTCGTGAAAGCACATTGATTAATTTTAGCGAGATCGAGTCGTGAAATCTTATTGATTAATTTTAGCCAGACAGAGTCGTGAAAGCACATTGATTAATTTTAGCGAGATCGAGTCGTGAAATCTTATTGATTAATTTTAGCCAGACAGAGTCGTGAAAGCACATTGATTAATTTTAGCGAGATCGAGTCGTGAAATCTTATTGATTAATTTTAGCCAGACAGAGTCGTGAAAGCACATTGATTAATTTTAGCGAGATCGAGTCGTGAAATCTTATTGATTAATTTTAGCCAGACAGAGTCGTGAAAGCACATTGATTAATTTTAGCGAGATCGAGTCGTGAAATCTTATTGATTAATTTTAGCCAGACAGAGTCGTGAAAGCACATTGATTAATTTTAGCGAGATCGAGTCGTGAAATCTTATTGATTAATTTTAGCCAGACAGAGTCGTGAAAGCACATTGATTAATTTTAGCGAGATCGAGTCGTGAAATCTTATTGATTAATTTTAGCCAGACAGAGTCGTGAAAGCACATTGATTAATTTTAGCGAGATCGAGTCGTGAAATCTTATTGATTAATTTTAGCCAGACAGAGTCGTGAAAGCACATTGATTAATTTTAGCGAGATCGAGTCGTGAAATCTTATTGATTAATTTTAGCCAGACAGAGTCGTGAAAGCACATTGATTAATTTTAGCGAGATCGAGTCGTGAAAGCTTATTGATTAATTTTAACGAGATCGAGTCGTGAAATCTTATTGATTAGTTTTAGCGAGATCGAGTCGTGAAAGCTTATTGATTAATTTTAACGAGGCCGAGGCGTGAAAGCTTATTGATTAATTTTAACGAGATCGAGTCGTGAAAGTTTATTGATTAATTTTAGCGAGATGGAGTCGTGAAATCTTATTGATTAGTTTTAGCGAGATCGAGTCGTGAAAGCTTATTGATTAATTTTAACGAGGCCGAGGCGTGAAAGCTTATTGATTAATTTTAGCGAGATCGAGTCGTGAAAGCTTATTGATTAATTTTAGCGAGATCGAGTCGTGAAATCTTATTGATTAATTTTAGCGAGATCGAGTCGTGAAAGCTTATTGATTAATTTTAGCGAGATCGAGTCGTGAAAGCTTATTGATTAATTTTAGCGAGATCGAGTCGTGAAAGCTTATTGATTAATTTTAGCGAGATCGAGTCGTGAAAGCTTATTGATTAATTTTAGCGAGATCGAGTCATGAAAGCTTATTGATTAATTTTAGTGAGATCGAGTCGTAAAGCTCACATTTGAATTATAGCGTTCACACCTTAGATAAACAAACATATACACAGAACTTACTCAGGGCGCGGTAGCCCATTGGTTAGCGCGCTGGAGTTGCACTCGGTAGGCCCGGGTTCGATTCCAACCACTGCCAAAACTGCCGCCGTGTTCACGCGGAGTACGATCACGTTAAACATGTGGATCCGTAAGTCCTTCCGAGAGGTTGGTGGTAGGGGAAGGAGGGTACGGTCCCTGTGCATGCCTCCCCCACTGGGTTCCGGTCTAAATTGGGTGGCACTTCCCGGCCGTCCAAACTGTTGCCTTACACCTTTCTGGTAGGTCGGACGGTCTGGGTCTCAACAACAACAACAGAACTTACTCAATGCGAATGAATTAGAATGAATGAATTCAATAAATTAGAATGCGCTTGAAAGTATCTTTGTCAAAATTTTAATTAAGCTTTTATAGAAATAATATTTTTATCTATGCAAAGTATGAGAAAATAAAATATATAAGTGAAATATGATTGTTTTCAACTAACGTATATAATGTCGAATTTGCATCCAGACCAAATTGAGAACCCTTGTGGCCAACTATTAGATCGCGAGCCAACCTTGAGGAATAATAATCTAGATTATATTTACTTCCTTTTTACTTCTTCGTTAATGTATAGTGTATGCAAAAAGCGTTGTGATGAGGCCAAACATCTGACTCTCATATTTTGAAAAATCTACACGATATGAGTAACCCGAAAATCGAGTAAACCTATTTTGTTAATGATACCCGTGTATTTGTCTGTCTGCCTGCACCACGAACGAAACATATCTCTCGAAAAAATTGGGTAAATCAAATGAAGTTTGGTACGATTATTTCAATCGATGTATATCTGCGAGGCTTACTAAATTTTGTAGTCAACGGTCCATGAGATGGCTGAAATGTTTCGAACCAATTTTACTTTTCCTGCAATACATGGTAATGTATAGGGAAAGTATTGGAATCATGCCGTAAATCGCAACTCGAGTTTTCGACAGATCTACACGTTTCGAGACCTCTAGAATGCGAAAAAACTATTTTTAGCGTGACGTCGGTGTGTGTGTCTGTGTGTCCGTGTGTCTGTGTGTCTATCTATCTCTCTGTGTGTCTGTCTGTGCAGATTTTGTATCCACTCTAACTAAAAAACTAATGGACCGAATTTCATAAAATTTGGTAGGTAGATCACTTGTGGGCGAGTCTGGTGCTGATTAATTTTGGGTACGATTCGGGATAAAAGAACCCGCCTTTTTTTGCGAAATGGCCCGCAAAAGCTTGTATCCACTCTAGCGGAAAATCTAATGGACCGAATTTCACAAAATTTGGTAGATAAGTTACCTGTGGGATAATCTGATGCTGATTAGATTTTGGTATGATTAGAAAAAAAATAACCTGCCTTTTTTTGCAAAATAGCCAGGAAATATCGACAAAATCTAAACTGAAGAACTACGTATGCTCAAATATATCTACGTGGATATAAGTCTGCAGGGAAAGTCATGTGCTGCACACATCAGATTTTTACTTTCCCTGCAATGCATGGTAATGTATAGGAAAAGTATTGGAATCATACCGAAAATCACAACTCGAGTTTTCGACGGATCTACACGTTTCGAGACCTCTAGAATACGAAAAATCTAATTTTAGCGTGACGTCTGTGTGTGTGTCTGTCTGTGTGTCTGTCTGTCTGTCTGTGAAGATTTTGTGTCCACTCTAACTAAAAAACTAATGGACCGAATTTCATAAAATTTGGTAGGTAAGTCACTTGTGGGCGAATCTGGTGCTGACTAGTTTTGGGTACGATTCGGGATAAAAGAACCCGGCTTTTTTTTTTTTGCGAAATGGCCCGCAAAAGCTTGTATCCACTCTAGCTGAAAAACTAACGGATCGAATTTCACAAAATTCGGTAGATAAGTTACTTGTGGGTCACTCTGGGGCTGATTAGATTTTGGTACGATTCGGAAATAAATAACCTGCCTTTTTTTGCAAAATGGCCCGCAGAATTCTAAAATAAAAAACTACGTATGCTCAAATATATCCATTAAATGCTTGTTTAATACGTAATTTTTAACGAAGAAAAGAATAAGATCAACCCCGTTTCACTAGGACTAGCCGTTTGCGAGATATTTTAGTTTTTCCGTATTTTCTCTACGCCACCTTTGAAAAGAAGTCCAGTTATCAAATGAGAACGAAAATTGATTTAAAAGTGAATTAAATTTAATTAAAATAAAGAGAACGTGAATATAAGTCTGCAGGGAAAGTCATGTGCTGCCCACATCAGCTTTTTAAAATTTAAAAATAGCAAAAGAAATATTATAAAATTATAGTTATGCTAAATAATGTTATGAAAATCTGTATTTTATATGTGATTTCTTTTACAAAAGAGCGTCATTATACATAAGATATTTACATCGAGAAATATTATAGTCGAGAAATTGTGCATATTTGATCTAAAATATGAAAAGATATAAGAAAAATAATATTACACTTAGGGCATCCTATGTAAGTACTTAGAAACAGTGAATCGATCCAGTTGATTAGGAGTCCTTATCAATATATTGAAAGACTTTTTTTTCGTTTTCAAATAGAACGCGAGATTGCTTAAACTAGTGGAGAAAATGGAAAGAAATTTGGTACGATTAATTTAAGAGATATATGGCCTATTTATTTATTTTTCTTAGATTTATCTTTTTGCACAATTGAGTAATGAGAGTTTGTAATAGCCCTACAAAATTTTAATATACTTATTTGTAGGGAAAATCATGTGTGTGGGTACATAAGATGTTTTGGTAGAGTATGCAGGAGCAAAATAATTCTTTTGCACAATACTGTTTGTAAATATAGAATACACTTAAAATGTTATTTACATTCAATTTTAATGTATAATACTAGGATCTCGCATTAAAAAGATTTTCGCTAAAGTAAAAAATCTGATGTGGGCAGCACATGACTTTCCCTGTAGACTTATATCCACGTTCTCTTTATTTTAATTGAATTTAATTCACTTTTAATTCAATTTTCGTTTTCATATGATACTAGGCTTACTTTCAAAGGTGGCGTAGAGAAAATACGAAAAACTAAAATAACTCGAGAACGTCTAGTCCTAGTGTAATAGGGTTGGTCTTATTCTTTTCTTCGTTAAACATTATGTATAAAACAAGCATTTAATAGATATATTTGAGCATACGTAGTTCTTTAGTTTAGATTTTGCCGATTTTTGCTGGCTATTTTGCAAAAAAAGGAAGGTTATTTTTTTCCAAATGGTACAAAAATCTAATCAGCCCCAGGGTGACTCACAAGCGACTTATCTACCGAATTTTGCAAAATTCGGTACATTCGTTTTTCAGCTAGAGTGGATACAGACAATTTTTGCGGGCCATTTCGCAAAAAACGGCGGGTTCTTTTATCCCGAATTGTACTCAAAACTAATCAGCACCAGAGTCGTCCACAAGTGACTTACCTACCAAATTTTATGAGATTCGATCAATTAGTTTTTTAGTTAGACTGGATACAAAATCTGCACTGACAGACACACACACAGACGTCAATCTAATAATAGTTTTTCGTATTCTAGAGGTCTCGAAACATGTAGATCCGTCGAAAACTCGAGTTGCGATTTTCGGCATGATTCCCATACTTTCCCTATACATTACCAAGTATTGCAGGGAAAGTAAAAATTGCTTAAAAGAAAAAGAAATAGTTTTCTTATCCACTACAATGCAAGGAAGGTTCAGTGAAAAAACACTTAGCAATACTGTTTGCCTTCCATTATATTTTAAAATTAGTTTTAAAATTGTCAGAATTATTAGCAAGTTAGCCATAACTTCTGAGAGGTGATTTTCTCTCCTATCAATAAAAAATATTTTTCTTTCCTAATGGAACTGTATTGAAAAGTTTAATAATTGAAGCATTTATCAAAATCCTTGTCAATACGTATAATCGTATATTGGATAAACTAAACGAGCTAAAATTGCCGTTTGAAAGAACATCAAAATTGTGCCGAAGTCCAAGAAGTAAATAAATCTTCATAGTTTGTTACTGATGGATGGATAGTCACTTGTTGGATTTTTCTTTTGTCTCTATTATTCAAAAATGTTCTTTTGTTTTCAATTTAGGTTTCTTTGGAGCTTTACATATCAATACACATTCCTGTAATATGGTTAATAATTCATCAATGACACTCTCCGAGGTATAGAATACATGACGACGTCTAATTATTTGCTTCACTGTTTTGATATTTGTCTGCGCTGAACGTTGTCTTAATAGCTGCATTTTATTTGTTTTCCCCTGTTTGTTTCTCAAGTCCATATTATCTGTTATTTTTTTTTCGTTTCACTTCTCTTTCGCAACACTAAGGGGTGCTACCATATTGAATTTTGTCATTCAACCATTTTACTGTTTGACCTGTATGGTCTGGTTTTTATTTGTGCATTCAGATCCAGGCTTGTTTGCACTGAAGTAAAAAAAAAAAAAAAAAAAAAAAAAAAAAAATTCCGAAACGTACGTCTGATTACTAAACCTTATTTGCTCAGCATTTTACGCTGTGATCCAGTGTATTATCGACTGTGTGTAAAGTCAAGTTCTATACTTTAGATGAAATGCATACCACATTTTTTATAAGTCATATATTCATGATGTAAGAAGTTTAAAAAATAATTTACTTAACAATTGATTTCAGAATACGCATTTTTATTTTCAATTTCTAAATATTTCTGGTGAGATTTGCCTAGAGAAAACCTGGAAAAAGTTTTGATTGAAAAAAGCATGGTTTACAAAGCAATTCTACGAATAGTTAAACGTATTTGATATTCTGAAAATGTTTCTCCTGTTTGTTCTTTACTGTTCATTTAAATGCAGGTATTATATTTATTGTGAAATCAGCAATTGCAAAAAAAAAAAAAAAAAAAAAATTCTGCCATCCTGGAATAGCAAAGTTTCCTATTACAAGCAAATCATTGCAAAAACATCTTATACAGGGTTGATAAAATAAGACTGGCCCGGAAAAGTTTTTTCGGAATTTCGTGAAAACGAAATCTAAACAGCAAGGCGATCATTAGAAGACTTCCGGGCCAGTTTTATTTTATCAACCCTGTATGTTAATATCTTTAAGTACAACACGAAAATTATTGCTAGTGACATTTTTCAAAGTATTTGAGCAATAGAAAGTTGTAGAAAATACGTACTTGGCCCGAGCTATATATTCAGCTAAAGGAATCCTATAATAAAGGATTCTAAATAATTTGCAATATACAGATTTCATATGAAAGTCCTTAAGAACTCCAATAACTTTGTAAGAAAAGGTTTATGAATGTACATGGTGGGTCTATCGATAGTAAAGTGGCCATGCTCAATCAAATGAAAGGGTTTGCAACGTCTCTAGCTAGAGTTCCTACACTTTAAAACATTTGCAAGCATGTTGCTGAAAGTTTCAAGGGAATCAGTTTCTGTAATGGGGAGAAATATTTCTGATATTTCTGATATTTGCGATAACACACACACACACACACACATATATATATATATATATATATATATATACACATATATACACACACATATATATATATACACACACACACACACACACACACAGACATATATATATATATATATATACAGAAATAACCCTTCGGCAAACGATAATTTGCTGAATATCTCAGAAGTGTATCTAGAATTTTCATACACGCCTGTAATTGCGGCCTAGGTGATAGTTTGCTGAAATTATCAACAAAGTAGCTGAAAAAATGAGCAAAGCTTTCAGAATGTTTTACAGTTTATATAAAAAGGCATGACCTATATGTCAAACATGCTGAATCGAAGGGAAAAACACTTTAACGACAGGGAGTGAGAACCGGCACCACTGACCTCCAGAATCTGCTTGATGGTCTCAGTGTAAGGCACCTGCTTTTGCGCACTTATAGCCGATAGCGGCAAAAAAACGATATTTTTGCATTTATCTTTTCTACAATTTATCCATTTTCTTCTTCTTCCTTATTCTTTCGGGAATCTAAACATTTGTATCCCTTTTCAGGAAATATTAAAGCAATTTACGGCCAAACAACCTCTTATTGTTTTGAGAATTTATACCAGAATGCTCGATATCGAATCACTGCGTAGTAGTAAATCAATGTGCAAGCAAGATTCAATATGACGGATGCTCTAGCTCTCTATATAGAGAAGCCTTACCCCTAGCAGAAAAATAAAAAAAATCTGATGTGGGCAGCACAGAATTTTCCTTATATAATGCAATAAATTGACTTCTTTCACAGTATAAGCTCCGGGGCCAACGGCCGTACCGTGCTGAAAACACCGGTTCTCGTTAGATCACCGAAGTCAAGCAGCATCGGGCGCGGTTAGTACTTGGTGGGTGACCACCTCGGAACACCGCGTGCTGTTGGCCATCTCGGGTGCGGTATCCCCGTGGTTTGCGCGCTAGATTTGCACGCTACCACAAATGCCGCCGTGTTCATGCGGAGTACGATCACGTTAAACATGTGGGTCCGTAAGTCCTTCCGAGAGGTTGGTGGTAGGGGAAGGAGGGTACGGTCCCTGTGGATGCCTCCCCCACTGGGTTCCGGTCTAAATTGGGTGGCACTTCCCGGCCGTCCATACAGTTACCTTACACCTTTCTGGTAGGTCGGACGGTCTGGGTCTCAACAACAACAGTATAAGCTCCACCGAAGTCAAGCAGCATCGGGCGCGGTTAGTACTTGGTGGGTGACCACCTCGGAACACCGCGTGCTGTTGGCCATCTCGGGTGCGGTATCCCCGTGGTTTGCGCGCTAGATTTGCCCGCTACCACAAATGCCGCCGTGTTCATGCGGAGTACGATCACGTTAAACATGTGGGTCCGTAAGTCCTTCCGAGAGGTTAGTGGTAGGGGAAGGAGGGTACGGTCCCTGTGGATGCCCCCCCACTGGGTTCCGGTCTAAATTGGGTGGCACTTCCCGGCCGTCTATACAGTTACCTTAAACCTTTCTGGTAGGTCACACGGTCTGGGTCTCAACAACAACAGTATAAGCTCCGGGCGCGGTAGTCCAGTGTTTCGCGCGCGTGAGTTGCACTCGGTAGGCCCAGGTTCGATTCCGCCACTGCCAAAACTGCCGCCGTATTCACGCGGAGTACGATCACGTTAAACAAGTGGGTCCGTAAGTCCTTCCGAGAGGTTGGTGGTTGGGGAAGGAGGGTACGGTTCCTGTGGATACCTCCCTGGGTTCCGGTCTAAATTGGGTGGCACTTCCCGGCCGTCCAAACAGTTACCTTACACCTTTTCTGGTAGGTCGGACGGTCTAGGTCTCAACAACAACAGCAACAGTATAAGCTCCAGGGATGCGGTAGCCCAGTGGTTAGCCTGCGGGAATTACACTCGGTGGGCCCGGGTTCGATTCTCTCCGCTGCCAAAACTACCGCCGTGTTTACGCGAAGTACGATCACGTTAAACATGTGGGTCCGTAAGTCCTTCCGAGAGGTTGGTGGTAGGGGAAAGAGGGTACGGTCCCTGTGGATGCCTCCCCCACTGGGTTCCGGTCTAAATTGGGTGGCTCCTCCCGGTCGTCCAAACGGTTACCTTACCCCTTTCTGGTAGGTCAGACGGTCTGGGTCTCAACAGTACAAGTCCGTAAGTCCTTCCGAGAGGTTGGTGGTAGGGGAAAGAGGGTACGGTCCCTGTAGATGCCTCCCCCACTGGGTTCCGGTCTAAATTGGGTGGCTCCTCCCGGTCGTCCAAACGGTTACCTTACCCCTTTCTGGTAGGTCAGACGGTCTGGGTCTCAACAGTACAAGCTCCGCGGCACAATGCTATTAACGTCGGTACATTTGGCGCTTTTTCGGATGATAACATGAAAAACTATTTGAGTAGCCAATTAACTTATATTTAACGAAATTTAAATTGACAAATATTAATATTGATAGCATCCGCAATAAGCAATTAGTCTATTAAAATATTTTAATATTTAATTCATCATTTGGCGTCATATTAGTTAATTTTGCATTTTTTCTGCAATTTTGACCATATTTTCGTCAACCTGGGGCAAAATATCGCCAAGTTGTTGATATTTTGCTAAATTAGTAGCCAAGTTCTTCGAATTTATCGACAAACGTCACAGACAGACGTTACAGTTAAACAGAGATAAGAGGTTTTCATATATATAAATAACAATGTATGAATGCGAATTGTTAAACGTCAAAATACAAAATTATTAATCAAATTATCTTCTCTCGTGAATGGAGTTACTTTTAGTTAATACTTTTACTTTAGTTAATACTTTTTAAAATTCAATTGTTATATGATTTTTCTGTAAAATTTTTTGAAAATGTGCAATATTTAGAGAACGGTTCATGCTAGCTTTCTAAAGTTTATGTCATTCGTTTTCTAATGAAAACTTACACAAAACATGGTCATTTGTGTAACATTATTGAAGGTTTTGATTTTTTCAACACTGACTTCGAAAATTTGGGAGTGTTCCGAACATTCTATTGCGTTTAAAACCAATAGGCTTTCAGTATCCGCCGATTGTAATATTTGTACCAAATTTCATTCGAAACGCTTCATTTGTTTGTGAGATATCGTATCCAAAAGCTCAAGGGCACACACAAAGCTCAAGGGCACACACTTCAAAGACGTTCTATTCGAGTTCATGGGTGCTTGAAACGTGAATTTCCGTCGAAAACTCGAATTCGAATTTTAGACCACGACACAATATTTTTCCTATACATTATACATTATACTATGTATATATGGAAAGACGACGAACTCGCCAACAATGCGAGATAGACGAAAAAACCAATTAAGATTAAAAAAAAAATTCCAGACATAGTAAACAAATCAATACTATTAGAGCACAAATTAAATAAAGTATAAAATTTAAAAACAGATACGTTTCTCAAAACATTGCGATTAACATTATCAGGAATGTGAAATAACGTATGCCACCTTAAACTGGGCTTGCCGAGTTCATAACTTTAACTTTTTAAATTCTTCGCCAGGGGGCACTGTAATCACTTTTATTCGATCGGACATGGTCACTTTTCTATAGACTTAACGTGTACAGTCATGGACCTTTCTGCACAGAGTTATTGGGTGCTTAATGACTTTCCTGGGCGCCTTGTATAGTTTTTATTTTGTTATTTATTTGGAAGTGGAAGTTCAATGTGTGAACTCCAAGTTTACACATAGGAGTTTACATATCACGTTTAACATCAGAAATGAAAGTATGGATGCGATGGTCAGTATATGGAAATATAAGCACATCAATAACTTGGCAAAAAAAAAGGTCCAGTTATAGTAAAGTAAGCTTACCCAATCGAATAAAAGTAATTGCAGCGCCTCTAGTAGGGAATTTAAAAAAGTGGAATAACGAATTCGGCAAAGCAAGGTAGACGAAAATAATCAGTTACAAAAAATTGTAGAGCATTGTATGAATAGAAATCGACAATAAAGTTGTTATAGAAATCATTTATTTGGCACAATATGGTTATTGGCGAATGACTGTTCTATTCAGAAATGCAGAAATAAATAACACTTACATGCACAGGAATCTAACGTACAGTCTGTTCAAAATCTCCCCCTCCCCGTCCTGTCAGCAATATTGCCCATTTGAATTTGAGAAAGAATATTGCCTCTTTCTAATATCTTTCACGAACCTGTCCTTCCGTGAAAGTTAATAAAAATTGGACGGGGGGGGGGGGGCAATTTTTTTCATCACGTTCAGCAATGAATTCGGCCTCTAAAATATCTATCTGAACCACATATCCAAATTGTAAGGAAATCGGTTCAATTTTAGAGAAGTTATCGTCGGACTTATAATACACTCACGGACAATGACAGTTGCGCACCAAGAAGGAAGCATAGGATGGACCTGAAATTTTATTGATGGAAGGATACAGATGAATGATATACATGATCACAAAAACAGCGCAGCAGAATACGTACCGAGGGAGCTGTTGTACACAGTCCGGTCATCCTCAATAGGGCGTCGAACCGCCTGCTGCGATACAATCAGCAATACGGTCCGGCATGGTGTCGAACAGATGCCTGATGTTGTCCTGCGGCAGACGAGTCCACACCTATTGGACGTTACGTTCCAAATCCCTAAGATTGCGGCAATGAGGCAGTTGGCGTTTCAACTGGTCCCACATATGCTCGATAAGGGACAGGTCTTGGGAGCGGGCAGGCCATGGAAGTGCCTGGACATGACTCAGGCAGGCCTAGGCGACCCGAGCCGCGTGCGGCCAGGCATTATCCTGCTGGAATTGCGCACCTGGAATCCGAGCAACGAATGGGAGCACATGGGACAGTAGAATCTCATCCATGTACCGCTGGCCCGTCAATGTTCCAGGTACCACTACTAGAGCGGATCGGCTGTCGTAAGCTATGATTCCCCAGCCCGTGATGCCTGCGGTGGGGCTGGTGTGGCGCTCGATAATGAGGTTGGGATTGTTGCGTTGTGCAGGGGACCTCTACACTCGGACACTCTCCGGCCGTCCAAATAGATGCTCTATGTTCTTGGATGAGTCGGACGGTCTGGGTCTTCAACACTTGGACACGCTGATCATCGGTCCCCCAAACGAAGAGGCACTCATCGCTAAACACCACACATTGCCAATCTGTGGCGTTCCACGTTGCTCTGACCCAGCAGCACTGCAACCGGAGCCGCCGATATTCCAGTGTTAATGACAGTACACGTAAGGGACACTGGGATCGCAGATCCGCTTCCTTCAGGCGTCTAGATATGGTTCGTGGGCATACAGGAGCTGTTACGTGTGCCTATATCGTGGATCGGGTAGCCGTGAGCTGTATACGCGTCTACCGCACGATCATTTGGTCCTCTCTACTTGTCATATGCTTGGTCCCTCCAGAGCCCCGGTTCTCCGTGTCTGGGGAGCGTCCCGTGACCAGTGCTCTCAACACCGTCGAACGGTATAGTCCGCACGATCCACGTGACGGGCTATCCAGCGCGCTGACCACCCTGGGGTTTTCAGCCCGATGATTAGGCCTCTCTCGAAGTCCGTCAGTTGCGTATATCGACGTTTCTGGCGTCTACCTACCATTCTTTTCACTCCGTACACGTGCTTTTGTCGGCCGAAGCTTCTCGCTTTGATGGGGCGTCAACTACACACCGGTTTATAAGGCCGCTGGCTCATGCTTGCAGCACCACTCACGGGTGTACGGTCATGCACAATCACACCAGACTGGGATCGTTTGCATACCAGCCGCACTCTAGCTATTTACACCATTTCGCGGTTGTACCATGTTTTCTTCTTGGTGCGCAACTTTCATTATCCGTGAGTGTATATGATGCAATTGCGAGATTTATTCAAACATAAACTAGTTTTGACCTTTTGCTCGTACTAGGCCGACTATATGAATGTACTCATTTTTTAAGAATAATTCGAGAACCAAAGCAGTTCAAATTTGGTATGTCGTTGTTTTTTGTTGTATAGTTTAAATCTTGGGATTTAAAGCCTTATCAGGCTAGTTAGTCCTTTCTGGGCCGGCCATAGAAATGCACTTATTTTTCTGGAGTAACTTTAGATACGGTGTAGCTATCAAGATCATATTTGGCATATCGCTGTCTTTCGAGATACATTTCAAATTTTAAGACTTTGAATCTTACCACCCAGTCCGTCCTAGGACTGTTATAAGAATGTACTTATTTTTGAGGAATAACTCAAGAACCGAAGTAACTAAAAAGTTCTAATTTTGAAACTAAAACGGCATTGTGTGAGGCGAGTTGAATAATAGGCCAGACAGAAAGCAGACAGTATTGATTTTAACTTAGACAATATTTATGGCCAGTATATTGATTGATTTGCAATGAAACTCAGGCACGCAGCGCAGACCATCTGTTGGGGCCTAACCCAAACTTCCGCACCGGCTCTGCTTCTTATTGACGACGCGATTAAGGAGCAGGGTCGGTCCACCAGTATAGGTTGGGTCCCGATAGACTTTCTGCTCTGCGAGCCTGAGTTTCATTACACATTAGTCAATTTATTGACCATAAACATTATTCAAGTTTAACGTCAATGCTGTTGATTTTCTGTTTGGCCCATTATTCAGCTCTTCTCATGCTGTTTTAGTTTTTGTGCCAAAAAGAATATTAGCCATGCACCTAAATGTCGTGAAAAATATTACATATTAATGATAATTTATTATATATTGGCGTATAGTGATAAATCGTGTACTCTGTGATGTTTGCCGTGAATAACCATTCAAATTTATCTCACAGTGAGAGTTTGCCAACTTCATCTGAAAAGTAAATTATTGGTCAATAACTACAATTTAACTTTTATTTAGTAGCATCAAGGGTACAACAACTAACACTTACAGATAATATTTTTACAAACAACTTATTAAAACTTTTTATGAGAGGGATTCAGTAGGAGATATAGTGAGGCCAGTTTAGTTAATAATCAAAACGTTAATAATTCTTGGCTCGACCCATGTCTAAATAGAGCTGGTACCATACCTTGTGGGCATGTTAAATGCATTAGAGACCACACTGTTTGGCTGTTGACTTGGGGCACTTGAAACTAGTAAAAGAGCTTATTTGACTCTGCATTTCATCCCGAGTATATTTACTTGTCAAATACTTTTTAAGTCTGCCCATCTCGAATCTTTCTACAGGTCTAATTGTTTCATAACTCTACACAACTCGAATGCTTTTACAACTTGAAGCAAATCCACACATCTCGACTGTTTTTTTTTCATTTGTAGTCCTCTTTCTCGTTAGATAAAATTACTTTTCACCTTGCTTCGGGGAAACACACCTTCCTTGTACCCCCCCCCCCCCCCCCTCTATCTCCATTGGCCCTGCTTCGCTCCTATGTTGGTTTAAGGCCGGTCTTTATTAGCTTCCCCCTTTTTTGACGAAGATTCATCAGATCAGGCCCGGAGAGTGAATTCCACCCCTCCAGACTCCATGACTCTCCTAGTTGTTGATTTTATTGTAAATTGGTGAATTTATGGGTCATAAACATTGTTCAAGTATAATGTCAAATATGATGCCTATTCTTATGAACCGCTTTATTTCTGCTTAATTTCTGTGCATCTATATTCTGAAACAACGCAATTACAATATATTTGAGTTTAAATGATCATCAAACTTTGATTGTTTCCACAACGAAGCCTAATTTTCACTTATGGAGAATGTAAACACATCAAGCTGTAAGATGAGTTGTATAAGAATTGCTGAATTTCTTTAAAGCAAAATTATTTATCTCTGGAGTCTGCAATATAACTGATATGAATGAAACATTCATTGATTTTACGTAGAGAAGCAGACAATTTTATAGCAGACATTTTCGATGAAGTTTTAAGCAGTTAAATTACTTTTACCTCCATGGTTTTAAGTTTTTAAGTAAAATAAATTATTGTGGTATTGGGATGAATGAAAGGAATGAAATAAAAGTGTATGAATGAAATATTTACTGCTTTTACATAGAGAGCCAGGCGATTTATATTTCAATGACGTCATTTGAATAAAGTTCATTTTTTTCGATGAAGTTTTAAGTTTTCAAATATAATAAATTATTGTAGTATTGTGATAATTTTAAAAATATATTAAAATTGAAGATGTTTAAGTAAAGTTGCATTGCAGTTAGAAAGTGTTTCACAATCAATGGTTTATGCATGATTGATCTTTCTTGTTTTTAAGCCTAATTTTAATGGATGCAGAATGTAAACAAGTGATTGCAAGATGAGTTGTATAAGAATTGCCGAATTTTTTTCATTCAAAATTATTTAGCTCTGGAGTCTAGAATAAAAGTGATATGAATTAAATATTCATTGCTTTTACATAGAGAGCCAGACGATTTATATTTCGATGACATCACTTGAATAAAGTTAATTTTTTTCGATGATTTCAAATATAATAAATTATTGTAGTACTGTGTATTATGATAATTTAAAACATATCGCTGAATGTATCGCATTTTAGAGGTGTTTAAATAAAATTGCATTTCAGTTGGTAAGTGTTTCATAATCAATGCTTTATGCATAATTGATCTTTCTTGTTTTCTTTTATCATGGATCAACTGATAACGGTAATATTGATTATGAACCACATGTTCTTCCTTTCGTATAACGGCTTGGATTTCTGAGCGCTGCTTGTCGTCTCATTTCCTTTGGAGTTTCATTTTTCAAGATTTATCACATCAACATAGTTTGTTAAAATTTTTATATCTCAATTCGAAACGTTCTATGAGCTTCGGAGTTAATTGATTATTTAATTTCATTTTCTAAACATTATATTTGTTATAACATCCTGTTCTAGCCTGTGATAAATTATCATTATGTTTTATATACCTGATGTTTAAATTAACTATTTATTCTTTTTAATATTTGCAATTGTTGTTCGAACAATTATCTTTAAGAACTTCGGCAGCAGTCTTCCATACATGAGTTTTGCACCCAAAAATCCTATACCTGGTACTTACTTAATTACTTCCTCTCGAGTAATCCAAGAAAACATTAATGGATTCAGCTGATTTTGGTAATTTTCAAACTCAATTAAATCCCGGGCTTTTCTTTAAAAAAATTATTATTACGTTTATGTAACTAAACTTTAAAATTGGTTTATTTATTTATATATATATTTTTTAAATATATATTATTTTACCTTTAACCTTATTTCATTTATCACTTTATTTTCGCACGCATTATTGACTATAATATAGCATTTGTTGAATTATTCAAGTAGGGTGGCACATATAGCACAGGTAACAAATAAATGATCGCCGACGCGGTGGTCGAGCGGTCAAGGCGAGCGTTTCCAAGCAATCGCTCGACCGCCATGTTGTGGGTTCAAGTCCCACGTAAGGCATGGATGTTGTGTTATTGGGCGGAGTGTGTTCAGCCCCCCTCTAGTGCCCCTGGGGCAACATCCTGGGACGGCTAAATGGTTCACGTTCTGACCGATGTATAGGCGAATGATGAGAGTCAAGTGCCTAGCCATTTGATAAAAAACAAAACAAAAAAATAAATAAATAAATGATCTGTGTGCGCCGTATTATTTAAAAAAAATATATCGCTTTTATTCCGTTTTATTTATTTATTTTTTAATCTGATTGTTTATTGTTTTAAAACCTATTTATTTACATTTAAAATATTTATATTTATCCTCATCAGCTCACTCAATTTCCTTTCATTTTTCTAATAGCAAGTTAACATGCCCACAAGGTATGGTACCAGCTCTAGTATATTTAAACATGGGTCGAGCCAAAAATTAATAACGTTTTGATAATTAACTGAACTGACCTCACTATATCTCCTCCTAAGTCCCTCTCATAAAAAGTATTAATAAAAAAGCTAAATTGCGCAGCTATTGACCAATAATTTACTTTTCAGATGAAGTAAGTAGATTTTCAATGTAAGATGCATTTGGAGTGTTATTCACGGTAAACACCACAGTGTACGCATATGATCACTACACGCCAATGTATAATAAATCTTCGTTAATATGTAATATTTTTTTACCACATCTAGGTGCTTGACTATTATTTTTACGGCAGTTTCAGTGAAAATGCCGTAATTGTAAGACGAAATACAGCATTTTTATTCGCCACTGCCCTAAATATAACACGATACGAAGCACGAACATATAGACTTTTAGATCTGACATTTGTATTGATGCAAAATTTTTTTATAAGGAATCTGTCACCCTGGTCGTAGTTTGAGTAATGATAACCACTAGTTTAAATATTGAACTTAATAGTTGAAAAACGTATATAAGCACAAATAAAATGATAATGCTGCATACAGCTGTTTCTAAGATACGTTGGATCCCCTTCGTCAGTGCAAGAGGACCAACAAACCCAAAGTCCTAAAGAGAAATGAGTACAAAGGAATATGACAAGGGGATTAAATACCATTCCCAAGACCTGGATTAAGAGAGAGCCAATCAGAAAGCAGCATGAAGAACAGTTCAGCTAATCCGAAACGAGAAACAACACAAGAGATTGGCGTGCGCCAAGATGCAGTAGGAATATCCGACGAGTCAAGCCCGAACAATAATACATGAGGCCCAACAAGAGAAAAAATAGGTTAAAACGACACATAAAAGCCTCAAAGGATTATAGAACAGGAAGGAAAAGGGTGGAATTTTAAAATGCACTCCGCCAGATGGCGGACAAAAATGGAATGCTGGACTAACTAACATTAACTAAATTACTAAAATTTTTCTGGACATGGAAAGCTTCAGAAAAGTCAAGATCATAGATTGACTTGCATTTTCATATGATCCTTGCTGAAGAAAAATCAAAACGGTGGTCAAATTGGTAGTAATGTTGAGCAATTGAAGATGTATTAAATGCCTATTTTTTGACATAGTTTACATGTTTTTAATACGAAATTTTAAAGCACATTAGTTTAACCAATATAAGAAAGACTACACTGGCAAGAAGTACTGTAAATGCTTCAACTATTAGAAATTTCGAAAGGATCTTTAAAATTAGAAAATCTGAGTTTATTAAAAGGTTTAAAAGCAATATTGAATTTGAATTTTTTAAGGAATTTAGCAATCTGCTGACTGATATTTGGAAAAAATGGTAAAATGATAGTACTATTGAAATCTTTTTTAAAAGTTAGTTTGGAGGAAGGTTAAGAAAAATTTTGAATTGCACGATCAACAAATGTTAGGAGAGAAACAAACCTCGATTGACAGCAACAGCTTTTAAATAATTGATCTCAGAATTGAGCAAATCCACAGTAGAACAACAAGTAAAGCACGATGGATAAACATATTGTAAACAGTAACTTTCGGGTTAGGATGACAGGAATTTTCATGTGAAAGTAGAGAGACAGAACAAAGTTTGAAAGACCGTAGTGAGAAATTCATCATCGTTGAGGATGACTAAGGCATCCATAAACGCAAGACGATTGTTCTTTTCCATTTCATAGGTAAACTGAATGCAAGAATTTATGAAATTTAAAATATCCAAAATACCATCGATATTGAAAGTGTGATCCAGAAGAGCAAAACTGTCATCAACGTAAGGAGTATAAAGAACACACTGGATAATTTCAAAAAGCTTAACTTCAAAATAATGCATACAGATATCACTGAGAATAGGACTGGGTGCATTGTCCTGTCTCGGGGCACATTGTCCTGCCTCGAGGTAAATTTTTCTGTCTCAGGATGCATTGTCCTGCCTCAGGAAAAGCTTTTTGTAAATTCCATTTCTTTGAATTTGAAATTGACGAGCTTGTTTCTCTTACCATCACTAGTTCATCACAAAATTATTTTGTCTTTCATAATAAATTCTGAGGTATGTCTGATGGCTTGGTTATGGATAATCCACTCAGTCCTATTCTCAGTGACATCTATATGCATTATTTTGAAGTTAAACTTTTTGAAATTATCCAGTTTGTTTTTTTATACTCCTTATGTTGATGACACTTTTTCTCTTCTGGATCACACTTTTAATGATATCGATGGTATTTTGAGTACTTTTAATTACATTGATCCTTGCATTCAGTTTACGCATGAAATGGAAAAGAACAGTCGATTTGCGCTTTTGGATGTCTTGGTTATCCTCAACGATGTTGACTTTCTCACAACTGCCTTTAGCAAACCTTTTTCGGTCTCTCTACTTCCACATAAAAATTCCTGCCTCTCGCCTAACCAAAAAATTGCTGCTTTCAATACATTTGTCCATCGTGCTTTGAATGTTTATTCTACTATGGGTTTGCTTAATTCTAAGATCAATTATTTAAAAGCTACTGCTGTCGATCGTGGTTTCTCTCCCAACATTATTGGTAGCGTTATTCAAAAATTTTCTAAATCTTCCTCCAAACTAACTTCTGAAAAAGATTTCAATAACACTATCATTTTTTCCAAACATCAGTCAGCAGATTGCTAAAATCCTTAAAAAATTCAAATTCAATATTGCATTTAAACCTTCTAATAAACTTAGATTTTCTAATCTTAAAGAACCTTTCGAAATTTTAAATAATAAAATCAAAAAATCATCAAAAAATCAAATAATTTTACATAAATTTTGATAAAATAAATTTTTTTCGAAATTTTGGGCATTTACAGTATTTCTTGCCAGTGTAGTCATTTTTATATTGGTCACATTAAACGTTCTTTAAAATTTCCTATTAAAGAATTTAATTGCTCAACATTGCTATCAATTTGACCATCATTTTAAGTTTTCTTCAGCAAGGATCATACAAAAATCCACGTTGATTTATGGTCCCACACCTAAAGGTTCGAAATGTGAAATATTAGTAAAACATAGGTTGCGATGAGATAGAGACTTAAAAGTTGGTGCAAGAGTGGTCATGAGATAGGAAGAAAGTGTAAAATTTTAATTTTCCAATATTTGCTATATTAGGGGTGCCGCACACCAAAATGTTTGATTTGCTGAATATATAAAAAGACCCCTTTAAGTGAGATAGAGATATGGAATTATGTACATCCAGGTACACTGGTCAATAATTAAGAAAGTAATTAGATTAAAACTTGAAATTTAGTATGAGATTTTTTGATAAAGCTGACGAGACATTCTATAATTCTAATTATTTAACAACAAAACAAGAAACATTTAAATTCTTAAAATTATATAACTTTGTATAGTACTGTTTGGAATATGTTTATTGTGACATCGTTGATTTTCAACGGGTATTCGGCTAGTATATACTAATACCCAAGTGTACGTCTGTCTGTCTGTATGTCTCGCTTTTTTAATCACTTCCGGGATAGGTATAGACCTACAATTTGGTGCACAGGCCAATCGTTCGGTCCCCTTTCAAGAAAAAATTAAATTCCCCAAAAGTATCCAATACAGGAGGTGCTCCAAAAAAATTCGAAAGGTGAAATTGCAGAAAAACAAACTTTCCGATGAGACAGAGACTTAAATTTGGTGTAATGGTAGATGTTTCAAAGGAAGCAAATGTACAATTTCAATTTTCCGATACTTGCTACTTTAGGAGTGCCTCACATCAAATGCTTGATTTGAGGAATGAATAAGAAACGTCGTCTTTTAAGTAAGATATAAACTTTGAATTCGATACACTAGTCAATCATACGATTAGACCCCTGGAAAATTCGAATTTTTGTAAGATGTTCAGCAGAGGGAGTGATCCACACCAAAACGTTCGAAAGGTGAAATAGTAGAAAAACATACTTCACGGTAAGATAGCGACTTTAAATCTGGTGTAAGAGTAGATTGTTCGAAAGCAAGAAAATATGCAATTTCATTTTTCGAATATTTGCTATTTTAGGTTTTCGCACACCAAAATGTTCGATTTTCGGAATAAAATGGAAGGCCCTCTTTTAAATGAGAAACAGACTTGAAATTTGATAGGTCAATCGTAAGATTAGATAAAAATCGAGTATTTCAAAAATGTTCAGTTGAGAGGGTACTCCACAATCAAAGCGTTTAAACTGTGAAATGGTAAAAAAAACAATTCGCGATGAGATAAAGCCTTTAAATTCGAAAAGAAGAAAGTGTATAGTTTTATTTTTTAAATATTTGCTACTTTAGGGGTGCCGCACACTAAAATGTCTGATTTGTGGATTAAAGGAGAAACGCTTTCTTTTAGGTGATATAGAGACTTGAAATTTGATACACGGTTTAATAGTGAGATGAAACCACTTAAGAAAATAGGATTTTTCAAAAATGTTTAGTAGAGGAGCGGAATCGTCCTCCACACTAAAACGTTCGAAATACGAAATGATGGAAAAACATAATTCGCGATGAGATAGTGACTAGAAATTTAGTTCAAAAGTAGCTTGTTTGAATAGAAGGTGCACAATTTCACGCTTCCAATATTTATTACTTTAGGGATGCCGTACACTGAATATACAGAAAAAAAAAGAAAAACGCCTTCTTTTAAGTGAGATTGAGATATAAAATGTGACGCATAAGGGCACAATTCAATAAGACACATTGGGAAAAAAGTCCTCTATAATTTAAATTTGGAAAGGAGAGGCTGCTTCACACCAAAACGTTTGAAACGTGAATGCGATAGAAACTTGAATTTTGGCAACATTATAGATCGTATGATAGAAAATAAGAAGACAATTATTGTGTTGCATTATTACGTACTATTTTAAGTTTTATGCAGTTTGAAATGGCCGAATTTCACTCTGTTAGCCGAATTAATGAGAAATACCCTATCCTATCTTATGTGAGATAGAGATAGATAGAGATTAGAAATTGGATCACGAGTGAACAGTTTAAATTCGGGTATAAGTTCTACAATAAAAATCGAATTATTTAAAAATTCACAATCTTCGGGCTGTGCTTATTGTGTCTCCGTTGATTTTCAACGGACATGCGGCTAGTATATATTAATTGCTTAGTGTCCGTCTGTCTTTCATGCATTTTTCAGGCTCTTGCCAAATAGATAGACTTGCGATTTGGTATCTGAGTAATTCGTTCTTTTAAACCCTCAAGAGAAATAAATTTTTCAAAAATACTCATTAAAAGGGGTACTCCACACCAAAACGTTCGAAATTCGAAATGATAGAAAAATATATTTAGCGGTGAGATAAAAAAAAATCTGGCATATGGGTAGATAATTCAAAGGAAAGGAAGTATACAATTTCAGTTTTCCCATATTTGCTACTTTAGGGATGCCGCACACCAGCATGTTCAAATTGCCGAATAAGGGGAGAAAACACCTGCATTTAAATGAGGTAAAGACAAGCAATTGTTGTTTACCTTTTACTTTTTTTTTCTGCATAATTCACTCTCAAACTTATGTAATATTGTTCATGGATTGACCTGTTAGAAGGAAGAGAATATTTCATCTCAAGACACTAAACTGTAATTCGCAAAGAAAATGAATGAAAAGAGCAAAAAAATACTCATGATGTACGTAAATTGTGTAAACACGTAACGTAATGATGTCAAAATTTGATAGATGCAAATGTTCCGCGAAATGAAATTGTGTGCCGAATCTCAGCTCCCTATGTGCTCTGGGATCCTATAACGAGATTTTAAAATTTGAAGTAAATGACATAAGGACGTAAAGTAATAAAGCGAAAATTTTATAAAATTTTAAAAATATTACGCGAGATGAAACTCTATGTCAAATTTTAGCTCTTTACGTATAGAACGAAGGGAGAAAGAGAGTCCACATGAAGTTACTAATAGGTGTAGAGGGAAATAAATTTCAAGGGAGCCATGAACACTGAATTTGCATATGCATGCATTGTTTGATATGCTTCAGTTCAAGTGATCATTATTGCAAGGAAAAGGCAATGATACGTGGCTCGAAAAGAAAGGAAAAGATAACAAAAAGTAAATAATAAATGCTGATAAACATAAAATTATGCTTGACCCTCCACATGCTGAACCTATTTAACTTCATCTCTGACGATCTGTTACAGAATAGCAAGAAAACATCAGAGATGATGACAAGCGAAGCTATTGAGCTGTATCTTGCTGTTTATTCGAACCGAAATTTCTGGAAGTTCCTTGCTAAAAAAAAACGCGATACTGACTGTCTGAAAAGGTTTCACTTACAAATCTTCCCAGACTGCGGGGCGCTGCGTCACAGTTTGCTCTCGGAACACACCAGCAGACCCAAATTCCCACGAATTGTCAGTTGCGATCGTTTTTTCATCATGATTCATATCTTTGAAACATCGAATTTGATAAGTAAAACGCACTGATTCCGCTATCTTTGTATGGTCCATTGGAAACAGCCTAGCTCTTAATGACAGTTTGACTAAAGTTCGCTTTTCAAGCAGCGGTTACTATACAAAGCAGATAAAACAAATCTGTTTTGTGTGCATCCGCTTCTAGTATACAAAGATTTGAGATGTACGACGAAAAAAATACGCGCCATAGTACTTTTTGTCGTTTTATAAATCGCGTTAGTCAATGTGATGTATTTTGTCATAAGGTATACGTAATTACTTAGTATCTAATAAACAACATTTACCTCGGATTTCAGCATCTTGGTGGCATACAAAACAACCCAAGCATTGATAAATATTAAATAATTTGATTCAAAGACAAGAATTAGTAATTTTTTCTCTTCAGTTAAATTTTGTCAAATCTTTAGTTAAATATTTCTGAATTATATCAATGCTTTAAGTTTACAAATACGTACATATTATTTGGATACTCATAAATTCCTTAACACAATTTAATATAGGCGAATGAATTCTCAATTTCATTTAAATACTTACAAAATGCATTAATACATTTTAAAATAGCTGAATGAATTCTCAATTCTATTTGCACTCAATTATAGGCAATAAATTCTAGAAATTATTTCCTGTAACTTGGCGCCCACGCTTCATTAATTTGACATATGCGGCATATTTCATTATTCTTTACTTTATTGGTAACAGCTGCTTCTAATATCTTGGAACATAATTTAAGCTAATTAGTAACTGGTAACAAGTTCATTTTATACTCCTGTGCAAATTGATTGAAATAAACACACTAAAATGAGAAAAACTTATTTAAGTTCAATTTTACAAAAAAGTGAATGATAACGTGTGTCATTAATACATGATATGGCCATTTCGTTCACAGTCCAGTTTTGGCTGTTCTATTTGAAAAAAACCGATCCTGTTCTTTTCGTCAAACTGATGACAATTGCGAAGCTAGCTGACATCGACTGTTTAACAATATCGCTCTAGGCTAGCTTAGCACGTACATTTTGGCCCTCAATTAGAACTGACAGGCCAAATTGTGACCGTTATGCCTGTTTGTCCCGCGCCCTTCACATACACAGATCGGACTGTTAATTCATCTTCAATTTACCTTGTAGTCTTGTGAGCAGACAGACTATGTTTAACATTACTTGTGGATTGAAAACTTGGCAAGAAAGCCACGCCAATTCGACCATAGGGCCGACCGGCGGAACGGCGCGGACTTTCCAAAGTCCAAATAATTTGCCGCTCAGCCAACTAGCACACATTAGTTCAGCTTTTCAAGCTTGGATTATTCAGACCGATCGGAAGAGCCAAACTGTACGTCTATTGTCCGTCTGAAGTCTGTGATGTATGCTCTTGCAGAGTAATGACCTGTGTGTGCTTTCTTGGTGTCACGTTCATCACGGACGAAGGTTCAAAAATTCTAATCCAATACCGATGTTCTATCAGCCAACTCCGAAATGTTCATGCTAAATGTTAACTTTCCAACCGAAATGTTAACTTGCCAACCAGCGCAGTTACAGTTGATTATTAAACGCCTCAGATGATAAATACGAAATTTTTTTATATTTGAGTGTATTTCGGCATGAGAATTTTAATCGAATGACAAGAAGTAAAAACAGAGCACTTTGTTTTTCTTATTTTGCATAAGGGTATAACTATATGTGGCGTGCATGGCACATGTAAACCTGAAAATATACGATAGGGCTGATTAGTGAATACTCCAACTTACGCCATACAGTGAAAAAGTAATATATTGAAAGTATAAGGCAACCAACATATAAATAACTAGAAAATTAAGAAATGTATTTTAACACTTTTTTAACATTTACCCCCCCCCCCCCCTAGAATATTTTTTATTTTAAATCAATGAGATTGTTCTATTTTCTAAGCGATACATGGTAATGTAATAGGGAAAGTAATGGAATCGTATAGAAAATCGGAACTTGATTTTTTGACCGATCTATAATTTTCGAGCCCTCTAAAACGCCTTTTTCAGCATGGTGTATGTGTTTATGTGTAATATACGTATCCACTCTAGCTCAAAAACTAATCGACGAAATTTCACTAAATTTGGTACGTAAATCACTTGTGGGATACGCTATTACTGATCAGATTTTGGTATGGTTCGGTAAAATAAAACTGGTCTTATGCCCTGCCAAAATCTGAAATATATTAATTAATACATTTAAGCATATTTAGCCTTATATCTTATTCTATCTTAGTTTTTACGTAATTTTCAACGACAAAATGAATAAATTAAACCTTATTAAGCTAGATTGAATTGTTCTGGAGATATTAAGGTTTTTGGAAATTTGAGGAGAATTTTTACACTGTATTTAAAAACACTAGTCGATGAAATTTCTTAAAATTTGGTAGGTAAGTCAATAGTGGATTACCTGGTGCTGAAATTTTGGTACTATTCGAATAAATAGAACTTGCCTTTTTTTGCGAAATGGCCCGCAAAGCTTTTAAAATCTGAAATAAAATATGAAGTATATTTAAAAATATTCATTAAGTGCCTGTTTTTTATGTTATTTTTAACGACAAAACAAAAAATACCAACTCTATTAATCTAGGATGAACCATTTTTGAAATGTTCAAGTTTTCTGAAATTTTAAGAAGATGGCGACGTTTCAAAATTCGCGAAGTTGCCTATTAAAAAAGAAGATGTATTAAAATTTCAAATTGGACATAATATAAAATATCCGTGTCAAATTTGAGCAAGTAAACCCAATTTATTGGATTATGAATTTGAGTCTGTAGGGAAAGTCATTTGATGCCCACGTCAGAAATATTTAACTAAAACTTACCTTAAAATTGAAGTTTCATACTATTTAGAATGTTACATTCTATGATTGTGACAATATTTGTTTTTTTCCAAATGCTTGATAAATTAAAGTAAAATTAATTACAAAATTTGAACAAACCAGCCCTGGCATTTTCTAAACGGAACATTTTAAGAATTACAGACAATTAGGCATTAACTGCTCTCCATTCCTTTTACTTTTCCTGCAATACAAACTCGAATTGCCGATGGATCTACACGTTTCAGGTACTCTAGAACACGAAAAATTTATGTTTAGCGTGATGTCTGTGTGTGTGTGTGTCTATGTATGTACCCACTCTAGATCAAAACCTATTCGATGAAATTTTACAAAATTTGGTAGATCAGTCACTGGAGTTAGGCTAGTGATAAGTAGATTTTGAAACGATTCGAATAAACAAAACCTGCCCCCCCCCCCTTTTTTTTTGCGAAACGGCCCACTATAAGTGATCAAATCATAAATTTAAAACTAAATATGCTCAAATGTATGAATTAATTTAAATGCTTGTTTTATACATAATTTTTAACGACAAAACGAATAAAACTAGTTTCATTACTCTCAGACTTATTTCCCTAAACAGCCCGCTACTAAGCAACTCTCACTTTAATTACACATTATTTAAAATTATTTGTTTATTTGATTATGTCGAACTTAGGAGTCGACCCTTGGGGTTTGCGGCTATGAAAACCTAATTTGGCTATTTCCAATAGTGTACAATTGGAGAGAAACTTACTTAGTAGCGTGTTGTTGGGATAGACACTGTCTCCTTAAATTCCCTTCAAGCTTCACCACTGATAGTAAAACAAGTAAGCTGACTGTTTCTAGAAGGTCGAACGCTATTCCATCTCTAACTATAGAACTGCAATGGTATTTAAGTCTGTGAAAGAAATGGAAACTAACACTTTTAAAAATTATGTTAGTAACTTTTATCTTGTTTAATAATGTATGGTACTTACTATAGCTTAATATAGCAAATAATTAAGTTAATTGAATATTGGCCCTGTTAGGTTTTGTCCCATGGTCTAATTTTAACCTTTTATATCCCCTGTGGGGGGGGGGAGGCTTCGAGAGGATTCTGAGAGACTTTACCCCCTCCCTATTTTGTCCACTCTGACAGAAAAATTGAAAATTCGGATGTCTTGTGGTAGGTAATATATGTGCAAAAATTCAGCCATCTAACATCGGAGGGTTGCTTGAGGGTCTGGAAAGGTACTTCAAAAACTCGACCCACGGGAGGCATCGAAAATCCTACTACGTTAGGTTCTGTTCGATGATCGATACTATAAATGTGCAAAGGTTTAGACTTCTAGGTCACCAGGCTTCTTGAGGGTCTAAAATATCTTTCCGAGACTTCCCCACTTTCTCCGCCCCCAGTGGGGTAAATCGAAAATCCGGCGGCGTTAGGTTCTCTTGATACGTAGTTGATACTATACGTCTTCAACGATTAACCCTTCTAGGTCAAAGGAAGAACTTGGAAAGACAAAATCTTCTTAGACAATTATTATATAGACTAGAAATGTACTCGCCGTTCCCCAGGAGTTAAAGCAGGGTAGTTATATAAAATTAAAAAATAAATAAATAAATGTTATTCGTATAAATAATAGGGAAAATTGCATGCCACAATCTCAATTTAAACAATTTTAGCACAATTAAACCAATTTATATATTGGCCACCACAAAATAAGTGGCCACTACTTAAGTAATACAGATAACACCATAATCTAAATCTCGAAACCACGCTCATAACACCATACTCAAAGAATCTCAAACAGAATATCTCCGAAGTCCGGAAGGAAGAAGGATATCACACCGATCTTCCCTCAACAAAATGAGTCTGCCCCTTCCGCAACAAGTGGTAGAATCTTCGACCCTATATTTTCTCTCGGCCGACGCGGTGGCCGAACGGTCAAGGCAAGCATTTCCTAGCGATCGTTCGGCCGCCGGGTTGTGGGTTCGAGTCCCACCTTCAGGCATGGATGTTGTGTCGTTGGACGCGGTGTGTTCCTACCCCAACTGGCGCGCTGGGGCAACGTCATATGACGGCTAAAAGGTTCACGGTTCTGGCCGGTGTATGGGCGAAAGATTGAATTGCTTGGCCATTGGGGGGGGGAAAATATCTCCTCTCGATGGGGTAAGGGTCCGCTGATTGCTAGGTTCATTTAAAAATCAAAGACATCGCAGGGTTAAAAATTTCTAATTAATCAATGGATGGGTTCATAAAATTGTTTTCTGGAGTAGTATGTGATATATTTAGGAGCTGCTGTTAAAATATGAACGTTGGATGGCATGTTAAATTATGTATAAAGTAGTATAAAAATTGGAGAGGTTTAGAACGCATGAAAAGTTTATATTTTTAAAAAATTCATTAAAATATGTGTATTTATCATATGGACTCTGTTCAAAGCTTGTTTGAAAGATACTTTTCCAATCTTTCCGATTGTGTCACGATAAAAACTCTATGATAATATTTTAAGTTGCTAAGGAATCGATTTGTATAAATATCGGCCTACATCGGGCTGAAACATAAAATAACTAAACTAATTCGAAATAAAAAAAAATAATAATAACGCAGAGATGTACCTGTTTGGGTACTGAAGTACATGTTATCAAATTTCACGGTCGTACGACGCTTAGAGTTTTCGCTACAGACTGCACAGACAGACAGAAATAAAGACACACACATCTTCATGCATCATGTAAAATAGGTTCCCTACGAAGTTATTCTTTCATTCTGTTTAGTTTAGTCAGACATGTACGTAAACATTTCGAAAATAAAGCAATTTTATTAAAACATTCAATTGTTTTTCTTAACAGGTTTAAAAATAGAACAATTGAGTTATTCATAATTTCAAATTCAAAAATTTAAAAATAAAACATCTCTTTCTTCTCGTTTTCGCAATCAAGATTTTTCCATCTTGAGCGACGCTAGTTGTGAGCAAATCTCTTTTATACTGCATCAAATTATTTTTTAATTCATTTTTCTCCCACTGGAAATTTGAATGAAGAACTAATAAACGAACGAATAAATGTAAATAATTTTCAGCCGCTGATAGATACGATTAACCGATAATTCACGTAGCGTTCTTTGTGTTTGGAGTCGCTCGATTTTGTATGAAATATGGGACATTTTCTGTATCTGATAGAAATGATTTTGAAAACAAAGGAAAGGCGTAAATTCAATTTCAACCTACCTAATTAGTAAATGGAAAAACGCGACGAGTCAAGCTAAATTTGTAAACGAAAACAGCTATTTCATATGCAGGCCGTAAATAGCAACTAAAGAAGCCAGCTAGTCATAAATAGCATTTCCGATTGCAAATGAAATGAAAGCTTTGTTTCAAAAAGTTAAAATGAAAATTTTTATCAGGGCGACACTCAAGAACAGCTTTAAAAAAATGTGATGTTGGCAGCACATGACTTTTACTACTTACAAATTTAGACAAAATTTTGCTTTTTCGCTCTTCTGTTTATATTTTAGATAACTTTACCTGTATTGATTTTGATGCTTCTGGTTCCACTAGTGACAGAGTGTTTCGTGATGTGTTTTCTGTTGGTAATATTGAGACTGTAATTAAGAATTTATCCTCCCGGTCTTCCCCGGGTTATTCAAGATTCCTTCTGTATTTTATATTAATTTGGTCTCTGAAATGATTTCCGTTGCTTTTTAACACTTTATTAACACTTTACAACAAAGTTGAAAAGTGTTTATGACTTTGTTCATTCTGTCTGTCTGTCTGTCTGTCTGTCTGTCTGTCTGTCCGTTAGCACGATAACAGCCGTAAAAATGACTTAATCAAAATGAAATTTTAGTATGTTGTGCAGACGGTCTGTAGGACCTATGGGAATATAAATGAATAATATCACACAATTAGTTTTGGATTGAACCCGGGTTGAAAAAATGAAATACATTGAGCCCTATGGGACCTAATTTTTCTAACATTTTTTAAGCGGATTTAAAATTCACAAATTGCTTCGAAAATTTTAGGTAATAGTCAAATTGTTCCATAAAATATATAAAAAAAAATTCAGCTAAATATATTCAGTAGTTTTTTAAATAAAAATTAAAATAATAATTACACATCTTATATGAAACGATCACGTGACCATGATATGAAAGTATCACATGATCCACTTCAAAATGAGATATGGCATCCATCTTGTTTCAAATTCGGGATTTTTTAAAGTTCTTTTTAATTCATATTGAGTGTTGTATCCATCCTAAAACTACTTTATTTCTGCTTAAATTCTGTGCATCTACATACTAAAACAACACAATGACAATATATTTGAGTTTAAATTCTCATTCAAATTTGATTATTTCTACAATTAAGCCTATTTTTCACCTATGTAAAATGTAAACAGCAAAATATGTAGAATGAGTTGTATTAGAATTACTGTATTTCTTTAACACAAAATAATTCAGTCCATGGAGTCTGCATGGCTGATATGAATGAAATATTAATTGATTTTATAAACAGAAGGACGATATTCTTCGATGAAGTTTTAAGCATAAAGTTTATGAATTGTAGCTCCATGGTCTTAATTTTTAAATAAAATAAATTATTATAGTATTGTGATGAATGAAATGGAGAAAGTTATGAATGAAATCCTGCTTTTATAGAGAGATCCAGGCGTGTTATTTTTTCTATGACGTCATTTGAATTAATTTCAGTTGTTTTCGATGAAGTTTTCAAATATAATAAATTATCGTAGTATTATGATAGATTTAAAAATATTACCGTGGAATGTATTGCATTTTAGAGATATTTAAACCACGCAATTTATATTTCAATGCCGTCTTTTGAATGAAGTTCATTTTTTTCAATGAAGGTCTAAGTTTTCAAATATAATAAATCAATGTAGTATCGTGATAAGTTTTAAAATATTACCGAGGAATGTATTGCATTTTCGACTTTTTTAAATAAAATTGCATTGAAGTTGGAAAGTGTTTCATAATCAATGCTTTAAGCATGATTGATCTTTCTTGTTTACTATTTTCCATAATGCCTTGCAGAGGGAAAGATACCTAATCGCTGGAAATGTACTGTTTTGCTTGTTGTTTCTAAAGGAAGGGGTGACCCTTCTAACTCAATTTGTTATAGGCCGATTTCGTTAAAGAATATTATAAATAAAATTACGGAACTGTGTGTCGCATTAAAAATGGTTCTGTATTTGGTACAGCATAATCTTAATACCCGAACCAAGTTGTTTTTCTTCCTGGGCGTTCGGCTGTCATTCAGGTGGCAGCTCGTAGCTAAAATTAGTGGGGGTGCTGCTCCAGAAAATTTTTAGCCTTTGTATCTCTTTCATAAACTGGAGGATGGCTACTGACATTAAGCTTAAGGATTATATATTGTACAAGTATAAAGACAAAAATTAAAAAAAAAAGGACTCATTATATTAAATGTTATCGATAATATCAAGTGAAAATAGGGGGTGCTGCAGTTCCACAGTGCCTTTACGCGAGCCACAATGAATTGACTGAATAATCTGAATCAGATCATTCAGTCAATTCATTGTTGGTTATAAGCTATTGAGGATGAAATTCTTGGCGACATTGTGTATGTTGATTTCGAAGAAAACGTTCAATAAGCTGCAAAGATCCTTGCTTATAGAAAAACCTTTGACCAATGGAATCCCGAAGGATGTTGTTAAGTTAACCATTGCTTTTTAAGTAATCGTAATAATTAATGATACTTTATCTCGTGTAAGTTGTGGCATAATCCAGGTTGGAACTGGGACCCCATTTTTCATGTTTTCATTGGATTTATCAGATATTGTTCGTCCTCTTCCGTCACCTGTCTTCGCTGATGATTTTAATTTTTTTTTACTTTTGTTAACAGTTCCAATTCTTGTTTCAAGTTTCAGCTTGTGATCACCTATACAAGTGGTCCTGCGATAATAGTTTTCCCCTTTCGACATCTAAATGCAGTGTTCTTCATCTCGGCAATCCATGTTTTCAGTAGCATACTGGTAATACTCAAATTGTTTTTTTTTTCTTTCTTTCTAACCCAGTCCGTTCGACCTATCCAAAACGGTAAGGTATCTGCCAAATTGTCTCTTAATGTGCAGTGTGATTTAGGTTTCAGTATTAATTCTCAGATCAAATTTTCTTCCCATTGTTCTTTAGTTACTGAAACAGCTCGTTGTGTGTCTTTTCTTCTCCTGAAATGTTATTTCAAATATGACATATCTACCTAACTGCTTGGTTTTACAACTTTTGTTCACCCCCATTTTGGAATACGGTACCCCTTGTTTGGTCTCATTTAATTTCCGATATTGTGAAGACTAAGCAGATTCACAAACGTTTCACTAAAATACTTCCTGGTTTATTGTGCATGTCTTACAAGAACAGGCTTAAACATTTTGCCTTGCGCTTTCTTAAATACAGGCGACTTATTTTGATTTAAAACTTTATTACAAAATTATCCACGAGCTTACTTACTCCAACCCAAAGACTTCCCTATTTTTAAATTCTCTACAAGAAGCTTCAATATTGTGCTACGTTAAAAGTTTCAGATTATTTACTTATTAGTTTTGAAGTCAATCAAAGTCAGGGAAACTAACACTCTTAAAAAAATTAAGCTGCAACTTTTTGTAATAAATATTTTTCTTTATTTAACAACGTATGGTGCTTAGCGTTGAAAATAGTTGTCTCAATTAAAAATTGGCCCAGTTAGTTCGTGTATCTGCCTTTTATGTCTCTGGTGGGGGCTTTGGAAGGATTCTGTGAGATCTTACCCTCCCTCCTATTTTTTCACACTGAGAGATAAATCGCAAATCTGGTTCTGTTAAGTTCGGTCTATTGGTCGATACTATTAGTGTGCAAAGATCTATTCTTCTAAGCCACACTACGGCTGCTTTAATGTCTGGAAAAACATTACTAAAAAACCTCTAATCTCCGCCCAGAATAGAAACGTTAGTTTCTGTCCGATGGTCGGTACTGTGTGTGCAAAGATTCAGTCTATTGGATCACCAAGGGTCTTTTGAAGGGTCTAAAAGTTCTTTTCGAGCCCCCTCCTTTTCCGCTACAAGGGAAGGAGAATCCAAAATCCAGCTCAGTTTGGTTCTGTATCATAATCGATACTATAAGTGTGCAAAGATTCAGCCTTCTAGGTCACCGGGGGCTTGTGGAAGGTCTGGAAAGACAAAAACATATTTACCGCGTTAGACAATTACATAGTGATTACTGGATAAGGCACGCCAAAACATTCGAAATATCATATGACTGCAAAACGTAACTTTCAATTAGAAGAGACTCGAAATCGCGTATAAATAAAAATCATTCATAAACATTGCTGAGAAATTTGCAGTTTTCATTGCTAATTTAGGGGGTGCCGCATATTAAAATGTTCGATTTTTCTAATGAATTGCAAACAAATATCTTTCTGCGATGAACAAACTTTAAATTTGATTGACCGGTAGAATTTTCAGGAAAATTAAAAATTCGATAAAAGTTTAAGAATACAGTGAATTTCCGTTTATCGGCCGCTTTGTCATCCTCAACAGTCTGTAAACAGTTAAGAGGATGGAATACATGTATTCCATCCTCCTAGGTTAACAGCTGCCTCTCGCTCCATTTCTTTTCCATTTCATAGCAAACGTTAGTCCTTTTTTTTCTTGTATTCCCTTATCTTACTTCCCCAATTCCTAAAAAAACAGATGGTTTTTTCCCAAAGTATTTAGAAAGATTGTATTAGTATATTTTCAAGGAATTTAGTATATCAAGGTATTTAAGTTTCTTTCCGAGTTGACCCCCCTCCCTCCCTCCCCTCCCTGTTTGGGTGCAGATGACATAACCTAGGTAAGGGTGTGCACGATTGGGCATTCTTCACTGCAGCGTATATCACACCATAGTCAGAAGGTTTATTTCATTCCAGATATTAAGCAGACAGAATGAGTGTGAAAAAAGAAGCGTTTTCCTTGATATAAAAGATAAATTGGAGAACATGGCGAATATTTTGGAGGCGGTTAAAGTGAATAAAATGTCTGCGATATTTTTCTTTCTTTCTTTCTTTCTTTTTGTAACATGCTAAATTTAATTTGTATCATTAAAGTGTTCTATTACTGTCAACTGTTATGTGTTTTTCCATATATAATAAAAAAAGAAAGAATTATATTTGTAAATACGTACGATTGTAAGAATTACATCCAGTCTCGTGACTGACGGTTAATCGAGATTTTACTGTATTTATATTCTGTGGTGTGCAGCATATCAAAGCGTGCGAAATGTGATATAATTGCAAATCGTATTTCCCAATTAAATAGACTTGAAATCGGATATAACTGAAATCCTTCGTAAAAATTATTGAAAAATTTTTAGTTTACCAGTATTTAAAAATTTAGGGGTTGCAGATTAAAATACTCGATCTTTTCGACTAACTGCAATGAAATAGCTCTCGAAGTTGCGAAAACATGGGATTTGGTAGACAATATTATATGTTCAGTAACAATTTTACAATGTTATATTTTAAGTAAAACGGAGACTTGAAATTTGGTAGACAAGTAAATACTTCAATAAAATAAAGATATAGAAAATCACTCCGGTATTCGTTTAAGTGTTAGAATAGTGATTCTCCCAATTAAGATTCCATAAATCTTGGGGCTTCGCGAGAGTTTGCAAAAGATTGCCAAATAGTAATTGATTAAAAAATTTAAATAATTAAATTTTTAATGTGATCTATTATTAAAGAAATGAAACATTTTGAAAGTTTAACTTGGTTAAATATCGCGTGATAGTTAAAATTTAAACAGCGAGAATTTAGGAAGAGAGATTTTGTTGAAGCTGGGATTTTTTGTAGCTAAGGTATTCAGTCAGTATTGCATTGACTTTCCAGTCACAATGTAACATTGAAGTTTCGGAAGAGGAAACTGGACCTAAGAAGATGGTCCCTGAAACAACTGGATAATATGTATAAACTTCCCTGGAGCGCACGTGCAACGGACGTGGATCAGGAGAAGAACGGATGCCCTTGAATTTTGAGGGGGCTCCGATGCTGGCCGAGCGGAAGGGGCTGACCCGAAAAGTCAAGGAATATCTTGTTGACCGCGGGAAAGTCAACGTGAGAATTTTTCACAAACGAAACAAATATTTGGATTCTAGAATTTCAATAAGGAAATCAAGCCAATTATATTGTCGTAAGGCGTGTTCTAAATATTTGGCTAGCCAATGGTAAACAGGGGCACCTTGTAGAGGGGCCAGACAGAGAGAGTGAGTTTTAAGTTTTAAAATGTTGAAATCGAGGACTTGAAAAGAAGTGCTGGTCAGGAACGGTCGCAAGGAGAGACGAGTGGAGCAGACGAAACCTCGTACAACCCTGGATCACAACGCTTCAATGGAAGTAGGCCTTTTATATATACATACTCCCAGGAAGGTTTCTGAGCACTCTCTGATCCCTCGACGTAGGTTAGCCTGAACCAAAAGGAGATGGCAAATTACACGGTATTAAGATAGTGTTGGGAATAATTAGTATGCTAAAATCATATGTAATAACGGGTAATTAGAATTTATATTTTGAGTGTATTGTTTGAAGTTAAAATCATGATCTCTGGAATAGTGACCTTAGTGTAAATAGGAGTATTAAAATGTTATTAGTAGATGATTCCTTAATGTACGGAATATCCCAAATAAATGTTATTGTTTTATTGTTAATCATCAGTGTGTCCTCTTTTCAAGTGTCTGTGTAAATTGTTTTAATTGAATTATTTCTGCTATCACGACCTTCTTCGCGTCTATACCAGACGTGTGGGATAGCCACGTAGCAGTCAGTAGTAATGAACATTGCTGATGTTACCGTCAATTACGTCCAAGATTGCGAAAATAAAAATTTTGAAAAAAGGAAGAAAAAGTCAAGCAATAATAGAAAAATGCCAAACCAGTTAAAATATATTTTTATTAATCGCATCACATTAGAAGCTCCAGATCCTGGTTATCAATGTTATTATCCTCCTTTAAAATGAGTGGCACTGACGTCGTAAACGTTGTCGGAAGTGAAGCCTTTTATCGATTTGCAATCGATTATAAATAATGTACCGATTATAAACAATAGGACAAATTTCTTGGAGGTTCTGATTTCAGTGTCAGTCAGAACTGTACACAGGGATTTATGCGTTATTATGTTTTTACAGAAAATAATGATGAAAATGCCATAAAAAGGAAAAGAGGTTGGAAATCACTGTGTGAACTTTAAGGGTTCCGCTAAAAAAAAAAAGAGGTTAAAAATGACTGTGTTAGAAGGTGCTTCATAGTTAAACGTTCTAAGTGCGGAATGATAAGAAAATATACTTTGCAGTTAGATAAAGCCTTCGAGATCTGATATAAAGATAGAATAATCAATTCAAATAAAACATAATTGTTTATTACAACTGTTGAACTCTATTATATAAATGGAGTGAATGCTTATCGCACTTCAACATTGTATCATCTTGATTCTTTTCGTGGCGGCGCTCAAGGCCATCTGCTCTCTCCACAAATACAATTTTCTTGACTTCTTAAACTGATCATTTGCATAACATTTTAGAAAATAACAAAATTAACGCGAAAACAGATGTCCGCACAGTGTGTTGCCTGATGGCGCCAGTCCATGCTAAATCACATGGTAATACAATAACGATCCTGTTAACTTTTGCAGTCATATATATATATATATATATATATATATATATATATATATATATATATATATATATATATATATATATATATATATATATATATATATATATATATATATATATGATACAGAAATTTTAAGCTTTCCCCAATAACGCGTCCTTTTCTTTCATAATTATTATTCCAAATTCCTATTTCATGTCACGCACGTATTGCAACTATATGAAATTCTATCCCACGCTTCTAATATTAACAAAGTCTGCCAGTACTTCCTCTACCATACCATATATGGTCACTAATCTTAACCTTTACGTAAACTTTCTCATATGAAACTGCATCCCCATCACATTTTTGAAGCATAATAACGCGAAGACAGCATGTCTCCCATGTCGTCATCTTCTCCTCCATTACTGTACATTGTGTGAACCAACGCAGACTGCATTGAGTTGAGCTCGGTCCTTTATCTATGTATATATATATATATATATATATATATATATATATATATTGAAATTTTTAATCGAAAACTATGCATAAACTACGGGAAGTACAAAAAAAACCCATCTTTAACATATCTGTTACAAATAATTAACTATAGACCAAGACTAAGGATAAAAATAGAAGATAACTTACCACTATAATGGAAAGGGAGCGAGGGGAAGATGAGTATATAAAACTCATAATTAAAAAGGTATATATATATATATATATATATATATATATAAATATATATAGCATAAAAAGGCAAACACGGCAAAAATAAGAATAGGCAATAAGAAATAGCTCAAGATTAAAGATCAAGACATGGAGAACAATCAACTGAAATTACACAAAAAACGGCGGTCAGTTCGAAATTGCATTCTCGTCAGGATAGCCATACAATTCGAATTAAAACCGATAGAATAGCCAGTTCCTGACAATGGCGATAGTATTTGCCTATGGACACCATTGGAACTGTCTACTGGCTAGTGGAAGGACAAATAATAAAAACCAAGTGAATTATAAACCAGAAATATAAAAAATAGAAATATTAACTCACAGGCACAGCCACCACGTGGGGCCTACATTTTCGCAGGGGAAAATTCGACAGAGCATTTTACATCTCTTCGTCAAAGCGAGTGGACACCGGAATGAATACACTTGAACGAAAATAATGTGTAAGAAGACTTTAAAAAATGGTAAGCAGTACAGGACTCAGGACAAGTTGAAAGTAGTCCTTCAAAAATAGTAAGCAGTATCAGACTCAGGCCTACTGGTAAAGAAGGTGATAAGAACGGGTGAAATTCACAAAAAGAGTTATCCAATCAAGGATAAATAATGCATTTGTAAAATTATTACGTGGTGTATTTGATATTATTAATAATATTATTTACAAATACTTCCGGATAGTGGTAATTTTGACAAATGCGTTTAATATTATTGATGTGGAGTACGTGAAACTGTGGATCAGAAAGTCGATGTATTCGAAATAACTGGTTTAAAATGATGTTTCTAAACAATTGAATAGAATTACAAAATCGATATAATAGCTGCTTAATAATAGTGAAGTTATAAGAATCTTTTTTATCATATAAATTGGTGATAACATGATTATTGAGGGTATCTAAATTTAGGTCTAAATAATTTACAGTTTGACTAACACTAGGCTCATTAGGGATTAATTCTAGGTTAGAGAGGTAGAAATCAATATTAATGGGATAGGAATCATCCATGATAATACAGATTAAATCATCAACATATCGATATATAACATATGAATTAGAGAAAAAATGACATTCATAATAATAAAGGTATAAGTTAACTAGAATACTACTACTAAAGCCCTCTTGAGGTACACCAGATGTTTGTAAATATATGTTTTCACCTTGGATAATATAATTGTTGTATAACACAAAGTGCAGTAGCATAGGAAAAATTTTGACTTTAAAGGGAAAATTATTGGAAGAGAGATAATCATTATAAAGAGAGATAATAACTTTATATATAAATCTTTAATATCAATATTATTGAATAGGTATTTAAAACCAAAGGCATGGAAACCAAGAATATGTGGAAGCTTGCTAAGGTGATTAACTAAATCAAAACTATTGTTCAATATGAAATAGCCTGAATTCTTAAATTTACGAGATTCATTAATTCTATTTAAACAGTTTAGGAAATAGCAAAATCAAACACACACATAACAGGAGGTTTTTATTTCACTTCCTTAAGACGTACAAAAGTTTAAAACAGGCCATAGCGCTTTCGAGCATAAGTATGCTCTTCATCAGTGGCTACACGGAAATAAAGTTTGAATCGTTCATATATAAACCAGATATTCTGATCTGATTCTTATCGCTGCATACACATGATGTAAGACTGTCGGAGTTTAATGACCTGGAAACTTCATTGTAATTGTAAATAGTTCTACCAATTGGTAAATTATATTTGAAAGGTTTTTGTATTTTAATATCATTTACAGGTAACAAGTGCTGATGTTTTGCAAATAAATTATTAAAGTTAAGAGAATTAAGAATTGGTTGTTTAAAAGAAATTACACTGTAAGTAATTTTAGTAGGTGGATTATTGATTTTTTTTTTTAATCGAAAACTATGCATAAACGACGGTAAGTGCAAAAACCCATCTCTAGCATATATGTTACAATTAAGTAACTATAGACCAAGACTAAGGATAAAAATAGTAGGTAGCTTATCACTATAATGGTATGGAGATGAAGGGAATATTAGTATATAAATATCATAATTCAATATTAGAAACTGGGTTTTCTCCATCAAAAAACCACATTTAAATAAACTTTTTAATTCACTCATAGATCTCAATAATAAAAAGCACCTAGTTTTTGACCTATTACTAACAAGAGCAAGACTTCTAGGAGTACAACTCACACATTCACACAAAAAAGAAAAACCAACCAATCTTATTGTGTTATTAATTACACAAATCCTATATTTAATTATTTCAACTTCACACAAATATTTAAAAATTTCCAATCCTTTTTTCCTATTAAAAATGTTAACATAGTAAAAGCATATAAATATCCAGTATCTTTAGGACGTAAAATATATAACTATAATCGTTTATCAAAACAATTGAATAATTCTGTATCTTGTTCGTGGAATGAAACCTGCTATCTTCCCTTTATTGACCCACAACATGGACACATAATCACCGGAAATCTTGATTTAATACAGGAACCTCATCTCAAACAATTTCTAAGCTATGGATTCAAATACAGAATACCTCTTCTTTATAATAAAAAGAAAATAATACAAGCTTTTGACATAGATCTAGACAATTATATATTTAAAATGTCAGGTAAATCCCACTGCCCATTTGAAGCCTTCAAGAGCTGGAAAGCACAAATAACTAGGCATGTAAAACATTTGATCCAACACTTTCCCATTCCAATATATAAGCATAATTACCAAGAAATCGTTAAAGAAATCAAGTCACTACAAGACAAATTTGTAATCACATATGTTGACAAGGCATCCAGTAATTATGCGTTTATTTGCAAAAAATTTTATTTGGACGAGCTTAAATTGCAACTCAGTACCTCTCTTTCTTTAACTCCTTTATACACTCATATCAATGTTATAAATAAACAAATAATAGCTTACTACAAACTTCTTAAACACAAATACAATCTCAATTTTCCTTACTTGGTACTCATACTTAAATTCCATAAAACACCTATTTCATTTAGAACAGTCACTATAGGATTTAATTCATATACCAATGCAGCTGACAAACAACTTCTAATCATACTCAATCAAATTTATGATTATTTTACTGCACAAAAAACACATATAATCAAAAATAGTATGGAACTAATTAATAAAATAAAACTAATCCCTTACATACATGATGTAAAAACTTTTGATTTCAAAGACCTATTTAATAATATAGACATTAATGATTTATATAAAGTCATACGACTTTTATATGAACAATTCACTCAAGCAAAAAACATACCATATCCAAAATTCAAAACTTTATTAAAATTCATTTTGTTCAAACAGTATATAGTTCAAGGAAAATGCATATACAAATTAAATAAAGGAATACCACAGGGAGGTAAATCATCCACCATACTGGCCAACCTTTATCTACATTTTTACGAAAATCAGAGCCCTTTCAACAGTCATATAATGTGCAGATATATTGATGATCTTATTATTATAGGAATTAATAATGAGGCCAATGAATTAAATTTTGATTTCTATCCACCTAATCTACAACTCATTGAAAGTGTATATACATCCAACTGGATCAATTTTCTAGACGTTAGTTTAACAATTAAAAATGCAAATACAATAAAATTTAAAATCTATGACAAAACAGAAACTTATAACTTCAAAGTAAATAAATTTCAACATTTCTCTTCCAATCTTTCCAAATCTGCATATAGAAATATTATTAATAACCAGTTATTAAGAATCAAAATGTTAAGCACACCTTGTTACTACAAAGAACATCTTCATAAATTCATCAACACCGTTATCAAAATTAACTACCCGCCCAATCTAATTTTTTCTTTTATTAAAACACATTTTAAATTTAAATTCAAAAACTTGCAACAATTACAGCAAACTATTGACAAATCATACTCTAGCATTACTAAATAATTCATAATCTCCATGTCTTCTTCTAACAGTTAAACAATTCGTATAATTCACTTTAACCTGCTTTGAGAAAACTGCTTAGTCAGTAACAAAAAATTCACTGTAACCTGTTATGAGATGATTGGTAATACACATGCTTTTCCAGACGTACCACAGTACTAGGGGTAGATATATTTTCATTTTATTTTCATTATATTCTTTTGATATTACTTTATAATACTTTGCATCCTCATTTCAATAATTAGCCACAAGCTGGTGTAACAGAATATTTTATATTCATGTTTGATTTTTTTGTGTATTTGATCCACTTTATCTTTTCTTCTACGTCGGGCCATTTACATTATTTCTGTAATACATTTTACAATTTATATTAGTTATTAATATTAGTTGTGTAAACAGAAACGTAGAATCAGCATTAATGAAACATGTATGGCCCTTGATAACGTACATGGTTTCAGAAATGCTTTTCATATTCATTTTATTCCTTTTATATTCACTAGTTTCCATTTAATCAATTTCCAAACTTCTAGCATAGCTCATCGTGCTACACTAGGCTTCTGATTTGCAATTTTTTTACCTTTACCTTCAGTTTACAAGCAATTTTCTTTGGTATTTCTCGGGTATCTATATATTACAAGTAATCATAAAAATCTTCAATTATATATATATATATATATATATATATATATATATATATATATATATATATATATATATATATATATATATATATATATATATATATATAAAATAAGAAAAAGCAAACAAGGCAAAAATGAGAAAAGGCACAAAGACAATAATAATTAGCTCCAGATAAAAGATCAAGACATGGAGAACAATCAGTTGAAACTACATAGGAAATGGCTGTTAGTTTGAAACTGCATTCTCGTCAGGACAGCCATGCAATTGGAATTAAAACCAAAAGATTAGCCAGTTTCTGACAATGGCGATAGTATTTTACTATAGACAGCATTGGAACTGTCGACTGGCAAATGGAAGGTAAAATAATAAAATCTAAAAGAATTATAAAACCAGAAATATAAAAAACAGAAATATGAACTTACAGGTACAGTCACCACGTGTGAGTCGAAATGTTTGCAGCAGAGAATTCTACTTCTAATCGTTAAAGCGAGTAGAAACCAGAATGATTATAATATTGAACTTGAACGTAAAAATTTTTAGAATGAAGACTTTCAAAAATAGTAATCAGTATAGGACTCAGAACAAGTGGAAAGTAGTCTTTCAAATATAGTAATCAGTATTAAACTCAGGCCTAGTGGAAAGTTAGGTGATAAGAACGGGTGAAATTCACAAAAAGGAGTTATCTAGTCAAGGATAAATAATGCAACTGTAAAATTACTACATGGTGTATTTGAAATTATTAATAATATTATTAACAAATACTTCCGGATAGTGGTAATTTTGACAAATGCGTTTAAGATTATTGATGTGGAGATAGTGAAAGTGAGGATATGAGAGTTGATGTATTCGAAGCAACTGGTTTAAAATGAGGTTTGTAAACAATTGAATAGAATTACAAGATCGATATGATAGCATCTTAATGATAGTGAAGTTATAAGAATCTTTTTTATCAAATAGATTGATAATAACATGATAATGGAGGGTATCTAAATTTAAGTCTAGATAATTTACAGTTTGCCTAACACTAGGCTCATTGGGGATTAATTCTAGGTTAGAGGGGTAAAAATCATTATTAATTGGATAGGAATCGTCCATAATAATACAGATTAAATCATCAACATATCGATATATAACAAATGCATTAGAGAAAAAATGACGTTCATAGTAATAGAGATATAAGTTAGCTAGAATACTACTAGTACAGCCCCCTTGAAGTACATCAGATGTTTGTAAATATATGTTTTCACCTTGGATAATATAATTGTTGTATAACACAAAGTGCAGTAGCATAGGAAAGTTTTTGACTTTAAATAGAACATTATTGGAAGAGAGATAATCATTATAAAGAGAGATAATAACTTTATATATAAATCTTTAATATCAATATTATTGAATAGGTATTTAAAACCAAAGATATGGAAACCAAGAATATGTGGAAGCTTGCTAAGGTGATTAATTAAATCAAAAATTTTTTTCAATATGAAATAACCAGAATTCTTAAATTTAAGAGATTCATTAATTCTATTTAAACAGTTTAGAAAGTACTTACTAGCTGTAGTAGTAAAGGTATTATGTCCACAAGTTACGGTTCTAAAACTGAGAGGTGATTTATGGAATTTAGGAACTAAAGTAACCTATGGAAATTTATAAAATTTACAAATAATATTTAATTGTGTATATAATTTTAGCATTTTAGTTTTGATTTTGATAGACTGATTATTAATGGGTTTAAAAATATGATTATTTTTTAAGTAATTCTTTAACAGAGAAACATAACATTTTTTACAAATAATGGCACAATTTTTAAAAGCTTTATCTACATAAGTTATGACAAAATGTTGTTGTAGTTCTTTAATAGCAGATAGGTGTTGTTTAAAAGGATAACTAGGCTTCTTAAATTAATACTTATAGTAATAACACTTTTAAAAGGATGTAGGGTAGTATTCTTCCAAAGATGGAATGCTTCAATAAGAATGGAATGAGAGTAAGCGTCTTGGTAAATGAATTTCTCAAAATCAAAAGATAAAGACTAAAGAAGTTTGGGATGATTTCGCAAAAATCGGTTCCTTAGTTATCGAAAATATTACAGCAGAGTTTTCATCTTAATACCTTCGACAAAGATGAAATGATTCACTTTCAAAGAAGCTTTAAACAGAATCCGCACTATAAATCTATAAATAGACAATTTTTTGTAAATTGTAAAAAAATGTATACTTTTTATGTTTTGAAGACGTAATCTTCTTACATAATAATGGCAATCGTCTGTGTGTGTATGTGGACAGTCTGAAGCAGGAAATCTAAACGTCGTACGACCATGAAATTTGGTACAGAGGTATTTCGGGACCGGAATAATTACACCTCGTCGTTATTATTATTATTTTTTATTGCGAATTAGTTTTTTAGTTTTTTTATGTGTTACACCCATTTACAACGGTTTGGGCCGATATTCACGCAATTTAAACTGATTTGTAATCACATTGCCCAAGATATCACCTAATGCAATCCAACACTTGGCTATAAAATTTCCTACCTGCTTTGTCTCGTTGGGGCAAAATTAACTACAAATTAATAACTGCTTAATTATCGCTGCAGTTCTGAATGACACATTTCGATTATTCAATCCAGTTGGAAATTCAGTAACTTACCAATGAGTCTCATTCTAATTAGCACATCTAGTAGCAAATTAAGTATTGCAGATTCTAAATCAGTGATTCTCAAAATGTGTGCCACGGCACATTAGTATGCGTTATAAAGCTGCGTGGGTTATTCGCAATGTTGCGCGGCTGTGTCGTGAAAAAACAATAAAAATATTTTTATTAAAATGAAGGAAATGTAAAATAGGGGTACTAAATACACTCTGTTACAAATATATACAAATATATATATATATATATATATATATATTTGAAATGTAATAATAAGAATTATGTAAAAATAAAAAAATACAATTCAAGTAATATTAACATCACCATAGAAGCAAATTCAAAGCCATAATGCCGATAAGAGAAAAGAACAGCACCATCCCAAATTCGATGATTAATTAGAATTAAATTCATCGTCAGGTCTGAGTATTTAATTCCAATTAACCCAAACAAATGCCTGTTTCAGATTAAGCAATAGTACATTACTATAAATACTTAAACTCAGACTACAGGCAACAAAAAATGAAAAAAGGATACATTAAGAAAATTGTATTACCATGCGGCATGAACCATTCTTCTACCACGTGTATACACGATCAACCTCAACAGCTTAATCTAGAAGCACCGGAATGAACAAGTCGAAATTCTACCAGGGAGGCAGTACGAACGTTCACGGAGTTACTCCCAAACCCGTCCAGTGAGTCTAAGCTGGAGACTGGACAAGCAATTCAGAATACAACTTCCCAAATATGCAAACATGAATATGAATATGAATCAAAGATGAAAATTCCTACTAAACAAGTAATTCATATGAAAAATGGATAATCGAGAATGCCACTATACACCATTATAAGGGCGCTCAAAACGTAGTTTCAATACTGACAAAAGTTACATTTTTTTGCGAAAATAAAATTCAAAACATTAATGTTAATGCATCTTATTTTCCTATTTTTTGATTTTTCTAATGTTTTTGACTTAGTTTATTATTTTTCATTTTTATTTATATAATTAATAATTATATACAATATATATATATATATACATATACATATAATTGCTTGTCTGAATTGCTTGTCCAGTCTCCAGCTTAGACTCACTGGACGGGTTTGGGAGTAACTCCGTGAACGTTCGTACTGCCTCCCTGGTAGAATTTCGACTTGTTCATTCCGGTGCTTCTAGATTAAGCTGTTGAGGTTGATCGTGTATACACGTGGTAGAAGAATGGTTCATGCCGCATGGTAATACAATTTTCTTAATGTATCCTTTTTTCATTTTTTGTTGCCTGTAGTCTGAGTTTAAGTATTTATAGTAATGTACTATTGCTTAATCTGAAACAGGCATTTGTTTGGGTTAATTGGAATTAAATACTCAGACCTGACGATGAATTTAATTCTAATTAATCATCGAATTTGGGATGGTGCTGTTCTTTTCTCTTATCGGCATTATGGCTTTGAATTTGCTTCTATGGTGATGTTAATATTACTTGAATTGTATTTTTTTATTTTTACATAATTCTTATTATTACATTTCAAATATATATATATATATATATATATATATATATATATATATATATATTTGTATATATTTGTAACAGAGTGTATTTAGTACCCCTATTTTACATTTCCTTCATTTTAATAAAAATATTTTTATTGTTTTTTCACGACACAGCCGCGCAACATTGCGAATAACCCACGCAGCTTTATAACGCATACTAATGTGCCGTGGCACACATTTTGAGAATCACTGATTTAGAATCTGCATTTCAAATATTTACTTGCCATATACTTGTCTGCTGCATTATGCGCGTATTGTATATTGGTTTCTTATTTTCTGTCTAGTTGTTTACGAGTTTCTGTGGTAATATTCATTTTTAATCTATATAAATAAAAATGAAAATCTGTCTGTCTGTCTGTCTGTCTGTCTGTCTGTCTGTCTGTCTGTTTGTCACACCATCACGGGAGAACGGCTGAACCGAATTTGATGAAATTTTGTGGGTAGCCCAGAAATAGCCTCACTTAAAATTATATCCGTGTTTTGAGTTTCTACGACCAGTGGTTCTCGAGATATTAGTAAAAAACGAAATTTTCGTTTGTCTCATCATCACGGAAAAACGGCTGAACCGAATTTAATGAAATTTGGTGAATAGCCTTGAAATATCCCCCCATAACTTTTGTCCAAGTTTCGAGTTTCTATGACCTGGGGTTGCCGAGATATTAATGAAAAACGGAACTTTTTCCTAGGAGTTCTACTCCCTAACTCCGTGGTTTATCCAAACGAAAAGCTTAAAAATCGTTTGAAAGTGAATTAAAATTTAATCTCAGAGTTTGATGGGAGATTTTTTGCGTTAATTAGTCACTTTCTGAAAACATGAATTGTTTGAAACATGATTTAGAGGGGAAATCTATCTCCATGGTTCATGGTTTATTTAAAACAAGCTTTTACGGAACAATGAGAAGTATAGAGAAATCAAAATCGTTATTTAATTTCGCAGTTTATGTTATAAGACATGACATATTTAACATGTTATAAGATTCTATCTTATATCATGTTACTCAGAAACGCAATTAAATTAAATCTGTCTGTTAATTTTAATAATTATTTTTTCGATTTGAATAATAAATAAATGGATATAAAAATATATTTTAGGAAAGAACGATTTGATTTTTCTTATAGCATTTTTGACTGGATAATATCAATTACGGTCTTCAGGTTTAAAAATTATTATTATTTATATTTTCGGGGATTATTGATTCAAGGATTATTGATATTTTCAAGTTATTATGCAATTATTTTATTATGACAAAAATTGTTTAAACTCATATATTGTATGTTGTACGAATCTTCTACAAATACACGTGTATATCTTTTAATCTACGAGAATATAAGTAGTACAGGTATATTGACATATGTTTTGATATATATTGGCATATATTGGAATCAATTACGACCTTCTGGTATAAAGAGTACGGATATTATTGATGTTTTCAATTTATTACGTCATCTCTTTTATTTTGGCAAATATTTTTGAGACGCATACTGTAATACGGGTAATCTTCTACTAACACATTGGCATATTTTCTGATTTGCGACAATATAATTAGTACGGGGTTGCATATATTCATTCAATTCCTATTTTTTCTTCTGTAAATTTGCTTACAAAAGGGGGCAGGATGTTTTATTCTTCAGATATGATCGTAAAGATAATTTTGCATAGTGAGAACATATATTCTTAAACTTCTCTTTAGGAGCAATAAATTTAATATTTTAACAGAATTTGCACATGATTGCGAACTTTAAGTTTCTTTAAATTATACACTCCGTACGAATAACGGGTTTCCTGTTAGTGGTTAATAAATTTTAACATTTTAGGAGGATATATCATGTTGCTCGGCATCGCAATTAAATTAAATGTGTTTGTTAATGTTTTTATTATTTTTTTTCGATTTAAATAATAAATAAATGGAAAAATGGATATAAAAGTATATCTTATGAATGGACGGTTTGATTTTTCTTTTAATTATATTAATTGCTGACTGCGTACATCAATTTCATTTATTTTGGCAAAGAGTTTTCAAGCTTATATCGAATTTAGCTACTAAACTCATATATTGTGTTTAGCCAATAAATTCATATAGCCGATTGTTGAAACAGAAAAAGAGTAGAGCGGGTATATCTTCTAATACAATTGTAGTGTTTTCATTTAGTATATTGAAACGGGATAAGAATGTTTCATTCAGATCTGCAAATTCAAAGCTACGAATTTGGAGGGATATCGCTAATTTGACAACTTTTCTTAAACTTTGCCAAATTGACGGAAATGTCGCCAAATTGATATAAACGACACACAAACAGCTGCCATAAACCTTCGAGTTGGTCGTGTGGCTTGGGTCTTCTACATATCAATGAAATTTTTTTTTGTTTTGTTAGAAGAGAGTACTGAAATGATGTTTGGTTAGCATTTCTCTGTCAGACCAACCATACTACTTAGTAATACATTTAGCGAATTTTTAAAATGTCACCAAATTGATAAAAATGTTTTCAAATCTATAAAAATATCTTGAAATTGATAAAATTGCGCTACATAAATGATATTAATTGTTTTTTGTTAGGGGATAGTATTGTGATGATATTTCGTCAATTTGTCGCAAAGTGGAACTGTCAGTTCTACAGTCCCACTTGGCGATAAATTTGGCGATTTTTTAAAATGTCGCTAATTTGACAAAACTGTCGCCAAATGTTCCATAGAAATATAACTATTTAGACGATATTTTTTCTACCAATTTATTTGAAGCAAATGATATCATGTCACTTAGCAACGGATTTAAATCCAATGTGTTTATGCGGCAGACGATTTTTATTAAATCCTTTCCGATTTGAATAATGAAGATATGTATATAAAATAAATTTCATTGCCATTTCATTTTGGACTGGATAATATCAATTATACTCTTCAGGTTTAAACATTATTATTATTGATATTTTCCGGAATTATTGATTCAGGGATTATTGATATTTTTAAGTTATTACGCCATTGTTTTATTGCGGCAAAAATTGCTGACACACGCATATTGTACGTTGTACGAGTAATCTTCTAGGAATGCACGGGTATATCTTCTAACCTACGAGAATATAAGTAGTACAGGTATATTGGCATATATTTTGACATATATTGGCATATATATTGGAATCAAGTACAGTCTTCTGGTATGAAGATTAAGGGGATTAATTATATATTCAATTTATTACGTCGTCTGTTGTATTTTACCAAAAAACATTTGTGACTCCTATTGCAAAACGGGTAATCTTCTACTAATAATCGGACATTATAAGTAGTACGTGTATATCTTCCCATATAATTTTAGCACTTTAATTTTGACATATATTGGAATAAATGACTGTCTTCAGATTTAAAGATTACGGGATTATTGGTATTTTCATTTTATACATGTAATCTACTAATACAGGTTATATTTTCTAATATTCGCGTATATAATTAGTACGGGTCCCATACAATTTTAACGCTTTTATTTTGCATATATTGATTCAATTCTATATTTTTTTTTATATTTGCTTACATAAGGGGTCCAAGATGTTTTATTCTTCAGATATGTCCATGAAGACAATTTTATATAGCGAGAACAGCGATTCTTAAACTTCTTTTTAGGAGCATTATATTAAATATTTTAACAGAATATTTTGATTAAACATGTCATTTAGTATACTATAAGAATTTGGGCATGATTATGAATTTCAAGTTTCTTTATATTATATACTCCGTACGAAGAACGGGTATGCTGCTAGTCTATATAAATAAAAATGAAAATCTGTCTGTCTGTCTGTCTGTCTGTCTGTCTGTTTGTCACACCATCACGGGAGAACGGCTGAACCGAATTTGATGAAATTTTGTGGGTAGCCCAGAAATAGCCCCACTTAAAATTATATCCGTGTTTTGAGTTTCTACGGCCAGTGGTTCTCGAGATATTAGTAAAAAACGAAATTTTCGTTTGTCTCATCATCACGGAAAAACGGCTGAACCGAATTTAATGAAATTTGGTGAATAGCCTTGAAATATCCCCCCATAACTTTTGTCCAAGTTTCGAGTTTCTAAAACCTGGGGTTGTAGAGATATTAATGAAAAACGGAACTTTTTCCTAGGAGTTCTACTCCCTAACTCCGTGGTTTATCCAAACGAAAAGCTTGAAAATCGTTTGAAAGTGAATTAAAATTTAATCTCTGAGTTTGATGGGAGATTTTTTGCGTTAATTAGTCACTTTCTGAAAACATGAATTGTTTGAAACATGATTTAAAGGGGAAATCTATCTCCATGGTTCATGGTTTATTTAAAACAAGCTTTTACGGAACAATGAGAAGTATAGAGAAATCAAAATCGTTATTTAATTTCGCAGTTTATGTTATAAGACATGACATATTTAACATGTTATAAGATTCTATCTTATATCATGTTACTCAGAAACGCAATTAAATTAAATCTGTCTGTTAATTTTAATAATTATTTTTTCGATTTGAATAATAAATAAATGGATATAAAAATATATATTAGAAAAGAACGATTTGATTTTTCTTATAGCATTTTTGACTGGATAATATCAATTACGGTCTTCAGGTTTAAAAATTATTATTATTTATATTTTCGGGGATTATTGATTCAAGGATTATTGATATTTTCAAGTTATTATGCAATTATTTTATTATGACAAAAATTGTTTAAACTCATATATTGTATGTTGTACGAATCTTCTACAAATACACGTGTATATCTTTTAATCTACGAGAATATAAGTAGTACAGGTATATTGACATATGTTTTGATATATATTGGCATATATTGGAATCAATTACGACCTTCTGGTATAAAGAGTACGGATATTATTGATGTTTTCAATTTATTACGTCATCTCTTTTATTTTGGCAAAGATTTTTGAGACTCATATTGTAATACAGGTAATCTTCTACTAACAAACTGGCATATTTTCTAATCTGCGACAATATAAGTAGTACGGAGTTGCATATATTGATTCAATTCCTATTTTTTTTTTGTGAATCTCCTTACAAAAGGGGCCAGGATGTTTTATTCTTCAGATCTGATCATGAAGATAATTTTGCATAGTGAGAACATATATTCTTAAACTTCTCTTTAGGAGCAATAAATTTAATATTTTAACAGAATTTGCACATGATTGCGAACTATAAGTTTCTTTAAATTATACACTCCGTACGAATAACGGGTGTGCTGTTAGTGGTTAATAAATTTTAACATTTTAGGAGGATATATCATGTTGCTCGGCATCGCAATTAAATTAAATGTGTTTGTTAATATTTTTATTATTTTTTTTCGATTTAAATAATAAATAAATGGATAAATGGATATAAAAGTATATCTTATGAATGGACGGTTTGATTTTTCTTTTAATTATATTAATTGCTGACTGCGTACATCTATTTCATTTATTTTGGCAAAGAGTTTTCAAGCTTATATCGTATTTAGCTACTAAACTCATATATTGTGTTTAGCCAATAAATTCATATAGCCGATTGTTGAAACAGAAAAAGAGTAGAGCGGGTATATCTTCTAATACAATTGTAGTGTTTTCATTTAGTATATTGAAACGGGATAAGAATGTTTCATTCAGATCTGCAAATTCAAAGCTACGAATTTGGAGGGATATCGCTAATTTGACAACTTTTCTTAAACTTTGCCAAATTGACGGAAATGTCGCCAAATTGATATAAACGACACACAAACAGCTGCCATAAACCTTCGGGTTGGTCGTGTGGCTTGGGTCTTCTACATATCAATGAGATTTTTTTTTGTTTGTTAGAAGAGAGTACTGAAATGATGTTTGGTTAGCATTTCTCTGTCAGACCAACCATCCTACTTAGTAATACATTTAGCGAATTTTTAAAATGTCACCAAATTGATAAAAATGTTTTCAAATCTATAAAAATATCTTGAAATTGATAAAATTGCGCTACATAAATGATATTAATTGTTTTTTGTTAGGGGATAGTATTGTGATGATATTTCGTCAATTTGTTGCAAAGTGGAACTGTCAGTTCTACAGTACCACTTGGCGATAAATTTGGCGATTTTTTAAAATGTCGCTAATTTTACGAAACTGTCGCCAAATGTTCCATAGAAATATAACTATTTAGACGATATTTTTTCAACCAATTTATTTGAAGCAAATGATATCATGTCGCTTAGCAACGGATTTAAATCCAATGTGTTTATGCGGCAGACGATTTTTATTAAATCCTTTCCGATTTGAATAATGAAGATATGTATATAAAATAAATTTCATTGCCATTTCATTTTGAACTGGATAATATCAATTATACTCTTCAGGTTTAAACATTATTATTATTGATATTTTCCGGAATTATTGATTCAGGGATTATTGATATTTTTAAGTTATTACGCCATTGTTTTATTGCGGCAAAAATTGCTGACACACGCATATTGTACGTTGTACGAGTAATCTTCTAGGAATGCACGGGTATATCTTCTAACCTACGAGAATATAAGTAGTACAGGTATATTGGCATATATTTTGACATATATTGGCATATATATTGGAATCAAGTACAGTCTTCTGGTATGAAGATTAAGGGGATTAATTATATATTCAATTTATTACGTCGTCTGTTGTATTTTACCAAAAAACATTTGAGACTCATATTGCAATATGTGGGTAATCTTCTACTAATAATCGGACATTATAAGTAGTACGTGTATATCTTCCCATATAATTTTAGCACTTTAATTTTGACATATATTGGAATAAATGACTGTCTTCAGATTTGAAGATTACGGGTTTATTGGTATTTTCAATTTATACATGTAATCTACTAATACAGGTTATATTTTCTAATATTCGCGTATATAATTAGTACGGGTCCCATACAATTTTAACGCTTTTATTTTGCATATATTGATTCAATTCCATATTTTTTTTATATTTGCTTACATAAGGGGTCCAAGATGTTTTATTCTTCAGATATGTCCATGAAGATAATTTTATATAGCGAGAACAGAGATTCTTAAACTTCTTTTTAGGAGCATTATATTAAATATTTTAACAAAATATTTTGATTAAACATGTCATTTAGTATACTATAAGAATTTGGGCATGATTATGAATTTCAAGTTTCTTTATATTATATACTCCGTACGAAGAACGGGTATGCTGCTAGTCTATATAAATAAAAATGAAAATCTGTCTGTCTGTCTGTCTGTCTGTTTGTCACACCATCACGGGAGAACGGCTGAACCGAATTTGATGAAATTTTGTGGGTAGCCCAGAAATAGCCCCACTTAAAATTATATCCGTGTTTTGAGTTTCTACGACCAGTGGTTCTCGAGATATTAGTAAAAAACGAAATTTTCGTTTGTCTCATCGTCACTGAAAAACGGCTGAACCGAATTTAATTAAATTTGGTGAATAGCCTTGAAATATCCCCCCATAAATTTTGTCCAAGTTTCGAGTTTCTAAGACCTGGGGTTGCCGAGATATTAATGAAAAACGGAACTTTTTCCTAGGAGTTCTACTCCCTAACTCCGTGGTTTATCCAATCGAAAAGCTTGAAAATCGTTTGAAAGTGAATTAAAATTTAATCTCTGAGTTTGATGGGAGACTTTTTGCGTTAATTAGTCACTTTCTGAAAACATGAATTGTTTGAAACATGATTTAAAGGGGAAATCTATCTCCATGGTTCATGGTTTATTTAAAACAAGCTTTTACGGAACAATGAGAAGTATAGAGAAATCAAAATCGTTATTTACTTTCGCAGTTTATGTTATAAGACATGACATATTTAACATGTTATAAGATTCTATCTTATATCATGTTACTCAGAAACGCAATTAAATTAAATCTGTCTGTTAATTTTAATAATTATTTTTTCGATTTGAATAATAAATAAATGGATATAAAAATATATTTTAGAAAAGAACGATTTGATTTTTCTAATAGCATTTTTGACTGGATAATATCAATTACGGTCTTCAGGTTTAAAAATTATTATTATTTATATTTTCGGGGATTATTGATTCAAGGATTATTGATATTTTCAAGTTATTATGCAATTATTTTATTATGACAAAAATTGTTTAAACTCATATATTGTATGTTGTACGAATCTTCTACAAATACACGTGTATATCTTTTAATCTACGAGAATATAAGTAGTACAGGTATATTGACATATGTTTTGATATATATTGGCATATATTGGAATCAATTACGACCTTCTGGTATAAAGAGTACGGATATTAATGATGTTTTCAATTTATTACGTCATCTCTTTTATTTTGGCAAATATTTTTGAGACGCATATTGTAATACGGGTAATCTTCTACTAACACATTATATTCTGATTTTATATCGGCATATTTTCTGATCTGCGACAATATAATTAGTACGGGGTTGCATATATTCATTCAATTCCTATTTTTTCTTCTGTAAATTTGCTTACAAAAGGGGGCAGGATGTTTTATTCTTCAGATCTGATCGTGAGGATAATTTTGCATAGTGAGAACATATATTCTTAAACTTCTCTTTAGGAGCAATAAATTTAATATTTTAGCAGAATTTGCACATGATTGCGAACTTTAAGTTTCTTTAAATTATACACTCCGTACGAATAACGGGTGTGCTGTTAGTGGTTAATAAATTTTAACATTTTAGGAGGATATATCATGTTGCTCGGCATCGCAATTAAATTAAATGTGTTTGTTAATGTTTTTATTATTATTTTTCGATTTAAATAATAAATAAATGGAAAAATGGATATAAAAGTATATCTTATGAATGGACGGTTTGATTTTTCTTTTAATTATATTAATTGCTGACTGCGTACATCAATTTCATTTATTTTGGCAAAGAGTTTTCAAGCTTATATCGAATTTAGCTACTAAACTCATATATTGTGTTTAGCCAATAAATTCATATAGCCGATTGTTGAAACAGAAAAAGAGTAGAGCGGGTATATCTTCTAATACAATTGTAGTGTTTTCATTTAGTATATTGAAACGGGATAAGAATGTTTCATTCAGATCTGCAAATTCAAAGCTACGAATTTGGAGGGATATCGCTAATTTGACAACTTTTCTTAAACTTTGCCAAATTGGCGGAAATGTCGCCAAATTGATATAAACTACACACAAACAGCTGCCATAAACCTTCGGGTTGGCCGTGTGGCTTGGGTCTTCTACATATCAATGAAATTTTTTTTTGTTTTGTTAGAAGAGAGTACTGAAATGATGTTTGGTTAGCATTTATCTGTCAGACCAACCATCCTACTTAGTAATACATTTAGCGAATTTTTAAAATGTCACCAAATTGATAAAAATGTTTTCAAATCTATAAAAATATCTTGAAATTGATAAAATTGCGCTACATAAATGATATTAATTGTTTTTTGTTACGGGATAGTATTGTGATGATATTTCGTCAATTTGTCGAAAAGTGGAACTGTCAGTTCTACAGTCCCACTTGGCGATAAATTTGGCGATTTTTTAAAATGTCGCTAATTTGACGAAACTGTCGCCAAATGTTCCATAGAAATATAACTATTTAGACGATATTTTTTCTACCAATTTATTTGAAGCAAATGATATCATGTCGCTTAGCAACGGATTTAAATCCAATGTGTTTATGCGGCAGACGATTTTTATTAAATCCTTTCCGATTTGAATAATGAAGATATGTATATAAAATAAATTTCATTGCCATTTCATTTTGGACTGGATAATATCAATTATACTCTTCAGGTTTAAACATTATTATTATTGATATTTTCCGGAATTATTGATTCAGGGATTATTGATATTTTTAAGTTATTACGCCATTGTTTTATTGCGGCAAAAATTGCTGACACACGCATATTGTACGTTGTACGAGTAATCTTCTAGGAATGCACGGGTATATCTTCTAACCTACGAGAATATACGTAGTACAGGTATATTGGCATATATTTTGACATATATTGGCATATATATTGGAATCAAGTACAGTCTTCTGGTATGAAGATTAAGGGGATTAATTATATATTCAATTTATTACGTCGTCTGTTGTATTTTACCAAAAAACATTTGTGACTCATATTGCAAAACGGGTAATCTTCTACTAATAATCGGACATTATAAGTAGTACGTGTATATCTTCCCATATAATTTTAGCACTTTAATTTTGACATATATTGGAATAAATGACTGTCTTCAGATTTAAAGATTACGGGTTTATTGTTATTTTCAATTTATACATGTAATCTACTAATACAGGTTATATTGTCTAATATTCGCGTATATAATTAGTACGGGTCCCAAACAATTTTAACGCTTTTATTTTGCATATATTGATTCAATTCCATATTTTTTTTTATATTTGCTTACATAAGGGGTCCAAGATGTTTTATTCTTCAGATATGTCCATGAAGGTAATTTTATATAGCAAGAACAGAGATTCTTAAACTTCTTTTTAGGAGCATTATATTAAATATTTTAACAGAATATTTTGATTAAACATGTCATTTAGTATACTATAAGAATTTGGGCATGATTATGAATTTCAAGTTTCTTTATATTATATACTCCGTACGAAGAACGGGTATGCTGCTAGTTATATATATATATATAAAATATAAAAAGCGAGAGTAAAAATGGAAAAAGAAGGAATGCTTAGCGAGATGCTTACTTAAAGGCGGTAAGGGGGTTGTGACCTTACACCCCAGTTGTCAACATGCATGTCCCAAATGCCGCGGCATTGCATTCCTGGATGCCAGCACTGACTGAAGCCAACCTCCGAAGTGATAATAATAATTATCACAAAACCTTTATAAAAGGAAGTCCAAGGAACTAACAATTCCTGTCTCTTTAACCCTTACAAGTTCGTCAAACGTCATGTTGCCTCCTAAATACCACTTTTGGTATCGTGCTGCGGTCCTGTCCTGATGGCGCAACAATTTGCGTTTAATCAACTTTGTAGAAGAGATAAAAAGGATTTCAATTACAATCCATATTTGTTATTTTTACTATAGTAGTTATTAATATAATGTTTCATAAAAGGTATGAGATATTGTTGTTTATATGCCTGTTGTAAGAATGCCTCATCATATCTGATTCTAATGACGTCATTTTTGATGATTCTTTGTATTCTTGACATTCCTCCTAAGAATACATTTCTAAAGATGTTTATGTGTAGATTGGAATTCCAATTTATTAGTCCAGAGATGGGTATACTATAACTTTTTCTTTTGTCATATATAGTAAATGTTATTGGAATTCCACTAAAGTCTATGCATAAATCCAGAAATTCCACTATATGGTTATGTGTAGTTGGATTCTCTTTTAAGATTAAGTTGGGGGGGGGGGGGTAAAAATCGCGAAACTCGACATGTATGTATCGTTTAAGGAGATATACAAATGGTTAGAATTTGGAAGCAAAACATATTTTATTAAGAAATGGTGGCAACAAGATGACATTTTAGAAAGTGGTAAAACTTCCCCTGGCAGCTGTATTTTGAGGTAATTTAATTGAGTATATAATTTGAACATTTTAGTTTTAAATTTTAGTGAATTATTAGAAATGGATTTGAAGTTAATATTATCGTTTAGGTAATTTTGTAAATGAACGCATAATCCATATGTAATGACATAATTATTAGATGCTCTATCAACGGAAGTTATGACAAAATTTTGAAGATATTTAATAACAGTAAATAAATTTTTTAAATTTTAATTCGGCTTCGAAAACTAAATATTAATAGTGACATTTTTAACAACATTTAAAATTGAATGCTTTCACTGATTAAATGCTTTAATAGCTTTAGAATACGAACAGACTAATCTGTATATACATTTATAAAAATCTAAATATTGGAGAAGAATTTTGGGATGATAGCTATTTTGAATACGAAATTTAGTACCTTTTACACAAAATATTTCTGAGGACGCGGCAGCCCAGTTGTTAGCTTGCGGGAATTGCGCTCGGTAGGCCCCGGTTCGATTCCCTCCGCTGCCAAAACTGCCGCCGTGTGCACGCGGAGTACGATCACGTTAAACATGTGGGTCCATAAGTCCTTCCGAGAGGTTGGTGGTAGGGGAAGGAAGGCACGGTCCCTGTGGAAGCCTTCCCCATTGGGTTCCGGTCTAAATTGGGTGGCTCTTCCCGGTCGTCCAATTGCACCTTTCTGGTAGGTCGGACGGTCTGGGTCTCAAACAAAATATTTCTGAGAATATCGTCCTCAACAATATTTAAATCACCAATAATAATGTGGCTATGAATAATAGAGTTTACAAATTTTGAATAAGCCGTATCATTACATATTGAAGAGTAAGTGGAAAACTCAAACGTAATTAAACAAATGAATTGGTTTATTAATTTGTGCTTAATTTCGTAAGTTTCCTATATCCAAGTGTTTTTACTTAGAATGGCACTAGAATATTGAATGTTAGAATTTAAAGATATTATTATAATTAAAAAAAGACATACCAATAGCAAATTGTACATTTATGTTTTCAGTATATATATTGATATACCTGTTAAAAATATTCATATAAGAATATTTTTAACAGGTAACAAATGTTTATGTTTATTAAAAATTTCATTCAAATTAATGGTATTTATAATAGTATGTTTAAATAAAATAACACAATATGAATTAAATTAGGGATTAGTAGGTGTTTTATTAATAATAACATTTAAGTTATTGGCACAGGTAAGTTGTAAATCAAAAAAGATATGCTTAAAATGTTCATTAGTAAATTTTGATAAAATGTATGCAATACATAAATAGTTCTTAGCAATTCACTGTCTCTATTAATTTATAGCCATTATAGTGATTATATCTCTGTTCTATTAATTTCATTTTTATGGAATTTTGTATTTTGAAAATAGTCTCCTACTAGTAGGTTTTGTGACTATAAATGTTGTATTTACCTGCGTATTCTATCAGTGAACAATTCGATTTTCAGTATTTCCGACAATCGGACTCTAGATGTTACCAACAGCCCCCCCCCCCCCCCTGATGTTGAGTTTTGACCACAGTTTCAGGCTTTTCTTTCTCATTTTTGCCTAGATTTTAGATAGCAAACATGGGTCGTGTTATTAGAATAATTCTTTATGTATTTCTTTATCTTTTGATTATTATTTTTTTTAACTATGAAATTTTGAACTAAAGAAATTATCTTGATTTTGATTGTGGAAAAGTTTGGAATCAAAACACATTTTTAGAGTTTTTGAAGATGCGTAAAAGATGTTAAGTTATATAATTTCAAAATTTACTAGTTCTTTTTCCACGAAACCAAAAATTTAAGTGAAATGGTTAATAAGAATGTCAAAAGACCGCGTCGAATAATTGTGTTTCAAGACGAAATCAATTTTCAAAAGTGGGCTTGGAAAATCACAAATGAGATTGTTTAATATTGAAGAGTTAAAAAGCGTGGTTTTAACAAGGATCACTAGTAAACCTAGAACGGTCAATTACTACAAGGGAGGGGGGGGGGGGGTAGCACCTGCAATTATGAGTTTTCTTATACAAACAATATGAAACAATGTTACAACTGTTTATAGAAACAATATACGTTACAAGTATTTATTTATATGTTAAAACTATTTATAAAAACAATATGTTACAACTGTTTATTTATAGAAAAATATGTTACAACTGTTTATTTATAGAAACAATAAGTTACAACTTTTTATAGAAATAATATGTTACAACTGTTTATAGAAACAATATGTTACAATTGTTTATAGAAACAATATGTTATAATTGTTTATAGAAACAATATGTTGCATTTGTTTATAGAAACAATATGTTACAATTGTTTATAGAAACAATATGTTGCAATTGTTTCTATAAACAATATGTTACAATTGTTTATAGAAACAATACGTTATAACTGATTATAGATATAATATTTACATATTTTTTCTATTATTTCAACCGTTGATAGAAACAATGCGTTACAACTGTTTATAGAAACAATATGTTACAACTGTTTATAGAAACAATAAGTTACAACTATTTATTTATAGAAACAATATGTTACAACTGTTTATAGAAACCGATATGTTACAGCTGTTTATGGAAACAATAACTGTTTATAGAAACAATATTCTATTTCATTAAACTCTATGTCGATTTTACTACAAATGATATATCTCTGGCATGCTCTCAACTAGCATCAATTTAAAAATACCGGGCAATGTCGACTATTTTTAACATAGTTTGTTATTCATTCTGCCGCAATGTTTTTCCATTTCTCATAAGTGTATTTATATTCCTTTTTATTAGCATAAATGACTGAAGTAGAATTACTTAAATATAGGATATTTTTGATAAGATTCTGAAGCATCTAATCAGAAATACACAGGATTATCTGTTATTTACAAATGCCGTTGGCTCAAGGACATTACAAACACATCATTCGAAATAAAACTCGATGTATATATACTTCAGTGAAATAGAAAATATATTTTTATAAATGAAGGAAATAATGCGCAATGGGAAAAATAACAAATGGGACAGTATTGCGTTTTCTATTACACTGAGCTGCACATTCCGGACAACGACGATATTTCTTTTTTTTTTCTTTCCCTTTTTTTTTGCTAATCCCGTATGAAGCAATTCCACTGAAGGAGCATGACTCTGAAACTCAACGTAAATTAACAATTGGTGGTCAAGTTGTCCAAATAAATAAAAAATAAATGGTCACCGATGACCAACGTGTTAAAAACACCGTTTACTGTCATAACATCAACAATTTATTGGAACTTAAAAAATGCCACAATACGATTCGTTCGTAGTTTTTCATTTGACATGCTAGAAGCAATGTCATGAAATGCAATGCTCCGCTTTCAAAATATTTCAGTAAACAGTAGCTACCTTCAACGTTTTTTGCCTAAGTATTAAATGCAAAACTTTTCACAGAGTTAATTGCTCTCAATAAACAGTTATTTTACCCCTCTAGTGATGAAATTTATTATTAATTTTTATTATTACTTTTTTTTGTAATTATAATTAATTAATTTATTTTTTTTCGCAGAAAACAAATTCCCATGCACCTCATTACCAGGTCTGGATTCTATATGTTCAAAAGTTTGATTTTGGGGAGGTTTGAAATGTGAACTTTAATTCAAATTATCATGTATATAAAATAGTAATGAAACCATTTATCAGTAATGAAAAAAATCATTTATCACTTAGTGGTGAAAAAATTATTCAGATGCGAAAATAATTTTGCGTTTAGGGACGTTTAACTTTAAAAGAACGTTTTAAATGTATATCTTTATGTCTAATGCAGTTTTTATTTTTCCAGATCTTCCTTAAGTCCCCCCCCCCTCCGGTGATCTCGACACATTTATAGTATTGAACACAGTATAGAACCTAACTAAGCCAATTTTCGATTAAGACGATTAAGCGCCATACATTGCTAAGTAAAATTAAACTTATTAACAAGAAAGATCAATCATACATGAAGCATTGATTATGAAACGTTTTCCAACTGAAATGGAATTTGATTTACATTTTAAGCTGCTTCAAAAATTGCATCGACAAAATTAATCGTAAAACTTCATCGAAAAAGAAAATACTAGTTACACAACATGAACTTTATTCAAATGACGTCATCGAAAGTATGATTTGCGAAGTGTTTACAATGCTTTTGCAGTTAATATTACGTCAAAATTATAATATTTCATTATTAGAGAAACTATATCGTTTGCTTATCTCATGTTAAATTAGTTCTTCGAAATTGCCGTAACTATGACAAACCATTTCCATTTATAAATAGTCTGCCTCTCTATGTAAAATGAGTGAATATCTCCTTCATATCACTTACTATATTCCAGACTCCAGAACTAAATAGTTTTCGTTAAAAAAAATTTCAGCAATTCTTATGCAACTCACCTTACAATCGTTTGATTTGTTTACATTCTGTAGGCTATAGTTTAGCGTTAAAATTACGCTTCGTTGTAGGAATAAAAAAAGTTTAGCGATAATTTAAAATCAAAAATATTGTAATTGCATTGACACAGAATTTAGATGTACAGATAATACGCAAAAATAAAGCGGTTTTATGATATCTGCAACACTAAATATATTTAAACGAAGTGTAAACAATACACGTGATCTCTTCATATAATATGGGCGCAATTATTATTTCAATTTTTATTTAAAAAAAGTTACCCAATATATTTTGCTGAAAATTTTTTCCACATTTTATGTAATAATTTGAATATTCCTTGAAATTTTCAAAGCAGTTTATGAATTTTAACACCATTTAAAAAAAAAGTTTGAAAAATTAAGTCCCATAGGGTTCAATGTATTTCATTTTTGCAACACGGGTCCGAAAGTAATTGGGTGATATTATTTATTTTTATTCCCACACATTCCGCAAACCGTCTCAACAACCTTCTAAAATGCCATTTCGATAAAGTCATTTTTAAGGCAGTTATCGTACGAACGGACAGACAGACAGGCAGACAGAATGACCAGTCATAGACACTTTCAACTACGTTGAAAAGTGTTAAAAACTGGAGGATTGGCCAATCCCAAGACTTTAACTCCCGGAAACAGTGGGCTTTCGACCTTTCAGCAAAAATACATTCTTAAGTATTTATTTTCTGCATTCACATCTACATAATATAAAGCAATATACCGCTTAAATTTGGTCAAAATCGCTTCAGCGGGTTTTGATATTTCGATTTGATAGTTCGCCGATTTTGACAAAATCCTGTTTTATAGCTAAACTATATACATTTTCAATTCTTTTTCTGCGTTCACATATAGACAATATACGCAGTGTATCACTCAAACTTGGTCCAAATCGCTCTAGTGGTTTTCGATACTACGTAGAGCCAACGATTTTGAAAAAAAAATCTCGTCTTATAGCTAAACTATATGTATTTTTCGGATATTTTTTCTTGCGTTGCCATCTACATAATACATGAAATCACCCAAACTGGGTCTAAATCGATTTTGTGGTTTTTGATATTACGGAGGGTTAACGATTTGACACCCACACAGCTGCAGACCGACAAAAGCTCCTTTTTGGTTTCCTAGATAGGGAGCCTATGAATGAATTTCCGGTAAACACTTGACTTAAAATTAAATAACGATCGTCATACTTTTCTTTGGCTACATCGACAACAGTAAAAAGTTTGCTTAATCTACTGCTAAAATCATATCTATCTAGAAAAAGTGGTACAAGTCTCAGTCGCTATCACCACAAGTTCCTCTAGCTCTGCGTTAGAGGAAAGTAAAGGTTACAACTTCGTGTGTTTTTTCTAAATACTAGTTTGCCTGTTTTCGATAGAAGTAAATACTAGTCTAATAACATTTGGTAAATTTTATTTCACATAAAGCGCTTGCTAATGTTCACATAAAGCGCTTGCTAATGTTTGTTGAGGATGCTTTCCAAACCATAACTCTTCCATTCAAATGGCGTTTCTAAAGAGAAAATAATTAAAGACAATGCAAGGGGAGTTTTGAATGAGATAATCGTCAGTCGTAATGCGCAAGTAAAACGGAGTCAGATAAAATCACCGTTTCGACAGCAAGTAGCATTCTCGGGAATAACAATGTTTTTCCTATGAAGTTTAAGTAGCTGAAATATGACCGGATAAGAAAATTCAGTTTTTTCATTTGGATGAAGAGCACGGCCCCTTCTTAGAAGCGCTCGCAGAAGCGTACAAGATGTTCTTGAAAACCTAATTAACCTAGTTCTTTTCCCACGAAATTTGGTTTTTCCTTAGCACTACTTCATAGAAATAGTGTGATTATAAGATATCCAAAATCTAGTTATTTTATGTTCTCTTATCGTTGGGATATTATTTAGAAATTTGGGACGATTAAGAAAGTTTGAAGTTGATACATTAAACATATTGCCATCTGATGTAATTTATTGTTTCACTTCATACGCCAATTTATTTCACATTACTTTTGTTTCATTTCATTCTTACCGGGTGTTCTAGCTGTGATAGTTGTACCCCCCCCCCCCCGGAAGTGAAAATTTCATAAAATTGCGAAATTACATTTTTATACGGTCCCTCAATAAAAAAAATGCCGATTAGTAAAATTTGTACCGCTTTTAATTAGGGAGAAAAAATATATACTCCTGGTACCTTTTGATGAAAAATTTGCTGAAATATTCCAATTATTATTATTAGGCATTTTTAGTTTGATTGCAAGAGACCAGCAGCACACAAATTATTCAAAATTAAATAGCAGCACATTTCAATAGCTAGCTTCCTGGTTTAAAATAGAATTGTAAATGTCCCCCTTATCTCCTTTAAAAAAAAGTTAACAATTCACACTTGCAATTCAGGTAAAATGGAATAAGTAAAAAAAAATGTTCAGTTATCGACATCTCAGCGAATTTTTCACCAAAATGCACCGGGTACATTTCTTTCGTCCTAATTAAGGGCACCGGGTACATTTCCTTCGTCCAAATTTTGCTAATTGACATTTTTACTGGAGGCCGTATAAAAATAAAATTGCGCATTTTTATGAAATTATCGGCTCCGGTGGGTGAAACTATCATAGCTAAATTCTCCTCTGTTTGCCGATTAATTTTCACATTTCACTTTACTTCTACTACCAATCGTTGATTTTATTTATATTCCCTTCCGATACTTTTTGTAAAACACCAGGTATAATATTCCACCAATTAGTTGGATGGTTAAGTTAACCAAGTTAACACCAACCTTGGTTAAGTTAACCAAGTTCGTTGAGTTATTCATTATTACGCAGATGCAGCTTGGATAGAATTCTGGGTAGAATGTAAGAATTTTCTTATGGTGCAATGCCCGCAATTATCCAAGAAATGATGTTTAAACGATCAACATAATAAATAAATAAAATTAATAAATATATCCAGTAATGATCAAAAGGATAAAAACGTCACTTATAATCCGAACTTTGTTTTTACTTACTCTAAATACATAGTAATATTTAGGGAACATATTGTGAAGGACTTGAAAATTTGACAGTTAGTGTTAGACAGAAAAGCACGTTCCAAGCATCCCTGAACTCGAATCGGATGTTTTTAAGGTTATGTGTGTGTGTGTGTGTCGCTCCAGATTGATGAAGATATCTTTAAAAGTGCCAAAAAACGCTAAGTTAACGAAATTGACGCCAAGTTGGTGAATTAATTATTATAATATTTTAATGTATGGACTATATTGCTTATTGGGAATGCTATCAATATTGATAATTGTCAATTTAGAATTGCGCTAACTATAATTTAATTGGGTACTTCGAAATAGTTTTATATATTATCGCCCGGAACAGCAACAGATGTATAATTTAATATTAAAATTATGCCATAGATTTTATACATCATTTATAGTGAAAGAAGTAAATTCATTGTCTTAGGGAAAGTCATGTGCTATCCGCATCAACTTTTTTTATTCTAAAATGAATGACACGAACTTTTGAACGCTATCTCGAACCGTTCTCGAGATATTGTACATTTTTCAGATAAATGTATCTGAAAAATTACAAAAAATTTACCTTAAACGAATAAGTAACACTTAGTGATTAATTTGGCGACTTTGGCAGCTAATTTGGCGAAATGTCACCAAGTTCATAGCTTTTTTAATATGGTACCAAATTGGCAAAAATGATGTTAAAGTTCCGAAAATGGTGCCAAATTGATGCATTTATATTTAACATATTACTTAATAAAGGAAGATGTCTGTATGTGAGTCTCTAGCGGGAAATTTAAGTGTTGTACTAACATGAAATTTGGTACACAGGTACTTTAGGACCCAAATAGGTGCACACCGGCGTTATTTTTTTTAATTTCGAATCAATTTTATAGTTATTTTATCTTTTAGCCCGATTTACAACGATATTCGGCAATATTCACACAAATCGATTCTTTAACAACCTAAAATATTAACACAAAATTTCCATCTTGACACCATCGGGAAGGATCGAAAACATTTCTTTAAAGCAAATTGTGAACGGAATCCATACGATTATTAGACGATTTTTCGTCAATTTTTAAAAAATATGTACTTTTCTTGCGTTTTAAACCTCTCCGATTTTCATATTACGATATACAAAAATTGACTTGCAGTCTATCGTTCATTTTTTTTCAGCACCATAAAATATCACAGTCCAAGCCAGAAAAAAAAATCATAAACCTATCCGTTGATTAATTATAATTTTTTTTTATCCGAGGTATGTCTTTGATGTTTTAAACGAATCTTGCAGGCTGTCGTAAGCATCAAGGTGAAATATAGGTAGAGAGACTTATGGCAACCTTTCCGTGACCACTGAACTAAGTCACATGACTTAGGCACTCCCCTACGCGCATATTTTCTTGCGCATCTCTCCTTCCATTGCAATTGCATTACGTTTCTGCGAGAAGTCACATCGCACGTTTGCTTTTACTTTTAAGCAAAATATGGTAATGTCCTGCACTGCATATGGATGCACGTCAAAGTTTATCAAAAGTGGAGACACTATGTTTCACAGGTAAGTCGTTTCCATTCATTTTAAAACATATTTTATATAAAATAAAGGGTTAATTGGCATGTACGACCATGTCGTCCTATAATAAAAGTAGATTTTCTGGCTTTGTAAATAATGTATAGCCTTGTAACTATTTTTAAAATAAAATATGTTATATATGTTTGTGTACTTTCATAAACTGAAGTAAGGAAATAATTTCAGCGGCACTTTTTTTCCTGGACGGGCTGAGATAGTAGCAATGAATTTAATTGCTCCGATAATTCAAAATCCAATGAATTAAAATATACCACGAAATACAATCATATGTTAAATATGATATAACCTTTCTAGATACAACGGATCTCGAGTTATTCCCGAATTATGAGTATATTTATATGGCGGGCCCAGAACGGGCTAGCCCGATAAGGTTCAAAATCTAAGAAATCAATATGCACCGTAAAAGACAACGAAATACTAAATTTGGACCTTCTAGCTAGAAAATTAAAATATATCACAAAAAAAAACGACATGCCAAATTTCATGTTACTGTGATTAATTGAACTTGATCAGTTACGACCTTAACCATTATGTATTTTGAAATACATCAGAAACGTAAGAGGTATTCAGCACTGTTTTACTCCAGAGAAAAAATATTTTATAGCGCCAAGCGCGGCAATAAGTCGCCAAGTCTGGGAGTGTTCGACCATAAGTCACGTGATACATGCAGTGGTCATGTCATGTTTTCAATCCCTTCTGAATAGCAATGCGCAGTCTACCTATATCTCTGGTCGAAGATCGTAAGTTCTCGAACCCCATTTGAGGTCTAAATGGACGAATCGCTCGACTTGTTTCATGAGCGGTGCGTTGAATACGTATACTGTCAATTGTGATTCTTATATTTTTTGTTTTTGCAGAGAGCACGATCAAAGCCATTTTAAATTGTGTTCAAATGTATTATTTAAGCAGCGGGTGGTTATTTAATTATTTATACGTAGTGGGCGCTTATTTAGAACCCGAGCAACGCCGGGTAATTCGTTCTAGTATTTATAGTATTTAATATATTGGAGTATATTGTATAGCAGATGTTAGCAATATTTCCAACTGTCAGGCTGTATTTGCGGGAAAGACAAGTGCATCATTTGGTACTTAATGTACTAATTTTACATGTTGTCATCCAGAAAAGCGCCAAATGTCAGTGTACTTTTCAACGTTAAAAACGTTGTGCTTTGAATCTTGTACATTATCAGTCATTGCGTTATGTATGGAGCATCATCAGATTTTCTTATTTTAATGCACGATAATTATTAGCTAAATGGACTTGAATCACTTGTGGTCTGAACACTTTAATTGCCTTCTTATGGATGTTCTCAAAAAGTTGTTTTAAGACTTCAAAAGTTGTTTCTATATTTTTTTTAATGCGAAATCTTTGATCGCTCTTATGTACCCAACAGTTTAGCGCTGTGAAATATCCATAACTAACGGCTTAAATGTTTACGTTTTTCTAATAATGTACACAATTTTAATAAGCATGGGCGCCTGTATAACTTTTTCCAGGGGGCCGGGGGAGCTCAAGGATAAGACGTACAACATCGACGAGCTTGATGTCCACCTTTGTGATATTGAACGTCCAAAAGGAAAAATGACTCCTTACCCTCCCCTATAGACCCCCATGTTTATCAGCATCCAAAATATCGTAGCATTTGCTAGCCCAATTTTTAAGTCCTGCAGTGCATATACGTGTGAAAGCCCCAGGCCGTCCGGCTCGTCCAGAGGACTTAGAGCAACAAAATGGACGACCGGGAAGGAGTGCATATACGTGTCGAAAACCCAGACCATCCGTCTCGTCCGAAGACTTAGAGAAACAATTTGAATGGCCGGGAAAATACGTGTGCATATACGTGTGTACGTGTTCTTTATATGCGAAATATTTTTATACAAAGTAATTTTATTACCATCATTATTTAATCTACTCTAGCCTTTGCTATTCATAGCAAGAATTTTCAAAAAATTTGTCTTGCAAACGAAAATTGCATATCAAAAGCTCAATGCTCAACGAGGCAAAAATTATTTCCAATAATTTGCGTTAGAATCAACAATGTTAAAGAATTTTGTTTTCAATGAATGTCGAACTTATCTAAATTTGTATCCTTATACGGGGTCTCCCTCCATCATCATTTTAACAATAATTTTGATTTTATGTTAAATAATATGTTGTTTGTTGTGCGTACCGCATTTCAAATATACAACTGCTGAAAAAGCGATCCACCCCTCGTTACTCTTTCACCGTTTATAGTATAACAAATTCAAAGATACCATTCGATAGGGAATAACACCCTCTACAAAATCATATGCATAAAATGTGCACAGGCGTCGTTTTCATATCAAAACACGTATCAACATCAAAATTTCCAATAGCAACACCCAATTTTGATATCATAAACAAATTCTACATTTCTAAATTAGTCTAAATTAGTGTAATGTTTTATTAAAGTTCCCATCGTTATATTTGAAGATATGGAATACCTTGAAATCTGTCCATTCCGGAGATCATCTCCATATTTAAAACGACAACTTGAAGAACCAGATAAATTTTGCTTCATCAGAACTATTTTAATAGAGTGAAGAAGAGTTGCTTCATCAGAACTATTTTAATAGAGTGAAGAAGAGTTGCTTCATCAGAACTATTTTAATAGAACTATTTTAATCAGTCATGGGGCCAGTCTTATTAGCTCTGTTGTCAAAATTTACACGAAGAGCAAGTACTAATTAATTATTTCAACAATTTTAGTCATTTATTTCAGATTTTCACGTTCTTTGCGGGCCATTTCACAAAAAAAGGACGGTTATATTTTTTCCGAATCAACATCAGTATAACCATCAAGGGACTTAACTACTCAATTAAAAAAAATTCATTAAGTAGTTTTTTAACTACAGTGAAAAACGTCTTTAGTTCCTCAAAATTAAAAAACTTAACTATCTTGAGAACATTCCATCTTAGAGTAGTGGGGTTGATCTTATTCTTTTCGTTGATTATTCTTATTCTTCCTTATTCTTCGAGATCTTATTCTTTAAGATTACGTGTAAAATAAGCATTTAATTGATACATTTGAGCATATGTGGTCTTTTATTTCAGATCTTAGCGATTTTCGCTGGCATTTCGTAAAAAAAAAGCAGATTCTTTTTTTTTTCGAATCGTATGAAAATTTAATCAGAACCCACAGTTGACTTACTAAATTTTATGAAATTTGGTCAATTAATTATTCAGTTAAAGTGGATACATACTATTTTTGCGGGCCACTTTGCAAAAACAGGTAGGCTCCTTTTTCATGAATCGTATTAAAATCTAATCAGTACCAGGGTATCCAACAAGTGACTTAATTACCAAATTTTATGAAATTTGGTCTATTAGTTTTCAGTTAGATTGGATTGGAAGATCGCACAGACAGGCACACAGACACATACGACACGTACACACACAGACACAAACGCCCGGCTAAAATAGTTTTCTCGTGTTCCAGGGGTCCTAACACGTGTAGATCCGTCGAAAACTCGAGTTGTGATTTTCGACACGATTCCAATACTTTCCCTATACATTATCATGTATTGCAGGGAAAGTAAGAAGATAACTATATTTATGTGAATGTGTTATTTTATTCATTTATATGAGAATTACACGGGATAATGGGTATACTTTATTTTACTCTGAACATACCGTTTTAAACAGGTAAAGAGTTAACATAAGATGTTCATTTTACGCGCTTGTTTACCTGCTTAAATGGGAACCTTTTAAAGAACCTTTTTAGGCATGTAAGCAAATGGGTAGCAGGTAAACAGATGCGTAAAATATTTTCACCATAAAATAAAATATACCCATTTTTCTGTGAAAGTCCCATATAAATGAATAAAATAACACATTAATATATAGTGACCTTTTTAAGTGTGTAACTGGAAATGTACCCGTTTAAAAATGTCATTCTAGTGGCAGTAAACCCATTTTTTTGTCTGTTTTTACCCATATTTTTTAGTGTGTACGCAGTTTCAGTTGCATTAACGCTAGTACCAGTATTTTCATCAGAAACTGTATTTAGTTAAAATAGTAATGATTTCTCAAATATCTTTCTAACATGCATAAATATTTATTCGAAAGATCGAATGTTTAAATTTATATCTTGTAATGTTTTACAAACTTCACGTTTCGTTTATTTAAAGTATTTTCTTCTGTCATAATTGCAAGATAAGTCAGATGTAATAAATTAATATACAGTTTAGATTTAATGGGGAATTCTTTTATACGTTTTGGGAATCAAGTATTTTGCCTTTTTTAGTGGTTAGTTATTGCATTTTTGAAAAACCTACTTGGTAAATTTTGCCTTCTCATACGCAGTATTGAAAAAGTATTGTTTTCTCGAAAATTTTCGATTTCGAGATTTTGATGCCAATATAAAATCTCCTGAACACGTTTTGACTATTTTTGGAGTGATATCCGTCTGTCTGTCTGATGAATCGATTTTTTGTGTACACGATAGCAACCACAAATATTAATGGATTTTCACGCATTTGAGTAAAAATCCGACTTTGCTATAAAAAATTTAAAAGTAGAATTTTCTTAAATTAGAGCTAAAACTTCGAAATTGATTGGAAATTTTACATTTTTTTAACATGGTAGCATAGGACAAAATTTGACATAATCGTGCCAAAAGGGTTTATTTATAGCTCATTAATCACGAGACTTCATAATTTCAATCATTATTCTGAAAATTACCCTCGGATATAATATTTTTTCATGACGTCATTAGCCCCCACCCCCACCCCCCACCCCTTGGGAGGCAAGTTATCCTCCGGGGAGGTCAATTGTCAAAAATGGTATCAATCTAAAGATTTTTTCAAGCTCTTTAAAGTGAAAAGTAACACGCTATAGCTGTAATACTTTAGACCCACGAATTTTTTTTTTGTAAAAATTGAAAAAAAAAAATGAATTCTAGAAAGTCCAATTAAGCCACACTCCAGCTAATGAACTTTGTCAAACTAAAATGTTCTAGTGCTATTTTACTTTGTATGGATGTTGCATCAATATCATTATAATATATGTTTCTGTATATAGCTAGTAAAGTAATTCAAATATAATTTTTTATTTATCCGGTAATATTTTGAACATACTGATTGTGAGTTACATACTGATATGTATTTATAATTTTGATTCTCGTTGTTAGAGATTTAAAAACTTAAGTGCTGCTAGATTTTAGTCTGAGTAAGAAAGAAAACTTAGTTAAGTTTCAAAAATTGTCTCCGAAATATAATTTTTCAAGTTAGTAATTTATTTTTACAACTAATGGATGCCACCTAAATTCATCGTAACGGTGAAAATTTAAATGTAGCAAAAGAAATTCGAAAGGGGGTAGGGGGCTACTTAGGATTTCTATTTCCGGTTCTTTTCAACTTCCGTCTCAAAATAATTTTTAAAACTTATTTTATTTGTTTTTATCTACTGTAGATAGAGCTTACATGGTGATTGATATAGATTCAGCATCAACTTCCGGTGAGGGGAAAGGGCTCACTAAAAAGTTCCACTTCAGTTTGTATTGATGTCACTTCCAACTAAAAAAATTCGCATTTTCATTTTAACATCTATTTTTAGGATTGACTAAAGATAATTGATATAGATTTAGCATGGAATTTTGGTGAAGGAAGGGGAAAGGGCTCACTAAAAAGTTTCACTTCAGTTTGTATTGATGTCATTTTCAATTAAAAAAATTCGTATTTTCAGTCTATCTAACATCTATTTTTTAGGATTGGCTATAGATAATTGATATAGATTTAGCATCGAATTCTGGTGAAGGAAGGGGAAAGGGCTCACTAAAATGTTCCACTTCAGTTTGTATTGCGGTTACCTCTAATTAAAAATATTCGCATTTTTATTTTAACATCTATTTTTTTGGATTGGTTATAGATAATTGATATAGATTTAGCATCGAATTCTGGTGAAGGAAGGGGAAAGGGCTCACTAAAATGTTCCACTTCAGTTTCTATTGATATCACCTCCAATTAAAAATATTCGCATTTTCATTTTAACATTTATTTTTTAGAATTGGCTATAGATAATTGATATAGATTTAGCATCGAATTCTGGTGAAGGAAGGTGAAAGGGCTCACTAAAAAGTTCCACTTCAGTTTGTAATGATGTCACCTCCAATTAAAAAAATTCGTATTTTCATTTTAACATCTATTTTTCAGGATTGGCTATAGATAATTGATATAGATTTAGCATAAAATTCCAGAAGGTCATAAGGGGTCACTAAGGGTTTTCACTTCCTATTATAGAGATGTCATTTTCGATTTTTCAAACATTTGTATGACTGTGCGAAATAAGTGTACAAAAGAATATAAAAATGCTTAATAGTTCAGTAGAAAATGACACGCATTAGTAGCAATCATATGAAGGCTCCTTCATAATTTTATTGTTATACTTATGCTTTAAATATTATCGACTCAGATTCTAAATACAACTTTGGTAGTTGAGCATTTCATGAGGTTAGGCGAGTAGCAATTCATAAGACCACTTTATAGTTCGCCTAAGTAGCACAAGGTGCTTCTGTCAGTAGCTGGAAGATTACATCAACATAAATCTTAAATAAAAAAGGCACAAATGATTCTGATGACATCTATGAATGAAACATGAGACAACTTTCTTGAGATTATTTTACGATTTTTTTTTTCAACTGGACCATTAAGATATCGTACTTGATCTTGAAACACAAGTCACAGTGTTATTTTTCTTTAGGTGAACATATAATCAATGTGTGATGAAATGTTAGGTATTGGCGTAATTTGAAAACTTTCCTGACCACGTATAAATATAGAACTGTTGTGGCGGAATGACCTTGTACTCAACGTTTCATTTCGATTCACATACTTTTTTCTTGCTTGTTAAACTTAAACAGGAGCATGTTTAAAGATAAAAATACTTCCGATTTTCCGAGGCTTTAATCGATTCACATATACTTTTTTTTCTTACATATATTTTTTTGGTTCAGTCCTGTAGCGAAGCGTGATAAAATAATTTTGAAAGACTTCAAACCAGGAAGCAAAATTTGCAAATAAAAAGTTTGACACTGTATATTTTAATGACGTTACGAATGAATATTGTAATAACTGAATTACAATGAAAATTAATGATATTTTGCAATTTTTTTTATGACAATGGAACCCCGGTTTTGCATTTCTCAATGGAACCGATTTAAAAACGCTACATGCGGAAAAACACAATACACGGGAAACTCTATTTTTACTAGAATATAAAAATCAAGAAAATAAGTGTACTACTCTTCCAGCTTTACATTTGTTTTTCTTATTAAAAGTTTAATTTATGATTCACATAGAAAAATCTCGTGTCAAAATGCCAATACACCTACAATTTAGCGATTACCTAAATCAAATTTGCTATTGACTTTTAAAATAACTCTACAGAGTCCTCAGACTTACTATATTTGCGGAAACGAAACGAGTCGGACAAAAAACCGAAATCGCATCATGACTCGTGAAGGGAGAAAGGGAATCCTTATACTCTTCCAAAAGATCACGTAGCTTAGACATGTCTATCCAGATCTATGCGGGAATTAAAAGGTAGAATTGTGCGCGCATTTTCTTTCAGTTCCATTCCCAATGCAATACCACCTGATGGGATAAACATTTAGAGTGATGTTTCTCCTGAAAAATACGCCTGCACTTGCGTGTCTGGCGCCAATTGCAGCAAAAATATGTCTGCATTTTCCTTCGTTTATTTACAAGGAATTCGAATAATGTTTAATTAAAATAAAAGTTTCTTATCGTAAATAATTTTGGTAGACACTGGCTATATTGTCTCTCTTGATGCTTCACCACTGGTTAAGTTTAAATACCTATATATCCTCAAACCATCCCTTTTACCTATATATCCTTAAACCATCCCTTTTACCTAAATATCTTCAAACCATCCCTTTTACTTGTATATCCTCTAACCTGGTTCGGGTTCGAGGATAAAATTATTTCTGATTTTGTAAAGTTTTAATATATAATTTTTTTAAATTATATATTATCAAGCTAAAACTCTTCTGAAATATATCTCCTAGTCGATTTCTATGAAACTCCTTAGACAATGAATCTGATTCCAGTAAATAGAAGTGGTTGCTCTGTTTTAGTGTTGCTCTCACGAAGAAGTCACTTTCTTCGCTTGGACACTCTACTATTAAAATATGAAAATATCGACAAAATCAACAGACGTTTAAATTTTTTTTATAAGTAATATCTATTGAAATTACTGGAATGAAATTTTTAAGGTAGAGAAAAATAATATAATACTTTTCTTCAAAATAACAATATAATTGAAAATTGAGAAATATTATATAAAAAAATAATTATATTGTACCTGTGTTTTTGTCGATAAAATCATAATATATTGGTGCACGCATGGTATTTAAAATTTTTATAATCAAACTAGGTTGGGGTTTTATTAACGGTAACATTCATATATAATATGCGTGCATACTAGCAATATTTAATTATTTTAATTTTTAATGGAGACAAGTTACAACTTTTTTTATTTTTAAATTTTTATTTTATAAGTAACACACATAAATCTATTACAATTATTGGGCACTGATGTTATTACTAAGTATTCAAAATTTCATAAAAATTTATTAAACGGTTCTCGAAATATCATGCACACAAATTCAAAAATATGGTTTTGAGGAAACATGTTTAAAGTTATGTTTGGTATTGCATTGTTGATATTTTTTTCTCAATATCTCCGGAAGGAATTAAAATTCAGAAATACCAATTGTACCAAACTATTCAGAAATGATTTTACAACTAGAGTCCCTTTTAACTGGTTGATACTTTTAATCAACTGCTTATGCTATTACAAACGCAGTTTCATCCAGATCATCTTAGATTGTAGTTTGATCAATTTTTTTATAACAAAACTAATCATAATGAATAAAATTTCTGCTTGTGAGATTATAATTTTCTAATACTATCTTGAAGAAATCAAGCATAGAATAATTAGGTGACTACAATTATTTCAATGGACACAAAACAATTGTAATTGAAACAATTGTAGTTACCTAATTTTCCTATGCCTGCTTTCTTCAAAGAAATATTGAAAAATTAAATAAAACCAATGTTTTTTCAGTAGGTAAATATTCCAGATATTATATAATTTTAATTTTTAGCGCCTCTCTCCCACTCTCAGAAATGTTTCGTTTGTATAAATTATAGTCACTCTATTTATATCATGTAAAATCTGCACTTTTCATTTCCCTAAACATTTGGACAATCAAACCATTGTACTAAAATATTTGTACAACACTGCACACATTCGTACAACTGTTGTATTAAAGTATCGGGGAAAAGAACATATGTCAAATGCTGTAATTCGTTTTAATTACCTATTTGTTTAAAGAAATTTATAACCGATATTGAGGAAAAAGCATATTCACATAGGTCAGTTGGATTAAGATGTTAAAAAAAAATCTGTAGAAATAACATTCACGTAAGTCAGTCGGATTAAGATGTTAAAAAAAATGAAAAATCTAGAAAAAGCACATTCACATAGGTTAGTCAGACTAAGATGTTAAAAAGAAAGAAAATCCCTAAATACTTATTTGATTTTCCACAGATGCCAGTGAGATGAAAACACACAAGTCAAGAACAGCAATTATTTATTTAGCTTATAAATGTGTAACAAGTTTTATGTGTATTTTGAAAACGAAAAATGAAAAACATGAACAAGCTGTGCTGAAAGTTTCATAATTTTCATTCCTCGAGGTTTTAAAATCCTTGGGCCTCCTCTGTTCCCCACTCGAGTGGCATCCGTCTCCTCTCCTATGAGTAACCCTTCAAGTTGATAAACATTTTAACGATATTTAAAAACGGGATTCCCTCTTTCTTTTCTCATTTAGCAGTAAGATTCTTCAAGTATAAGTAATTTCGGATATAAATAGCTGACTGACACAGGGCTTGCAGGGTGAATGAAGTAAAACTGTATACCAAATGAATTTCAACTACGCTGCCATACAGCTGGACATTCTATCAAACACCTGTGCTCCGTCATTTGACCCTCTTATCAAACGGAAGCAAGAAAAAAATGCAAAGATGTGGAATTCCTGAAAAAGACTGACTCGAAGCATTCATTTTTCTTCCGATGCCTTTAAGATGAGCCGACGCATTTCGAGATCTAAAGACGTCATCACTCTAATTGAGAAATCTCCTGTTTAGAAGTCTTAATTTGGCCGCGTCTCGCTGATACTAGGTGCAGATTTCTGATGCTCTTGTCAGTTCGAGGAAAGATTTCATCGAGCTCCTTTTCCGCGAATTAAACTTTCCAACCAGATGTTACAGAAATAAGTAACAGTGCAATTTTCTTCTTTATTTGCAAAGTTTCTCTTTCTACTTCTTTACAACTGGTAAAAATACAACCAATTTTTTGCTATATATAATCTATTACTAGATATTCGTATGACTCAAAATCATGGGGGGATATTTCAATTTGCTTAAAAAAAATTTATGGAATTGAGAAAAAGAATTCTACTAGTCAAAATTTTTCTACACGGTAACTACAGAATTTGTAGATTTATTGTAGAAATAGCGCAATAATTACAGGCGGACAATATGCATAATGAAAGGCGACTCAGTGTGCTCAATTTTTATCCTATCAGGTTTTGTGACAAACTCGATGTGTAAAACATAAATTTACAACACATAACTGAATTAAAAAATAATCAGTTGAGGTTTAGAGGCGTTATCACCGGATAATGAATATCAATAAAGGCGGAACAGCACGTGCAATTTTTGTCCGACCACATTCAGCACCAAACTCATAAATAGCATTTATCTTCACTACATAGCCAGATTAAATGAAAAAAATAAGTTTTAGAAGAGTTATCTTCAAACAAATTAGATTAGTATGCGAAATGTAGCACTTTTATCCAATTACATGCAACTGCGCATCGACCAGTAAAACATTAATTCACACCATATACCTAAATTTCCCCCCAAAAGGTTAAATGTTTTAGAAAAGTTATGGTCATACAATACGTACACTAATAGAAACGGCTCAGCAAGCACATTTATAATTCGACCACTTTCATTCACGAACTCGACTTGTAAGATATTAATCTGTACCATATCTAAATTGTAGGAAAGTTTGTTAAGATTCAGAGGAATTATTGTGTAAATATATATATATATATATATATATATATATACGTAAAGGTGGTGGGGCGTAACAAGCACACTCCGGGCCTACAAAACATGTATCTTCACCACATATCCAAATAGTAAAAAAATCGGCTGTGTAGTAATTATCTGCAAACATTCAATAAAGATGGCGTAACACATGCAATTTTTATCCGATCAAGTTCAAGAACGAACCCAGCCTGTATAACATTAATTTACGCCATATATCCAAATTAAAAAAATCGTTTAAGTTTTAAAGAAGTTTATAGTTGCACATTGCGTACACCAGTAAAGGGAGAGCAGCACGTGCAATAATTATTCGGCCACGTTTATCAAAGAACTCGAACTGTTAAAACATTTATATGCAGCACATATCCAAATTGCAGAAAATTGGTTACGTTTCAAAGGACTTATGATAGTCTAATAAGTAGATTCATAAAGGGGGCGGGGTACAGCACTCGAAAATTTTTTCCACCACGTTTAGCAATGAATTCGACCTCTAAAATATCTATCTGAACCACATATCCAAATTGTAAGGAAATCGGTTCAATTTTAGAGAATTTATCGTCGGACTTAATACACTCACGGTCAATGACAGTTGCGCACCAAGAAGGAAGCATAGGATGGACTTGAAATTTTATTGATGGAAGGATACAGATGAATGATATGAAAACATGATCACAGAAACAGACCAGCAGAATAAGTACAGAGGGAGCTGTTGTACACAGTCCGGTCATCCTCAATAGGGCGTCGAACCGCCTGCTACGATACAAGCAGCAATACGGTCCGGCATGGTGTCGAACAGACGCCTGATGTTGTCCTTCGGAAGACAAGTCTACACCTGTTGGACGTTACGTTTCAAATCCCGAAGATTGCGGCAACGAGGCGTTTCAAGCTGGCGTTTCAACAGGTCTCACAGGTGTTCGATAGGGGGCAGGTCTGGGGATCGGGCAGGCCATGGAAGTCTCTGGACATGACTCAGGCAGGCCTGTGCGACCCGAGCCGTGTGCAGCGGGGCATTATCCTGTTGTAATTGCGCACCTGGAATCCCAGCAACGAATGGGAGCTCATGGGGTCATAGAATCTCATCCAGGTACCGCTGGCCAGTCAATGTTCCAGGTAACACTACTAGAGCGGATCGGCTGTCGTAGACTATGGCTGCCCAGCCCATGCCTGCAGTGGGGCTGGTGTGGCGCTCGATAACGAGATTGGGATTGTGGCGTTGTGCAGGGAACCTCCACATCCGGACACGCTGTTCATCGGTCCCCAAAACGAAGCGGCACTCATCGTTAAACACCACACATCGGCAATCTGTGACGTTCCATATTGTTCTGGCCCGGCACCACTGCAACGGGAGCCGCCGATGTTCCCATGTTAACGGCAGCGCACGTAAGGAACGCTAATATCACAGATTCGCTTCCTACAGGCGTCTAGATATGGTCCGTGGACACACAGGAGCCGCTATGTGTACCTGAATCGCGGATCAGGTCGCAGTGGGCTCTATACGTGTGTGCCGCACGACCATTCGATCCTCTCTACTCGTGATATGCTTGATCCGTCCAGAGCCAGTCCTCCGTGTCCGCATGGTGTCCAGTGACCAGTGCTCCCAACACCGTCGGACGGTATAGTCCGAACGATCCACGTGACGGGCTATCCGGCGCGCTGACCACCCTGCCGTTTTCAGCCCGATGATCAGGCCTCTCTCGAAGTCCATCAGTTGCGTGTATCGACGTTTCTGGCATCTACCCACCATTCTTTTCACACCGTACTCGTGCTTGCGTCGGCTGAAGCTCATCGCATTGATGGGGCGTCGACTACACGCCGGTTTATAAGGCCCGTGGCTCATGCTTGCAGCGCCACTCACGGGTGTACGGTCATGCGCAATCACACCAGACTGGAATCATTTGCATACTAGTCCGCCCTCTAGCTTCACATTATTTCGCGGTTGTACCATGTTTTCTTCTTGGTGCACAACTTTCATTGCCCGTGAGTGTATTTCAATTAAATGGGCGTAGCACGTGCAATATTTATCCTATCACGTTCGGCAACGAACCAGGTCTGTTAAAATTTAATTTACACCATGTATCCAAATTCCAGAAGTATTAATTCTATTTTAGAGCAGTTATCGTGTGACAAAGCATACAGACAGACAAGCATATTGACAACAGCAAATTGAGTTTAATATTCAAAAGTAAGAAACTAAGTCACTTTGCTCCCTTGCTTTAACTAAAAAGTACGAAGCTCACTCACTCACTTCGGTCTCTTGCTTCAACAATTGATTATAAGAATCCTAGGGAATCCTTTATGCACCTCAATAACTTTAAGTTAAGATCCATGAGTGTACTCGTTAAATATACTTACATCAAAGTTACCATGTCCGATTGAATAAAAGTTATTGTGGTGCCCTTAGTGGAGAATTTAAAAAGTTGGAACAGTGAACTCAGCAATGAGGTGATATACTATATTAAAAGTGGCAATTACAAAATTTTAGAGCATTGGCTAATAAGTGAGAATCAGTATATATAAAATTGAAAATCTGTCTGTGGGTATGAGTGAATGTGTGTTTGTTTGTCTCATAATCACGGGAGAACAGCTGCATCGAATTTCATGAAATTTTGTGGATAGAATTGGAACAACCCCACTTAAAATTTAATTCATGCTTCGAGTTTCTAGGACCAGGTAATGTTAACAATTAAATCTTCCATAGAAATAGCATTATGCACATGATATTAGAGATATATTTTCCGCAAATTTATTTGAAGAAAATGACATCATGTTGCTAAGCAACGTAATTAAACTCAATGAGATTATACAGCAGGCGATTTTTATTAAATCTTTTCCGATTTAAATAATTAAGAAATGTATATAAAAATAAATTTAATCGGAATTACATTTTTGACTGGATTATATCAAATACGGCTTACAAGTCAAATGGTTATGGGGATTATTGATATTTTCAATTTCTTAAGTCATCTGTTTTAGTTTGGCAAAAAATTTTCAAACTCAGATTGTGTTTAACTAATTGCTGAAACAAAATGAAGGTGGTACTGGTATATCTTCTAACACCATTTTAGCGCTTTCATTTTGGCATATGTTGATTCAATTTCATAGCGTTTTTATATTTTGGCATATATTGATCTAATTTCATGTTTTTTGTGAATTTGTTTTCAAACAGCACAGGTTGTTTTATTTTGCGAAGGTAATTTTGTACAGAGCGAGAACAGAGATTCGTATACTTTTTTTAGGAGAATTAAATTAAATATTTTAATAAACTGTTTTGAATAACAGTGTCATTTCGAATACTATAGGCATTTGCACATAATTGTGATTTTAAGTTTATTTATATTATATATTCCGTGTGAAGAACTATACTGCTAGTCCACAATAAACCAGCTAAGAAGTCATTTATTTGACCCAATAGAATTCTTGGCGAATTGGTATCCGATTCAGGAATGATACAATAAACAATACTTACATGCACAGAAAGTGTAAAGCCTGTTTAAAATACATTTCATCAGAAACAATCTACATTTGAATTCCAGAAAGAAAATTACCGCATATTTTGACAAGCATTACAGGTGTCACAGTGCTAGAGTCCCTGATGGTATAACTTTTTAAGAGGTATTTATTACCTTCCGTATACGTGTTTTGGTAGTTTTTGGTACCAATTTCTATTCATTAGACAATGCTCTACAACTTTTGTAGGTTACATTTTTCTTCTATCTTCGTATTCTTAACTTCTTTTATTCTCCTGTACGAAGTGCTGCAATCACTTTTATTCAATCGAGCATGGTCACTTTTCTACAGGTAGCTAGCTCACATTCATGGACCTACCTTTACAAATTTATTGAGGCGCTTAAGAACTTTCTTAGGAACCCTGAATACATGCTGGTAATGGTGTGAAATTAACTTTAGGCGGCTGAGATAATGTAAAGATGGATAATGCATTCAAAGAACTGTTCAAAAATCAAAATATACGGATGTCCAAAATTATCCTTAATATAAAAAAATAAGCAGCACACGCGCTGCGAATTTCTTCAATTCAGGATTTAATTTCGGTATTTATCGACTCAAAACACTTTTTATGGCCCCGTAATATAATTTGGAAAAAATCTGTGGGGTATTAAGCTGTCGGCCGTTTAGAGACTGGACAGACATTAATGGAGGTATCAATTTTTTCATAATTGGTATATTATAGTGCATGAACTCATATTCGATTTTTCAGTTTGTATTTATACGGGGCGCGACTGCCCAGGGGTTTGCGCGCAGGAATTGCGCTCGGTCGGCCCGGGTTCGATTCCCCCACTATGTTCCGGTCGCCTCCCCCACTATGTTCCGGTCTAAATTGGGTGGCACTTCTCGGCCGTCCAGACAGATACCTTATCTTTAGTAGGTCGGACGGTCTAGGTCGAAGAAGAACTTTGCATTTATACGTTATGATGCTATGTAATCACTCCAGAAATATCATTCAATTATATGGAACAGTTACTGAAAAATAATTTTGGACACCAGTGTATCTTACTTACATCACAATACGAAATATCGAATAACTGTGACCTACCTGCTCCCAACCACTAACGAAAGCGGATCGTTTTTCTGTAGGTTATATTCTTTTTTTTTTCAATCGCTAAATTTGCTAAGCACTTTTAATAGATTTGTGGTTCAATTTCCGAATTTCTGTTTTTATCTGACGGATCCATTGCACTATCGTGTCACTGGGAATTTATCTTAGACTTATGATTCACACAAAAATGTATGCAAGAAACGAGCAATGGTTTCAAATTCATATCGAGGAAAATGTTAGATATGTTCCCGAATAGATGCTTCAGAATCAAAAGTAAGTTTTTTTTTTATTTTAACTCGAAGATCTAGTTTTAGAACGATAGTTTCTGATTTCCTGGCTGAACTTTGTTCACCTCTGTTTCATTATAAGTTATTTATTATATCAGTTTGTTCAGAACTTATCAGAATATTATGATTATAATCTCAGTATTTATATAGTTTATTTTTTCTTCGTTAGTTTTGCAGCACGGATGTGATATTTCTTTTATTATGTATTTCTATATTCATACTTTCACAATAAATCTAAATTAAAATAAACCCTGAAGCATTCCAATACCTTTGTAAGAAAAGGTCCATGAGTGTAGACGTTAGGTCGCCAAAAGCGATTGCAACTGGCCTACTGTGGAATTTAAAAAGTTAGGATAATGAATTTGGCAACAAAACAAGATAGACGAAAAAGCCAGTTATAAAGCTGTAGAGCCTCATCTACTCAGCAGAATTCGACACCAGGAACGAACGAAATACGTATATGGAAGGCAAAATATATCTGAAAAAACTCATATCCTCGAGGCCTGTAAGACAGTGACTTATCAAAGTACGCGGTAATATGCTTTCTCGAATTTAAATGGTCAGTGTTACTGACGGGGAAATTTAGAACAGGTTGTACATTAGATTTCTGTGCTTGTAAGTGTTGTTAATTATAGCATTCCTGAATAGGACAACAATTTGCTAATAACCATATTGTGTCAAATAAATGCCTCTGCAACAGTTTTATTGTCGATTCTTATTCTTTAGACAATGCTATATAACTTTACAATCGGATTTTTGTCTATCTCGCTGTGTTGCCGTGTTCTACATCCTAACTTTTTAAGTTCTGCACGCAATCACCTTTTTTTATTAGACATGATCATTTTACTATGGCGAGTATGGTTACTATGAGGTTACCTAACGTGTACACTCGTTGACCTTCTGTACAATGTTATTGGGATGTTTAAGGGCAAACCTTGTGAAACCCTGACCACCTGGCAGTAGAAGATCAATGGTAATACAAAGATGAGTAAGGCATTCATAGGAGACTTCAAATATTAAAATATCTGTCATCGAAGTATGAAATGTCAAATGTCTGCGATCTGCTCCCAACTGCGAATGAGAACAAATCGTTTTTATTTATTTTTCTTTTTTCAATAAGTTTGCTAAGCTCTTTTAATATATTTGCTGTTCAATTTCCAGATTTCTGTTCTTATCTGGCAGAGTCATTATACAATCAATGTCACTGGGAATTTATCTTGGACTTATGATTCAGACAAAGAGGTATGCAAGAAACGAGCAATGCTTTCAAATTCATATCAAGAGAAATGTTAGATATGTTCCGGAACAGATGCTCCAGCATCAAAAGTCAGCTTTGTTTTTAATACGGAGATCTAATTTGGGAACGATAGGTTTTGATTTCCTGGGTGAACTTTGTTCACTTTTTTTTTTCGTTATAAGTTATTTTTCTGCATTATCTCAGTTTGTTCAGAACTCATCAGTATATTGGGATTGTAATCTCGGTATTTATCTATTTTCTTTCTTCTTCGTTGGACATGGTTTTGCTACACGGATGTGGTATTTCTCTTATTATTTATTTCAATACAAATTCATACTTTCACAATAAACCAAAACATTTCAGATGCCCGATATCTCAGTCAGTAAAGCGTTGATCTTGAGATCTAGAGGTCGAGATTTCGAGATTAACGACATATCATTATCGGGCAGTTAGGTTTAATAAATATATATGTTTATTTTTAATTTCTGTACAATACGTGGAATGCCGAATCCCTAAGAAAGTTTTGAAGTATGTCTGATTATATAAAAGTAATTGCAACGGCTTTAGCGAAGAATTTAGAAAGTAAGAATAACAAGGGGGAGGGAGGACATTAGAAACGAACAAAGCTTATTCATAGAAGGCAATAAATATCTGTGAAAAGGTCGTATCATCATGTAACATAGTGACCGGTCAAAGTGCGAGGTAATATGTTTTCTCGAAGTCAAATGAGCAATATGTCTGAAGAGGGACATTTTGAAAAAGCCGTATATTAGATTCCGATGCATGTAAGTGCTGTTTATTTTAGCATTCCTGAATAGGATATGCATTCGCCAATAATCCTATTGTGTCAAATAAATGTTTTCTGCAATAGCTTTATTGTCGATTCTTACTCATTAGATAATGCTCTACAATTTTCTAATCGGCTTTTTCTCTCTATCTCGCTTTGTTGTTCACTGTGAAAGATGTGAAATCATTGTAGCACTATGTAGGGAAGCTTATGTGCTGGCTGCTCACATCGGATTTTTTGCAATAAGTTTCAAAGAAAACTGTCATATCATGTTTTCAGCCTGACAAAAGCTTGCATTAACTCTACCTGAGGCCTATAACACACTTATTGACATAAACTATTTCGACAAAATTATTATAAATGCTTCGAAAATATTATTATGGTACTGGAATAGCCGGGGAAAGTGGATGCATGGCTAAGTTGATGTAAAAGTTGTGCAATAAAGCACGCTCATCATTTTATCCTTTTGAAAAGCCTTTCATTTATACCGGGGTTCCCAAACTTTTTTGACCGTCGACCCCTTCAAGAATTTCTCGACTTCTCATCAACCCCTTCTATTTTACTATAGTAATTACAATAAAACAAGCAAAAAATACTCTAATCTTGTAGATTGTTAATCTTACAGTGTTTATTATTTATAGTACATATATCTAATATAATTATATATAAACACCTGCATTATATAAAGACTTTTATTAAGTTAGTAAAGTTGACTGGCATTGTCAATGTGACGGATGTGCTTGGTCACTCTTGGCAAGATTAGCAATGTTGGGTTCAAGATTAGTAAGTTTATTTTGTTATTTTATATAGCCATCCTTCTTTAACTTCCGAACAAAGCTGGGTACATATTCTAGTATAATATATAATTTTTATAGTAATTCAGGAATAAATAAATATTCCGCAATTTATGCTGCATATTTTCTTTTAAAAATTTAGTGCTCATTTTGTAAAAATATTATACTATGTTGAATTTTACTATTTCTAAAGATAGTTTGTTTCAGTATTTTCAACACTTTACAACATAGTTGAAAAGTGTTTATGACTTTGTTCATTCAGTCTGTCTGTCTGTCCGTTCGCACGATAACTGCCGTAGAAATGGCTTTATCAAAATGAAATTTTAGTATGTTGTTCAGACTGTCTGAGGGACCTATGGGAATATAAATGACTAATATCACCCAATTAGTTTTGGACTAAACCCGGGTTGAAAAAAATGAAATACATTGAACCCTATGGGACCTAATTTTTCAAACATTTAAGCGAATTTAAAATTCACAAATTGCTTCGAAAGTTTTAGGAAATATTCAAATTATCTCATAAAAATATGAAAAACATTTCAGCAAAATATATTCGGTAATTTTTTAAATAAAAATTAAAATAATAATTACACCCATATTATATGAAAATATCACGTGACCCACTTCAAAATAAAATATGGCATCCATCTTGTGTCAAATTCGTGATTTTTAAAGTTCTTTTTAATTTATATTTAGTGTTGTATCCGTTTTAAAACCACTTTATTTTTGCTTAATTCCTGTGCATCTACATTCTAAAACAACGCAATTACAATATATTTGAGTTTAAATGATCATCAAACTTTGATTATTTCTACAACGAAGCCTAATTTTCGCTTATGGAGAATATAAACATATAAATATGTAGGATGAGTTGTATAAGAATTGCTAAATTTCTTTAACACAAAATTATTTAGCTCTGGAGTCTGCAATATAGCTGATATGAATGAAACATTCATTGATTTTACATAGGGAAGCAGACGATTTTATAGTAGACTTTTTCGATGAAATTTTAAGCATAGAGTAAAATTACTTTTACCTGCATGGTTTTAAGTTTTTAAATAAAATAAATTACAGTGGTATTGTGATGAATGAAAGGAATGGAATAAAAGTGTATGAATGAAATATTTATAGCTTTTACATAGAGAGCCAGGCGATTTATATTTCAATGACGTCATTTGAATAAAGTTCATTTTTTTCGATGAAGTTTTAAGTTTTCAAATGTAATAAATCATTGTATTATTGTGATAATTTTAAAAATATTACCGCTGAATGTATCGCATTTTAGATATGTTTAAACCAGGCGAATTATATTTCAATGACGTCATTTGAATAAAAATCATTTTTTATAACGTTTTAAGTTTTCAAATATAATAAATTAATCTAGTGTTGTGATAATTTAAAAATATTGCGGCTGAATGTATCGCATTTTAAAGATGTTTAAATAAAATTGCATTGCAGTTGAAAAGTGTTTCATAATCAATGCTTTATGCATGACTTATCTTTCTTGTTTTATTATTATACTAAGAAATATTTAGTTATTTATTATATTAGAGATTTTTACTTAGCTTTTTCCGTTAATCCCCGTGCTCGAGTCGACCCCTGTGTGTCGATATCGACCACTTAGGTTTCTAGCGTCAGTACGCACGTGCGTTATGCGATGTAACTTTATACTAAGTAAAGTTACCCCAGCATAACAGTTTTTGATAGTGCAAAGTACATTTTTGGGAAGTCTTCTGACCAATTTGGATGAACTTTTTAACAGGCCTTCAGGTTGGAGGCTTATTTAAGTTCTAAATTATAAGAGAATTTCGCCGTTGTGTTATTGCATTTATTTACTATAGAAAATGTACTTGGAGTTGAGATGCAAAGGTATTTGAGATGCAAACCTTTGATTGCAATCACATCGGAACCGCTTTAACAATACGCCCACTTATAATTTTAAAAAAAAACTACACCGATGACGTTAAAAGGAAAACTTTGTGAGAATATCCCGGTTTCCTCCTACCTCTGGATGTTACGTCTGCAGCACACATAAAATATATATTTTTTAAAAATTCACGAAAATTCGTTTATTAATAGTATAGATTCCGTTTGAAAGAGAATTTTCTAATCTTTATGATGGTGTCAAAATGAAAACTCTGAGATAATATTTTTTGTCGCTAAGAAACCGACTCGTGTGAAAATAGCTGAAATCGTGCTAAAACATAAAATAACTGAAAAGACTAATTAGAATTTAAAGAATTCTCGCCGAAGCTCATCGTCCCGGCTCATGAAGTATCTACGTGTGTACCAAATTCCGTGGCCGTACGATGTTTAGATTTTTCGTTACAGACGACAGAAACAAACACGCGAACAGATAGACATCTATCTTCCTTTATTAATATAGACTAAAAAATGTACTCATCGTTGCCCGGGATGTAAGCGGCAAACTTCTAATAAATACCACACAGGAACTCACAATGAATTCCTATAAACAAAATAACGTTTTAATAATGTATTCGCTTATAGCAAAAATAAAATAAAATTCTGTTGCATGGGTGCACACATGGCTACGCCGCCCACGACCTCTCAGTTTTATGAACATTTTTTATTGCAGGCGATGTACAGGTACGTACGTAGGATATCTATTATAAAATGTGTTAGAATGACGTGTTTTTTCTTTGCACATACAGAGCTTTGATGGAAATGAATAATTGTTATTGGTCTGTCGTCAATTGAAACTGCATATGATTCTGTACAGTACAATAGTACTGTATTGTTTCATTGTTCTATCATTTCTTGGGGATTACGTTAAAACGTCAGAATCCATTACTTTCAAATGTCCAAGAGAGAAATCAAATGTCCAAGAAAAATGTGCATTGTAAATGTACACTATAGTGTGCAAAATGCACACTTTATTTTATTGGTATTTTGGTAATGTCTTATTATTCGGAATTTATCAATTAAACATTACGATATTTATGTATATTGCACGAATATCAAGTTATTATATAACGTTTGGTATTTTCTGTGGTTTCACATAGCCGCAGTAGGTCTTGTAACGTATTAACCGCTGATACTGTATTTTACAGTGCTTGCATATGATGGTTGAAACTTTAAAGCTTTCTCGGACTTCTAATTGTTTTGACCTCAACTTGGGCTGGTGAATATCTTGAATTTCCACGCGACAAAATTATTTAATTATTGTGAAACGATTTTTAACAATTGGAGAAATGATATCACGTTATAAAGTTATCTCTATTCTTCCCAGTTTTGATCGTTGGCAGCACAAGGATATTAAATTATGTTTCTATTACTTCTGAGAGGCAAAATAGTGTAAGTATTTTGAACCTCTAATTCAAATTTTCTCAATTTTCAATTTTTCCGTTGATCTGGAAGCTGGGATGGATCGGATGAAGCCAAAACTGAGATTCTAGCTAGTGTGGAAGTACTAAATAATTTTGATATTTTTTTCAATATCCCTTCGCATCGTCCTCCCTAATTAGAGTTTTCGAAGTATAATATTTTTTCGTTGATCTGAAAGATGAGACGGATTGAATGATACCGAAACCAAGATTCTAGTTAGAGTGGAAGTATTTAATAATTAAGAAAAGTGGTTTTGAGTTTTATTTCTTTGTATTGAAACTTCTGATTGGAATATTTCAAAATATTGGATTTTACAGTTGACCTAGAAGATTGATAGAATGAGACTAAAATCTAGAATCTAACTAAAATGGGAAGGGAACACTCGATAATTAACACTAGAAAGCGAAATTTTTTCTTTAACTATCAATCCAAAACCGTCATTTTAACGGGTGGAATTATAATCAGGAAATGCAAACGTATTTAGCATGTATTTTCATCAAAAATTGTATATTTTAAATTTAGAACTATCTCTTACTGATAAACATTAAACAATAATACATTTGCATATAATATTTTTTTACGCCCATATATAATGAGATACAAAAAGAAAACATTTAAAAAAGTTATGTTGACGCTGTTTGCTTAAACAAATACTTAAAAAAGCATTCATGAACTTACCTATAAGTAAAATACACTTTGTGCTAAAGATAAGAAAATTTGAGCAACGAATATAAGCACAAATAATAAAGTAATGCAGAATATAGCTATTTGAAGGATACGCTGGATCCCCTTCGTGAGTGCAAAAGAATTGTGGCAGCAACCGACTCTGCTTCTGCCAAAAGACATCGATGGAAGATGCTAGGAATCAGTACCCGAATTATAAGTTCCGAGTGGAAGCTAGCTTTTGCTCTAACTTTATAATGTCGGTCTTGTAAGCACATGGTCCCGAGTTCGGGGCTGACTAGCAACATCAATCACTACAATGGTGAACTGGACAATTGATGCACGCAACCAACAAGAGATGGTAGCACCAAGCTGAGCCAGAACGACAACTCTCTACCTGGTTCGACTGACGTCACGACGCCGAGGTACGACACGCTTCTCAACTATTCAGCCCTCGACTGAGTTTCGGGATGGGGACACAACGGTGGGTATTCTGGGTGGACCCCCCCCCCCCTCCTCGTCGAAATTCGACCGGGCTTCTCATCAGGGGGTCGAGTGTGTGACAGCAGCCGACTCTGTTTCTGCCAAAAGACATAGATCGAAGATACTAGGAATCAGTACCCGAATTAAAAGTTCGCAGTGGAAGCTAGCTTTTGCTCTAACCTTATAATGTCGGTCTTGTAAGCACAGGATCCCGAGTTCGGATCTGACTCGGGACTAGCAACATCAATCACTACAGAACCAACAAACCCTAAGTACAAAAAACCAAAAAGAACCAACAATTCGCGCCCACTCTTTTAGGCTTCGCGTTCATTGGTTCTTTTGCACTGACGAAGATGATCCAGTTTATCCTCGAAACAGCTTATGTTGCATTATTTTGTGTTCTTTGTTCTTTTATTTGTTACTCAAGTTTTGTTATCCTTTGCACAAAGTGTACACAGAAAAATCTGAAGTATTTTTATAAATGTCAATAGAATTTATTAACGCAACTAGCATTTATATGCGATTGTTTTTAAATTTTTTGTTCGTTTTCTTCACTGCCGTCAAAATGACGGCTGTAGACTGTAAAAGTATACAACACAATTATAAAAAAATAATATTAATAAGTAACTTCTTAAACACGTCCGTATATCCTTCATGTAAAATTAGCAAAATTCATTTCAGTAGCCTGAGGCCATAAATAAAGATGTAGCGCTCGAAAGTACATCTGAAACCATCAAAATGACTGCAGTCGTTTTTCTAGTGTTAAGCAAAGTTTCTTTGTGTTTTCTGATTATTCCTTTGCAATCTTCGACCCGAATTCGAATTTTAAAAATATTATTATTTTCCATTGACCTTGAAACTGAGATGGATTGAAAGAGACCAAAATCGTGATTCTGGTTCGAGAGGAAGAGCTCGATAATTCTGGCTGATTCGATTATCTCTTTGCACCATCGCCTCTAATTCTAATTTACAAAATTTTATATTCTTCCCTTGGTTTCGAGGTTGAGATTGATCGAATGGCACCAAAACCAAGACTCTAGCTATAATCGAAGTGTTCTGATATATGTTCCCCAATCAGTCGGAAAATTCAGTGTATATTATTGTGATGTTTTTTATCACATTATTTTTCTTCTTAATATTAACATCGAAAATAATAATTTGCACTCCATAAAACACCACGATAATATTTTCTATATCAGTTTCAACTAAACTGTCTGTCCTTTACTGGTTTCTGATTTTAATAATATAAATTTTGATTGGCACATTTAATAGAGGCAGAGATGAGTAAATTTTAATAGATTTGAATTTTTTAAAGTGAATAAAAAATTAAGGGCAAAAAAATGTATTAACTTGCCCTTGTATCCCCTGTCATTTCTAAAATCCACGTGCATGCTGTATAACTTAAATACTTTTTAGTAAACTTTGAAATTGATGATTAAAATTGATAATTCTATCAATTTTATTTAATATTTTTTTTATTATAGGGCCATCGAAAATAATTAATATTTTACATAATTATTCAATTTATTTAAAGTATTTTACTCCATCAAAGTTCTGCTGTATCACAAAAATTTGATAAATACATTAGCTAGATTTTTATGAATGGCTCCAAATCCAGTATGACATAACTTTTATCATGTTATCGTCACAAGATAAAGTCCTACTCGTAAATAATTTCAGTCATTCATTCTGATAATATGCATAGCCAAGAGTAAATTCACTTACGATTAAACTACTAGGATTTTCAAACAAGTATTAATACTATGCGTGCATCACATGAATTTCACTACAGATATATATTCATTTTCGATTTCTTTTTTCTTTCACAAGTCGTTAAATTGAGTTTTATTGCACAAAATAACATGGATAATTATTTGAAATTACACAGATTATGCAGTTTCAGTTCAATTTTCATTCGGCGACTGGGCGTATTTTTAAAGCCGGCGTAGCGAAAATGTGATCAGTTAGATCGTACTTTCTCCGTTATTAAAAATTGCGCATAAAATAAGCATTTAATTTATACATTTAAGTGTGTGTATACGTACTTTTTTATTTTAGATTTTCACGATTTTTGAGGGCCATTTTGTAAAAAAAAAAACAGTTTTTTTTTTCTTGAATCGTACCAAAATCTCATCAACCATGAAGATAACCCACAAGTGACTTATCTATCAGATTTTGTGAAATTTAGTCAAATCATTTTTCAGCTAAAGTTGACTCATGTATTTCACAGACATCCACATAAACACATACACAGACAGGCTTACATACGCACAGACGTCATGCTGAAATACTTTTTTCGGGTTCTAGAATGCTTGAAACTTGGAGATCCGTCGAAAACTCGAGTTACGATTTTCGACACGATTTCAACACTTTCCCTATTTATTACTATGTATTGTAGGGAAAGTAAAAATCTGATGTAGGCAGCCCATAACCCTCCGTATAAATTCATATTTTCTGTATCATCAAAAATTAGTATTAGCATAAAGTAGGTATTTAATTAATACATTTAAAAATATGCAGTCTTTTATTCCAGGTATTGCGGATTTCCGCAGTACATTTTTATAAAAAAGCAGATTCTATTTTTTCAAATTGTACCAAAATATAATCAGCACCAGGGTAACGTGTAAGGGACTTAAAGGGTCGTAAGGCTTGTTAAAACTTCAGAAAACTCAATCTTTTCAAATCTACACACTCTGTTGCAAAAAAATATATGCATCCATATGAAATTGAGCTACAGTGGTATGTATCATTTGAGGAGATATGTAAATAATTATAATTTGGAAGAAAGCAAAACGTTTAAAAAATGGTGGCAACACGATGACATTTTAGTAAGCCAGCCAAGACGTTCCATTTCGCATCGGCACTTATCTCTGCCTCAGAAAATAGCAATATATCTATAATATAGTTTTTCAGAGGATGCAGGTTTGCTTGGGCACTCTATCACAGGGTGCTAGTCGTAGATTCGTGAAGTTGATAGCAATATGGTTGTCTTGGAAGGCTGACTGTTGGAAGTGGTAAAATAGGGTGGGTGAAGGGCAGTAAAACAAAAACATGTATGTTAATACCAGATAAAATAATTAATAATTAAAAATCAAGCAAAAAGTAAAGAAAATCGTGGATGGAGAAACGGGCTGGCGTCAAATACGCGTGCTAAAAATAGCGATCCTGCCATGTTAGTGGTTGGAGATCGAATGACGAGCTAAGACTGCTTCCTAAATCCTCCCCTGACACCTAATCCCACCTTCTGTCAATAGTCTCCTAATATTATCCCATGGTACAGGATGCATGGAGTGCCGACGTGGTTGTCGAGTGGTCAAGGCAAGCGTTTCCGTAGCAATCACTCGACCGCCACGTTGTGGGTTCGAGCCCCACGTAAGGCATGGATGTTTGTTTTGTGGGTGCAATGTGATCCGCCCCCCTCTGGTGCGCCTGGGGCAACGTCAATGGACGGCTAAATGGTTCACACTCTGGCCGCTATAATAAAGGCGAATGACGAAGATCAAAGTGCCTGGCCATTTGACAAAAAAAAAAAAAAAAAAAAAACGATGCATGGAGTATGGCAAATGCCTTTTAATGGCTGATAGCGACGCCATTGGAGTGGGCGTGGCTCCTCTTCTGCCTGCATTAGCCTTTTGAGCAGTTGTTTGTCTGGGGCATCTTGAGCATTTGAGACGGTTGCATCTGCCTTCTTTGATCCTCTGTTGCCAACACCGAGCAACTATCATATCGCTTCGATCAAGATGGCGACTGAAACGTCTGTTGGACCAACCAACTTTCATTAGGCCTATGATGCGATTCAAATTCCTCTCTCTAAATCCGACAATTGTTGGTAACATCGTCGAGTACGTCTTAAAGGCATCTTTCTACACAACTCGCAGTATCAAAGCAGAAAATCAAGTTCTGATTGTTCATGAGCGAGAACACCTGTCGTTTTAAATGTTGCATGATGTGTCGTTCTCATGCGCGCTAGCCCTATAACATTATTGGTGCTGACAGTTTGATCATTTGCATAGCTCTTAAAACGACATTCGCATGCCGAGTTTCGCGGCAATAACTCAATTTTTTATGGGTGTATATACTTTTTTGAAACGGAGTGTATGTATATATATATATATATATATATATATATATATATATATATATAATCAAAATATAAAAGTTTCTCTGCATTTTAAATTAATTTATGAAGAAACACCTATAATTACTGGTGTTATAGCACAAAATGTCTTGGGTTCCGAAAATAAATAAACAAGAGATTGCAAAATAACTTTAAATTCGTTTTACTCAGAATAAGACTTTTTGGCATAACGCACAAGATAACTCTGAAATTTTTCAATATTTTTTCATAGAATTATCAAACTATATAACGCATGTTAATCTCATGAATCAAACCTAAATATGTTCATGTTTTCCTGTTGCAAAAATATTTTTATAAGAGATTATGCCGTTGAAATTTCGAAGCAAATATCGTGAAAATTTTATGAAACTTTACCTTAAAAATAAATTTACTTTTGTTACAAATTTATTTATGTTCACAATAAACCTGACGAATAATTAGCTACAAAAATGCTGTTTTGGATGCAAAATTTTCCGAGTAATATTGCGCGCAAGCTGTCATACCAATTTTTTGTGCGACAAATAGCTTATAGTTTAAAACTCTGAAAAAAAAAACATTTTTTATATTATGTTTTAAAAAAGTGAACATTTAAAGGAAATATAGATTTATCACTAGAAAGCTTGTTTTTCTAATGTATAATTTATGAGATATAAGATGTTGAATATGAAGAATTTCTTTATTAATATTTTAATATTTATTTTTATATTCAATTTTCTTTTAACATTTTAAGAGTCCTATGACTCTTTAACTAACAAATTTAATAAAATGTAGTCTGATAGTTTTTGAGCTAAAGTAGATACCTATTTTGCACAGACAGACACACAGACTTACAGACGGGCGCGCACTCACCCACCCACACACATACACATTTTTAGCGCGCACGCCATGCTAAAAATAGTTTATCTGAATTCTAGAATGCTAAAAATAGTTTATCTGTATTCTAGAATGCTAAAAATAGTTTATCTGTATTCTAGAATGCTAAAAATATGTACATCCGTCGAAAATTTGTGTTCCTGTTTTCGACCTAATTCTAATGCATTACCTATATAGTATGTATACAATACTAACTATCCGTCCTAAAACTACTTTATTTTTGCTTAAATTCTGTGCATCTACATACTGAAACAACGCAATGACAATATATTTGAGTTTAAATGCTCATCTAAATTTGATTATTTCTACAACTAAGCCTATTTTTCACCTATGTAAAATGTAAACAGCAAAATATGTAGAATGAGTTGTATTAGAATTCCTGTATTTTTTAACACAAAATAATTTAGTCCATGGAGTCTGCATGGCTGATATGAATGAAATATTAATTGATTTTATAAAGAGAAGGACGATTTTTTTCGATGAAGTTTTAAGCATAGAGTTTAATTATTTGTAGCTCCATCGTCTTAAATAAAATGTTTAAATAAAATAAATTATTATAGTATTGTGATGAATGAAATGAATGGGAGAAAGTTATGAATGAAATCCTGTTTTTATAGAGAGATCCAGGCGTGTTATTTTTTCTATGACGTCATTTGAATTAATTTCAGTTGTTTTCGATGAAGTTTTCAAATATAATGAATTATCGTAGTATTATGATAATTCTAAAACTATTACCGAGGAATGTATAACATTTTAGAGATGTTTAAACCAGGCAATTTATATTTCAATGCCTTCATTTGAATGAAGTTCATTTTATTCGATGAAGGTTTAAGTTTTCAAATATAATAAATTAATGCAGTATTGTGATAAGTTTCAAAATATTACCGAGGAATGTATTGCATTTTAGACTTGTTTAAATAAAATTGCATTGAAGTTGGAAAGTGTTTCATAATCAATGCTTTAAGCATGATTGATCTTTCTTGTTAAATTCTATTTTAAAAATATTTTTAAATTCTATTCAGTTGGATTTAAATTTCTAACGGATATATACAATTTTATACCGTTTACCGTTTGTAACCCCCGTTTACGTATTTATTTAGTTATTCTCATGAAAAAACGTGATAATGTATAGTCTTTAAAAATAATTTTTTCGCACCGGATTTTTAGACCTGCAACCAGACCCGCAGCTTCAAAAGTAATAAGAACCGAACTTGGCCTGAAAAGTGGGTACCCGACCTGAAGCAGAGCTTCAACTTATATTTGAGTAGAAGGCACAGGATTGAATGTTTCGCCAAAAGAAAGATTGCGGCATCATAAAAGCTGATAAAAATAATCTTTTTAAATCAAAATTTGAGATTTCAACTGCAAAACGAATAGCGAGTAAATAAAACAGATTTAAAGTAAAATTTAAATATTTTTTACATATAATGGGAAGTGTAACATTTGTATTAATATTCTTTCATGGCAGAATTAGTTGGCTTAGTCTTCGAGAGAAATAGCAGTGTACAGACCGATGCAGGAGATTGCAAAGGTTTTGACGAAAGTTAAAAGCTTTCCTTCCGTTTCCTGTCACACTTTTTATTTTCAAAACTATTAAAGATAAAGCCAAAATATAAGTGGATTTGAAATTTTCACCTCAGGTATATACATTCCCGAGATGATAAAGAAATAGGTAGAATAAAACAAAATAATAATAATTTATTTTCTCCGCATTATTATGGGCAGATTTGGAGTATATAAGTTTTGTTAGCGAAGTATTCCTTTATCTTTTACAGCTGTATTTGTTTTATATTTGATCTGTGATATTCTGCGTTAATTTTCCCAATTTTCCTGTCTTATGTATTCGTGCGTGTGTCCAAAACTTGCAAACTGGCCTTTATCCATCAAACATAGCAGGTAAAATACTTGTATAATACTTAAGCATACTTGCTATACATGTGAATATTTCACGAACCAAAAGTCAATATGGAATAAAACTGGGTATGCTTGTATAATAAGGAATGCAGGTACAATAACAGAAAAATATCAACAGTAAAAATAAATTTTATGCCGGCCATGAACTGTGGGGGGCAAAAATCCCCACTTCTGAAGTAGAACTGTTTTTAACTCAGGAATGGTCCGTGGTGGAGGTTCAATTGCATACCTAGTGCATCTCACGCATGTTCAATGGTATTCATATCCAGAGACTTCAATGGCCACTGCATTCACTGAATTATTCACTTTGAAGAAATTTATCGACCGGTTGAGAGCGGTATTGCGCGTGTTAACGTCCATGAATAGAAATCGTGAACCTATAGGTCCACGGTTTCTATTCATGGCTTCTGTATACGATTCTGTATATAGATTCCAAGCTTTTGTATACAGAAGCTTGAAAAAGACGACGATGTGGTTCCATTATGTCGTCTCTCTACCTTTTACCAGTAACAGAACCTCTGTCATAGAAGTGGAGATTTATGTACCCGTTCAAAATTATGCCTGCATATACCAAGAATCTACCTCTAAATGGACCCTTTTCCGTAATGTTAAGGAATCACAGCGTGTTCCTTGTGCTCTCCAGTTAATGCGTAGTTATATGTGTAGTTAATGGCGATACTGCCGAGGTGTTGTAACTTTTGAACGACCTTGAAGTGGTTGTTGTCTAACGTCCAGTGTTGTCTAACGTTCAATGTCCTGGAAGAAAGTTTTCTTCCACCAATTGAAAACATGTTTGACTACTGGAAAGAAATATTCCCTATCCCCATTTGAAAGAATTGTTTTTGAAGTATTTAATTATGCCGCCGTCAACAGTTTTTTAAGTGCGACTCTTCAGCACCTCTGCCTTGATTTCCGACAAACATTGAAGCAGACTAGATCCTGGACGTGATTGAATGCTTGTTTTCATAAATAAAAGTCCGCAGTAAGTGATAAACATTTACAACTATTCAATTATCGTACTTATGATACTTAAAATGAAAACTACTGTAAAAGAATAAACATTTAACATAAAAAGTTTCATTTCCAAATTAATGTGGTTATTGCACTTTTTACTTTTATTATTTTACTTTATTGATTTATTTACTAATAATTAATAATATTTAATAAATGTAAATATTATTTATTGACAATTTGAAATAACTCTTTGGGGAATTCGAATATTTAAGGTATTCTATTATTCCAGATCCAGATAATATTCGAATTCGACAATCGAATTCGAGAAAAATGCTATTCACCTATGTCTGCTCTTAACCACACTTTATCTCAGCCGTAAGATAATCAAAAGGAAAAATACCTTAAACAAAACTTGTCAAAACTTCAGATAATTTGGTTCAATGTAAGTCGCAGATTAGTTATCGACAAATTATTGCATCAGTAAGACAATTATTATCGTCTAAGTACAATCCTTTCTTATTCGGTGAATAGGTTTCCTAGCAACGGTGTCAATGTTTATGAGTAAAGGGAAATTCAGATAGAGTAAAACTGTTCTTGAAGTTTTACTTATCCAGCATGGATTTCGAAGCTCCAGGAATATTGTTTATTATCGGAGGTATTCCTTGTCTGCCAATAATAGAATTTCTTAAACCTAAACTTATGTCTAGGTTTAACAAGATTAATAAGAGATGGGATGTTATTGCATCGAATACTTTTGAATGATGATGATTCACATAAGTTTACAAACAAGCTCGGATCTGTACAAGAAATAAACAATCTTTAAAATAGGAAATTTATGAAAGATAGCAATTATAAGTCTAACCGATTTTAATAAATCTTATTAAAACTTTTAAATGGATAGTTATAAATATTTGGGATGCTTAAATTATTGTAAAATATTTAAACTGCTTAGATTTTGCTTAATTGTATTAGTTACACAAATTTCGCCATACGATGTTTCCCCCTCGAAATTGGCTATAACAACTTGGCTATAAAGGCAATATTAATGGCTAAACTTGGCTATAAAGGCTGATATTAATTCAGGATTAAATTGAAAAGGAGGTAAAGAGGATTCACTAAGAATTTCAACTTCCGGTTCTTTTTTTGATTACAGTTCAAAAATTTTCAGTTTACTTGATATGAATGTAGCATCAAACTATGGAAGAAGTAGAGTGTTTCACTAAAAATCCCCCCCCCGAAAAACAACAAAAACGACGTGTGTGGGGGGGGGGTGTTCATTGTATGCACACTATTTAATGCAAAATTACTCGAAGTCTCTTGTGGGTTACCCTGGTGTTGATAAGATTTGGGTTTGATTCAGAAAAATAGAACCTTTTTTTTTTGCAAAGTGGCCCTCAAAATCTGAAATAAAAAAAACTAAATATGTTTAAATATATTAATTAAATGATTGTTTTATCCGTAATTTCTTAGAAAGAAAAGAATAATACCAGCCCATCACTTTAAAATTAATCGTTATCCAGATATTTCTGTTTATTTTCCCATTGTAATCTTGCAACGCCGCCATTTGAAAATACGGCCAGTTGTCAAATGAAACGAATTGAATTGAAACTTCAAATTCGGTGTGATTTTAAACAAGTATCCATATATTTTTGTGCAATTATACTCATTTCATTATGAAAAATAGAAAAATTAATTTGAGTCTGTAGGGGAATTCATATGCTACCCACATCATTTTTATACTTTCTCTACAATGCATAGTAATGTGTAGGAAAAGTGTTATAATCGTGTCGGAAATTGACTAGAGTTTCGGCGGATCCCATGTTTTGAGCATTCAAGAACAAGAAAATTCTGTTTTAACGTGATGTATGTGTGTGTGTCTCAAAAACTATTCAATGAAATTTCACAAAATTTGGTAGACATATATCCTGTGGCTTACCGCGATGCTGATTAGATTTTGGCACAATTCGGATCTTTTTTTTACGAAATGGCCTGCAAAAATCGTCGAAATCTAAAATAAAATGACCACTATCTAAATATACTTCAATATATTAATTAAGAGTTTCTTTCATATGAAATTTTTAACGACAAAACGAATAAGACAAACCCCTTACGCTAAGAAAAACCATTCTCGAGATATATATTTTTTTATTTGAGTAGCTGACGACATTTTCTAATGCGTAAAGTTGCTAAATGAAATAGAATACGTATTAAAACTGAAATTTGATATAACTTTAAGTCAGCTTCTATCTACGTTTCGAGTTTCTAAGACCAGGGGTTGTCGAGATATTAGTGAAAAACGAAATATTTCATGGTAGTTCTCCTCTCTAACTCCCTGGTTCATCCAAACGAAAAAGGTTGGAAATCGCTAGTTTGAAACGTGAAAGTGAATTAAAACTCTATCTCTGAGTTTGGTTGAAGTTTATTGCGCTAATCAATCACTTTTGAAAATCGCAGGTTTAAAACATGAATTTAAATGGCAACTCTATCACCATGGTTTATTTTTCACAGGCTCTTACTCAACAGTGAAAAGTATTAAGAAATCAAAATGGTTATTTAATTATCAGCATTTTATGAGGAAGATTTTTTCTTATATCATGTTGCTCAGCAACGCAATTAAATCAAATGTGTTTGTTAATTTTTATTATTATTTTTTCGATTTGAAAAATAAATGGATATAAAAATATATGTTATAAATGAACGATTTGATTTTTCTTTTAATTATATTAATTACGGACTGCGTACATCACTTTCATTTATTTTGGCAAAGAGTTTTCAAACATATATATTGTGTTTAGTCAATAAACTCATATATTGTGTTTAGCCAATAAACTCATATATTGTGTTTAGCCAATAAACTCATATATTGTGTTTAGCCAATAAACTCATATATTGTGTTTAGCCGATAAACTCATTTAGCCGATTGTTGAAACAGAATAAGAGTAGAACGAGTATATCTTCTAATACAATTATAGTGTTTTCATTTAGTATATACAAACAGGATCAGGATGTATTATTCTTCAGAATCTGCACATTCAGATCTACGAATTTGGTGGGATATCGCTACCTTGGCAACTTTTCTTAAACGTTGCCAAATTGACGGAAATGTCGCTAAATTGATAAAACCGCCGCTAAATCAATGAAATTAATTTTGTTTTGTCAGAAGAGAGTACTGAAATGATGTTTCAGTAGAATTTGTCTGTCAGTCCAACCGTCCTACTTAGTAACACATTTAGCGAATTTTTAAAATGTTACCAAATTGATAAAAATGTTTGTAAATCCATAAAAATATCTTGAAATTGATAAATTTGCGCTAAACCAATGAAATGAATTGCGTTTTGTTAGGGGATGGTATTGCGATGATGTTTCTTCAATTTGTCGTCAAGTGGAACTGTCAGTTAGTTCTACAATCTCACCTGGCGATAAATTTGGCGAGTTTTTAAAATGTCGCTAAATTGATGAAAATGCCGCCAAATTGATAAAATGACGCTAAATTCATGAAAATGATACTGAATCGATGAAAATTCAATATTTTGCATAATTAAGTACAATTTCCTAGATAGTCTCTGTCCTTATAAGAGAATTAAAAAATATTTTTTCTAAATTTGTTTTTCTAATTTTTTTCTTCAGATCTGCCTGTGAAGATAATTTTGTATATCGAGCCCAGAGATTCTTATACATTTTTTAGAACAATTAAATTAAATATTTGAATAGAATATTTTGAATAACAAAGTCATTTAGAATAGTATAGGAATTTGCACATGACTGTAAATTGTATGCTTCTTTATATTATATACTAGCCGCCTTTGGCGACCAGCCTGTTCGCAACCCTTGAAAATGCTGATCGTGGCAAATTCCAACCGTGGCAAACTCGTTGGCGCGACCTACCAGAAAGGTGTAAGGTAACGGGTTGGACGGCCAGGATGTGCCACCCAATTTAGACCGGAACCCAGTGGGGGAGGCATCCACAGGGAACGTACCCTCCTTCCCCTACCACCAACCTCTCGGAAAAACATACGGACCCATATGTTTAATGTGATCGTACTCCGTGTCAGTGGCGGAAATCGAACCCGGGCCTACCGCGTGCAATTCCCGCGCTCTAACCACTGGGCTACTTCGCCCTCCGCGTCAATCTCCATAACTTTCTATATATTCACCCAATTTAGACGGGAACCCAGTGGGGGAGGCATCCACAGGGGCCGTATCCTCCTTCTCCTACCACCAACCTCTCGGAAGGACTTACGGACCCACATATTTAACGTGATCGTATTCCACGTAAACACGGCGGCTGTTTTGGCAGTGGCGGGAATCGAACCCGGACCTACCGCTAACTTCCCGCGCGCTAATTTGCAATTTAAAATGATCATATGCTTAATTCCATCATCCTCATTCCATTGTTTCATTGTTCCATCATTTAAAATATCCATAAAATTAAAATATCCAAAAGTTAAAATATACATTTAAAAAATCCATATCGTTCCATCATTTAAAATATAAATATAATAATTTATATGGAGTAAAGGAGCTCTATTCAGAACCGTGACGTCACCTCCACCTTGACGTCCCCACCCACCACCTTCCCTCCTTCTGCGGGGGAGAAACGCCGGTTAAGAAGCGGCACGCCGAGCGGAACGCCGAGAAATTGGAATTCGGAAACTTTTAAAATCCCGATCCTGTAGGCAATACGGAATATTTCCTGACCAGATTGGACTTGTAAGAATGCCAGATGTTTGACCTTTCTAAAAATGTAAATTATTAGTCGAAATTATGAGTACTTTTTACTATACGAGAATTTAAAAACCAAAAATACTTTTCTTGAGCAAAAAGTGACTTTTGTTTTAAAATCTTTAAAAAATATTAGAAATCGAAATTCAGATTTGAAATTGATATATTTTTACTCGCAATTGTCAGGTCTTTCCGATGGTGTGATTTGTTTTTTCCTACGATGTCCGGATCGTGGGAAAAAAAGGGCAAAAAACGGTCGAAATCGCATAAAACATTAAATAACAAAAAAAATAATTAAAATTTTAAAAATCGGTTTTCACGTGTCCCCTTCCCTCCCCCCGGGTCTCCGATTGCCAAATTTCGTAGCTCTCCGACGCGCGGTCGCGAAACGTATAGTGTATAAGACACACAGACACACAGACACACAGACATTGCCTTTTATTATTTAAGACTAGCCGCCTTTGGCGACCAGCCTGTTCGCTACCCTTGAAAATTCTGAACGTGGCAAATTCTGATCGTTGCAAACTCGCTGGCGCGACCTACCAGAAAGGTGTAAGGTAACTGTTTGGACGGCCAGGAAGTGCCACCCAATTTAGACCGGAACTCAGTGGGGAAGGCATCCACAGGGACCGTACACTCCTTCCCCTACCACCAACCTCTCGGAAGGACTTACGGTCCCACATGTTTAACGTGATCGTACTCCACTGTACTACTGCGCCTTCGCGACAATCTCCATAACTTTCTTTTTATTCACCCAATTTAGACCGGGACCCAGTGGGGGAGGCATCCACAGGGACCGTACCATCCTTCCCCTACCAACAACCTCTCGGAACGTCTTACGGACCCACATGTTTAATGTGATCGTACACCGCCTGAACACGTAGGCAGTTTAGGCACTGGCGGGAATCGAACCCGGGCCTACCGAGTGCATTTCCCGTGCGCTAACTTCCCGCGCGCTAATTTAAATTTTATAATGACCATATGCTAAGCTCTAATTCCATCATCCTCATTCCATCGTTCCATCATTTAAAATATCCATAAATTAAAACGTTCCATCAATCATCAATATCGTTCCACAAATACATAAATATAATAATTTCAAATACATCACCACAATTCAATCCACCATAATGCAATCATTTAAATTATTTAAAATATCCATTTAAAATATCCATAAATTAAAATATCCATTTAAAATATCATATAAATATAATCATTTCACCCGTTGTATACAACACATATCTTAATTCATTTAAAACCGGAAGGGCGGTGGTCTCCATGGAGACGGGGAGAAAATTCAACGGGTGAAAACGCGGTTCGCCGAGAAATTGGAAATCCTTAGGTCATTAAAATCGCGATCCTGTGAATATTTATAATTATTTCTTGACCAGAGTGGACTTGTAAGAATGCCAGATATTTGACCTTTCTAAAAATGTAAATTATTAGTCGAAATTCTGAGTACTTTTTACTATGCGAGAATTTAAAAACCAAAAATCGTTTTTTTTAGTCAAAAGTGACTTTTGCTTTAAAATCATAAAAAAATATTAGAATTTATCTCTGAGATTTGAAATTGATATATTTTTACTCGAAATTCTCTGCTCTTTCCGATGGTGTGATTTGTTTTTTTCTACAATGTCTGGATCGAGGAGAAAAAGGGGCAAAAAGTCAAAAAACGGTCGAAATCGCATAAAACATTAAATAACAAAAAAAATAATTAAAATTTTAAAAATCGGTTTTCACGTGTCCCCTTCCCACTCTCCCGGGTCTCCGATTGCCAAATTTCGTAGCTCTCCGACGCGCGGTCGCTGAACGTATAGTGTATAAGACAGACAGACAGACAGACGCACAGACAGACATTGCCTTTTATTATATAGATTCCGTACGAAGAACGGCTATGTAGTACGGGTAATCTTCTACTAAATAGTACACAGGTATATTTTCTAAACAGTTACCTTACACCTTTCTGGTAGGTCGGACGGTCTGGGTTTCAACAACAACAACAGGTATATTTTCTAATAGACGAAAATGTAAGTAGTAGGGGTGTATCTTCCTATACAATTTTAGCACTTTCATTTTGACATATAATGACATCAATTAGGGCCTTTGGGTTTAAAGATTAGGGGGATTATTGATATTTTCAATTTATTACGTTATCTGATATTTTTGACAAATATATTTGAAACTCATATATTGTAGACTGGTAATCTTTTGCTGATACATCAGGTATAAACTTGATGGCTAGACCAAGTTTTAGGACATTTTGTACTTATTTAAGATTTAGTGGTTTATTGGACTTGGTATAGCGAGCTAATGGCTAGATCAAGTTCAATAAACCGTTCGTCTCCAAGACATCCAATATTCTCAAGGTACTGAGCAGTAGATCATGAGGATCCAAATTAGCACAAGAACCTATATCTTCTAATATTTGAGAATATAAGCAGTACGAGTATATATATATTTTCCCATAAAAGTTTATTTTGACATATATTGATTTAATTTCATATTTTTTGTAAATTTGTTTACAAGCGGAACCAGGATATTGATATTTTATTCGTCAGATCTTCCTGGGAAGATAATTTTATATAGTAAGAACAGAGATTCTTAAATTTCTTTTTAGGAGTAATAATTTAAATATTTTAATAGAATTCTAGAATTTAAATATTTTAATAGAATAACAAGGCCATTTAGAATATTATAGGAATTTGCATATGATTCTGAATTTTAAGTTTTTTTATATTATGTACTCCGTACGAAGAACGGGTATGCTGCTAATAAACATATAAAATATGTAGTCACTAATTTCTCTTGGTCTAAACTTGATGGCTAGACCAAGTTTTAGGACTTTTTGTACTTATTTAGGATTTAGTGGTTTATTGGACTTGGTCTAGCGAGCCAATGGCTAGATCAAGTTCAATAAACCATTCGTCTCCATAACATCCAATATTCTCAAGGTACTGCGCAGTAGATCATGAGGATCCAAATTAGCACAAGAACGCAACCGATCAGGATAGGCCTGGGCATACGTGCAATTAGGATAAACATTACTTTTTTTTTGTCCATTAAGAAATCTTAGAGTTTAGGTATGACCACTGAGCAGTATCGACAAGGCACAGTTTGTTACCATTCACCCACGAAATCCATGGCAAAACCTGGATAATTTCACTTTTGCCAATCATGAATAGGGGGCCCTTCCAAGCTACATTATTACCAATTTCTGTTCTTCTGAAAATCTTCTGGGATGTTTATATATTAGGTGACTTCAAAGTCTCTGAAGTGTCTCCTTGACCAATCTGTCTGCAATCTCATTCTCTCTGAAATCAACATGAGATGGAATCCACGGAAAATGGATATAATGAATAATAATAAAAATAATTAACTTAATTTTGCCGCAAAATAAATACATTTACAACCGTATAATGCTTCATTAGAGTGCAGTCGTGCTTCACTAGAGTGCATATTTGCGTCATCCGAGTACATAACAGTGTGAACTGCGGGAAAAAAGCGCTATAAATGGACCTGACCAGTCCACAATCAATAGCCAGTGACAGTGCAAAATTCAAAACAAAACAAACTAGAACATCTGGTAAAAGTAGCAAACTACAATAAATTAGCAATTTATTGTATTTTAATAAATTGTATTACATATTAGTTATAAATATAAGATAAATAATTTTAAATACATCTTGAAACTATTTTTATTGTTTATAGATTTTAAAAAAGATAAAAAACAATTCCACAATCTTGATACTGCAGATGGATGTTTAGATATAGACTGTTTAGTACGAGATAAAAGAAGTAAAAGTTGATTTCTCTTTCAAGTATTATAATCATGATCGTGGAAATATACAAAATAGATACTACTGTGCTGATTATAATGAATGTGCAGAAACAAACAAAGTCAGGTGATAGTATCGGACAAGATTTTAGAACTTGAACAAATTTCATGGTGATGGATGTGCAAATAAAGGGAATTTTTAAGTAGAGAAATAAACTTATTTTGTAAAGTGCGAAATAAACTTATTTTGTAAAGTGCGAAATAAACTTATTTTGTGAAGTTCGAAATAAACTTATTTTGTAAAGTCGGCATATCAATATGTGCGGACATGTAGTTCAGTTTATTAAGGATTTCAGTGCTCGCATTGTCTCTGATTGCCAAGAAATTTCTCAAGTGTTGAACTGAACTACAACTATCAGTCAAGGTCCAAATATTATCATGTAAATGTGAAGAGCTACAGTAAATGACAGCTTCCTTCTGTGGCTATTAATTCAGATCAAAATATATAGCAAAAGTCATGATTTCTTGTTTTTAACTGAAATCATACTCATCATGATAGGGATTAATGATGAATATGGTTTCAGGGATTATGATGACACTTCCGGTGTTACCTTTTTCATTCCAGTCACTATCGGTGTATATATCGTATATACCATTTATATCATTCGGTGTATATATCATTTATATCGTTCCCAGAAATACTATTAATAACCTCTAAAGCCAAATGTCTCAGATATTCTGGAAGTTCTGAGTTTTATTAATTGAGGTTAAGAGCTCTGTGTGAAAAAGGACCCTGGGAAGAAATTCTTGTCGAGCCAAGTAAAGTTTTAATAAACAGTATTCCACATTTGAATTTAACAATCAATATTTTCGGCATTGCATAGTGAATTAATTATATCTCTTTTTAACCTTTGATTATTTTTCCAACTTCAGATGTATTTCCAAGTTCAATGTTCTGAACCAAAACTTATTGAAGTATTTTGAAAGGTTGAAAATACTTCTGAGACTAATTGGCTGGATGTTGGAAACTATTTCGTCTGAACAGGTGCCATGAAGACCTTTGATTATACAAGCTGCATTTAACTACACCCTTTCTATTTTCGCTAAATTACTTTTTGAAGCAGTTTGATATACTTGGAAGCTATATTCTAAAGTAGGTCTAATTAATGCAGTGTGGGTCAGTTTTAAAGTTCTAGCATCAGCAAACCTAGTCTCAACCTAAAATATACTTCAAAATGTTTAGCCTATTTCTTCACTTTGTTACTAGATTTTCGATGTGCTTGCTGCTAGTAATTAAGGGATCTAAATTGTAACCAAAATGCATCAGATATTTATCAAAGCCTAAAATTTATTGATTCTACATCCCTAAATTAGGCTAAGCATAAATATTTAAGAAATTCCTATATTTAAACTGGATATTTTCAATACCACTGAATTTACCCATTCCTGAGATCTCTCTATATTAAAACAAGAAAGATCAATCATGCATAAAGCATTGCTTATAAAACACTTTCTAACTACAATGCAATTTTATTTAAACATCTCTAAAATGCGATACATTCAGCATATTATTTTTCATCGTCATATTTTTAAAATTATCATAATACCACAGTAATTTATTATATTTGAAAACTTAAACTTCATCGAAAAAAATGAACTGTATTCAAATGCGTCATCGAAATATAAATCGCCAGGCTCTCTGTGTAGGATGAAGCAACCATCATTTTTATCCAACCGGTCCAATCAGTTGTCTGCTGTGCGGTTTCAATAATGGCTGATATTTGATACACAATTTAGCTGTAAAATCGAAGCTTCTGCTTTCAAAAAATTATGCTAATCATTCAAGAGATAACTTTAGAATATTTAGATTTCTTCGAGATCCCGAAAAAATAACCCCTTTTTTGCCGCCATATAGCCAGCCATTTCGTCAACTGGGCGTAAAGATGGCTGCTGTTGTGCCAGCCTGTATATTTTGGAAACTGGTTCCATGAAGAAGTGTTACTTTATTCTCGGAATTCGTGATGTAACATATTTTTATTTATTTTTGTTCAAACAGGGCGTATTGTTAAATTGTTTGTTGTTTTTTTGAGAATTTTCTCTGAGTTCCGATGCAATTTTAATCAAAGTTTAGCATCTTAAATCTCAGGCAACGCCGAGTGTTCTGGTTTAAAATATTTAAAGTAAAAGTTAATCCAAAAAAAACTTCTGAAATATCAAAAGAAAAATAATGAAATAAAGTTTTTAATTGTAGTCAGAAATATTTCACAAGTTTGACATTTTAGTTTCAGAAAATTATGCTTTCATTGAGCGCAAATTATTTAACTTAAATCCGGTAAGAATTATTTTAGTGCAAATTGGCAGACTACCTTCTCAAGAGAATAAATCCTGAGAGAAACATTTGTTAATTAGGAGAATAAAATGTTTCTGTTTTAGATAAATTATTTTTAAATCTTTCTGATTCAAAATAATTTGATTTTACGCACGCAGTAGCATTAAGAATTTCGAATGGAATAAATCTACCAATCACTGTTTTCGGAACGAATTTAATTTGAGCAATTATCTCAGCGGAGGCAATTCACATAACTAAATATTTTACAGTTAAGGAAGTTGTTAATACGTAGTGGGGGCACTTTTATTTTTATACACAAGTAAATTTTTCTATTAAGCAAACATTTAGAATATTCGAAAAAATAGTAAAGGACATTTATTGATCTGAGACATATACAGCGTTTTTTTCGGAACTTTTGCCGGAGAGTAAATGAAATTTTAGGGGGAAGCAAGTTTTTATTTGCCCTATATAAATATATCTAAATGCTGTTACATAAATAGAAACTAGGGTAACATAAAATGTCTCGGGGGAGGGGGCTTCTGCCCTCCCCCGGATGTATGCCTGAAAGAAACACTGTTTACTTACAATTACAAAGTTTCTTAAAATAAGGTACATAATTTTATGAAACCAGTCTCAACTATATGGGTCGTATTTCTGAAAAATTCAAAAAATTAAAGCGGACTCCTTAGTGTATAAGTAAGTAATAGAATAAGTAGTATATATTCATTCCTAAAGCCTTCATTAGTTAACACTAGAATGACGGAAGCGGTCATTTTGACCACATGACTACTTTGAAAAACGATTCCTCCAAAACGGCTAATCCCAGCCCATTGAAATTTTATGACTTTTCTTATTTTCTTAAAGTTATTGAAGACACAGGAGAAAATTTTTCTAAGTTTTCTAATAAAGGAACAAATCAACGATCTTCCTAGATATACGTCGTCAAAATATCCGTCGTTCTAGTGTTACAACAAGAAAGATTACATCTTTTCATCTGTCTTATTATCTATTATATTTAAAATTAAAAAAAAAAATGCGTGGTAAAAATGTTTGCCAAAAATTAAAAAAACACTAAATTTTCCCTAAAATCCTTAAAAGTTTTGAATTTGAGTATGTAATAACAGGTCCATATCTAAACAGGGAGCTTAAGGAGTCTGGTACCCTCCCCACCCCAAAGAAAAATGCGTAGTTAGCTTTCCCGATAAAAAATATTCAATTTTTAATTTAGCTATGAAATTTCATCCAACATGTCATCCAAATTATACATGAAATCTGCTTTTTCAGAATGTTTTTATAAATTATTTCGTTTTGTATAGCACAGAAATATATATATTTTAGTACTGCTGAAATTGTTATAATTAAAATACTTTTTTTTTTTACTTACATGAACCGTTCTCGAGATATTTGAAATTTTATTTTTCTATAGAGAGCATGATATTTCACGAAATAATTAAATGAATTACATGAGATTTAGTATCCTTATTTTGATCGATAATAACAATAAACCCAATGATTTTACAGAGATCTAGTACAAAAAATCTGATGTGGGCAACACATGACTTTCCTTATATAATGTAATGAATTTACTACTTTTACAGCAAAAAAATAGGTTTTTCTTATAGTAGATACTAATATTCTTTCCAAGATATTGAATTTTCGGCAATTAGTCGTCATTTTCATTGATTTAGCATCATTTTTTTCCATTTGGCGAAATTTTCATTAATTTGGCAACATTTCAAAAAAATCGCTAAGTTGGCGACATTCCGACAAATTCGTCGCCAAAATCTCGCCAAGCGTTATGCACTAAGAAAAAGGTTATTCTTACAGCAGATAAATGACTATTGGCGTTCAAATACAAAAGTATTATTTAAAGTACAGTATTGTGGCAATTAATTGAGAAATGCAGTTTTTTTTATAAAATTCAGTTTTATTCAAGTTTTCTATGGATACATTTAAAACTAATAAGTGATATGACCTCCCCGAAACTTTATAACATCACAGACACGTTTCGGCATAGAATGTACTAGACTAGCACATGTAGTTTTAATTTCAACGTCGCTGAACCATATGTCAATAACGGCCGAAATTAGCTTGTCCATCGTCGTACAGTCAAATTTGTGAAGCCGTTTTTTAACAATAGCCCACAAATTTTCTATGGGATTCAAGTCTGCTGAATTCTCGGGCCAATCCAGTACGGTAATATTTTTTTTTGAGCAGAAATTTTTGATTCGCTTCGAAGTGTGACATGGCGAACTGTCTTGTTGGAAAACGCAATCTCCGTTCGGCCACAGTTTAGCCATGGTTGGAAGCACTTTTCGGGTCAATATGACTTCGTAACTGGCACTGTTCATCATTCCGTCTACGGGAACAAGAGATTCTGTCCCCAAAACGCTGAAACAACCCCAAAACATCTTTTTGGGCGGATGCTTGGGTGCTTGATTGATGTGGTGCTGATTGAGAGGTTCTCCTTGGCTCCTTCTCACGAACATAGATCTAAATCCCCGAACCACAAAATGTGTTTGTCAGAAAAGAGAACTTTCTCCCAGTCGTTCTCAGTCCATGTTTTGTATTTTCGTGCCCATTCCAACCTTTTTTTCTTCATGCGAAGCGTCAGAAGCTGCTTCTTGTACGGTCGACGTGCTCTCCGTCCGCGTTCTAACAGCCTGTATCGCACTGTTGAAGGTGCAATATCAACACCAGCTGCCACCATGGACTTAGACAGGTCAAAACTGGTTAATCGAGGATTTTTAACATTCATTCGATGTAAAGTTTTGTCGTCATGAGTCGAAGTTGATCTTTTTCGGCCGCATCTTCCAGAGCGGTTGGTTCCAGCATTTCCTGTTTCCTGAAACCGCTTCCAGATCCTCCCGACACTTGCTGTACTCACTCCACATATTTTACCTATTTCCTCAAACGTCTTAGAAGTGTGTTTTCTAAGCGCAATCACTTTAGCACGTGTTTCCGCGCTGATATCCATGACGCTAATGAGCCCCGCAACAACTGAGAAACTACCACTGCGGAACACCTGCCACCTGGCGGAGGAATTTGAACACCTGCTACTTATCAGGTGCATACGAACACCTGCTACTTTGATAATAACTGCAATTTGAACTCTGAGCTAATTTGGAGTGCTTCTTCCTAAGCTTACGTGTGATAAAACGAAAAAAATGACATTTCTCAATTAATTGCCACAATACTGTATATATTTTCATGAATGGAACGAGCTAGATCCACGAGAATGATGTCACTCAATTTATCGCATGGTATTACATATGAAAAGTGAATATGTTTCTCAATAGGAATTTTTTTTTATGTGACTTTTTCATAATTTTTTTAAAAAATGTACAATATCTCGAGAACGGTTCGTGTTAGCGTTCTAAAATTTATGCCAATCGTTTTCTAATGAAAAATTACATAAGAAATGTCTATTTGCGTAACTTTATTAGCGGTTTTGATTTTTTGACGATTTTTTCAAAATTTCATTCGAAAATTTAGGGGGGTTCTGAAGATTCGATTACGTATAAAAACAATAGGCATCCAGTGTTTACGTATTGTGATTTTGTATCAAATTTGGTTCGAATCGGTCCATTCGTTCGTCAGTTATCGTCTCCGCAGACTCACTGACACACATACACACACACACATACTTTCACACACACATACAGACATCACTTCAAAAATGTTTGATTCGTGATCAGGGATGCTTGAAACGTGCTCTCCTGTCGAAAACTCGAATTCGAATTTTCGACCCCGTCACAATACTTTCCTTATACATTAAGTATATAAGGAAAGTAAAAATTTCTAATTCGTATTATGTTTCCCAAAAAAACTGACAAAATCGAAATTCGTTAATCTGTAGCGAAAGTCACGCTTTGGACACATCATATTTTGTTCGGAAATTTTATGACCCTTGGAGCAATAGTTTCTACAAGATAATGCTACAGCACTTTTAGTAATTCTTTTTTAAGAAGTATGTGCCCAATAGTTGAAGTAAATTTGACTCTCTAAAACATTTGTAGACTACAATCACGTTCCTATCTATATAATATGCACTGACCTGACTGACTTACTAACTGAGTTGATAATGTATCAAAACTATGGAGCACTTTCATTATAGCTAGAATCTTGGTTTTGATCTCTATCCGCCTGAGCCTCCAAGCCAAAGAAAAAGCTTAATATTTCGAAAATTCGAATTGTGTCAATGCAAAGGAATAATTTAAAAGTTCAAAATTAATTTTCAAAATTATCGAGTACTTCCACTCGATCTAGAATCTTGATTTTGATCTCATTCTATTAGTCTCAGCCTCCAGATCAATTAAAAAATTGAAAATTTCGAAAATTCGAATTAGAGATGACGATACAAATGGATTTAAAAAAAAATACTTCCATAACTTTTGCCTCTTAAAAAAACACAATTTGGTATTTTTTAGCTGACAACAATTAAAATTGTTTATTGTTTTCAACAACTTTGATCAAGTGTGTAAGTGTTACATTTACTGACTAATAGCCATTTAGAACGTGCGAAGCGCGAGTGAAATGGTTAGTTGCAATAACAGCATCATTAACAGTTTTCAAGCTTATGCAAAATTTACAATGAAATATCTGATACCTGTATGACAGCAAGAAAACTTGCTATGTGCCACAGCTTTACGAACCTCAGTAGGGACAGAAAATTCCGTCCTGGATTTGTCGGAATCCACAGAGGTCCGCAAAATTGTGGCACATAATGTTCTTGTTGCCAGTGCAGGCTGCAAAAACCACAAAAGAATTAAGGAATAATTCAATTTATTTAATCTAAAAATATCTAAATGTTAAGAGAAACTATAATTTTGTTAGCATTTTAGTCATAGAACTTAGAAAAACCTAAGAAAAAAAATACAGAAAAGCTAAAGATATCCGAACGTAAAAAAAATATATGTCCTCCCGGATCTATTTATAGAAACAGTAAAGAAAAGTTCAATTGTACTATTTTTAACTGGAAAATAATTCAGAGAATGATTTGGTAACTTATTACTATGCACATACACTATATACACATACGTACTCTCCCTATACATAGCCAAATAAAAATATCCAATATCTATGAAGGAATATGTTAGGCATTGAATTGTGCATTAAAATTTGACGCTTTTTTATAACATGTAAAATTATTTGTCTTGCTATTTGTTTTCTGTATATTTCTCTTTAACCATTTTATTTCTACCATCCGCTAAACAATATAGCCCATATAACAAAATATTTTAATAATTACAAACTAATATTTTTTTTTACATAAAACCGACATGGAAAGGCGAATTTCGCTACTATGACAACTATCTTACCACCGTACGTAAAGCCACCAAATGTGCGTATACTATACCACAAAGCTATACCGCAATGTTTTTGGCATTTAATTAGCATCACATAAATTAAAACACAAAATGCTAATTCAGACTTCTTGCAAAATCCCCATCAAAACGCAATTGAGATTTAGTTCATATCGCAATAAATGACAATTGAAGAATTATTTGGCGTCAAAATACAAAACTATTGAAAACTATTGTCTTGTGAATGTAATGAGCTAAATTCACAAGAAATAATATTAGTAAATTTGTCCGTGTACGATGTAACACATAAATACGTCGTTATCGCAGATGGAATGCTAACCTATTTAATGGTACTTACTCTTTAATTTTATGTAACTTTTGGACAAATTTATCCAAAAAACGTGCTATTCGTGAACGGTTTATGTTAGGGTTTTGAAATTAGTGGCATTCTCTCTATATTTTAATCATAAATTCCGCATAAAATGATTACTTATTTAACATCGTCCTGAATTTTTTTTCATGATTTTAACAAAAATTCATTCAAAAATTGAGGGAATTCCGAACATTTGATCGTGTTTAAAATCAAATATTCACTGATTGTAGTGATATCAAATTGCACCAAATTAGTTTCGAAACACACCATTCGTTTGTGAGAAATCGCGTCCATAGACTCAAAGACACGGATGCACACTCACACACTCATAAATATTTTTCATGCCAGCCCCCTCCCCATATGTGATTTCCCCTCCCTATAAATTTTTCATGTCTTCTCCTCCCGCAAACATTTTTGGAAGCATTGTTCCCTCCCGGGTTTTAGAGTGGTGCCTGTCCCCCTATAATCGTCACACACACACACACACACACATAAGAGCTCTCTCGCAGAGAGAGAGTGAGAGAGAACACCTCAAAAACTTTGTATTCAAATTCAATAAAACGTGTATATTCGTCGAAAACCCGACTTTCCTTAAACATTATACTATGTATGTAGTAAAATTAATATAAAAATGCTGGAAGAAGCTGAAAATAACAATTTTATAATATTTTAGTAATAAAATATTATAAAAATTTAAACAAACACTCTAGTAATAAAAATTTTAGTAATAAAAATTTTAGAAATAAAAATTTATCGCGATTAATAAATGAAAATATACAGAACATCCAAAATATCCAAATGTGGCAAAATGTCTATATCTTCTCTATATATCTTTAGAAACTGTAAACAAGGATGTGGTTATGCTATTTTTATCTAGTAAAACAATCTTGAGTATGATTTGGTAAATTATTTAGTTAATTTCGATGGGAATACATTTTATTAAGATGGATGCCAGTTGAATAAAAATATGCATTAGTAAAAACATAGCATGAGACCCACATTCCACATTTATTTGGATATATCTGACAGCTACAGGTTTGATTTGTTTTCTGGAATTAACGTCGTTAGACAAACACAGGACAACGTGTGTACATTTCCTTGATATAAGTACTCAAAATCCTGGTTTTCCATTAAAGAATGCTCCTGTGGCTGCCCAGAGCTGTCTAACACTCAAGATAAATGATAGTCACGGGCTCAGTGCAATATGGAATTCTGTAAGTAACCCATTTTATATCTGGAAAACAGTGGCTCTGTAGATGATCGGTTTGGTATTCAATGACTGCAATCTTAGACGGTATTTACGTGCTAGAAAAGGATATCAATATCACTTAACTCTTTATTGTATGATTTCCTTTTAAGGGAACAGTGGACGTTGAAATTTTTTTTATTTATTTATTGACATAGAAACGTGAAAATTTGCATAAATATTCCTCTTAACATTACTATATACAATACCATTAAATTGTTTTTCAATTTTGTTATGATTTTGTATTTTTTTTTAATTTAATTTTTTTAACGAAAATTTGAAAATGCTCCTTGCGTGCCATTTGTTCACATTTTTGATTAATTTTACATTATGATCACTCACAAACATATTATGAACAAATTTGGGTATTCATTTTTAAATCCCTTAGAAAGTTAATTTTTTTTAAATATTTTTCTGCATTAAAACTTAATTTTCATCATTTAATTAGGTTCTTATTCACTTTTAATTACCTTATACCTTAATAAAGCTCAATTATAAAATGCATACCAAGTTTCATTAAAAAGTATGAGAGGTGTCTTCTTGCCAAATTTCATGCATCTCAGACCAAAATTAAGACGCATGGAGCATTTTAAAAATGTAAAACCTTTGAAAATTCCGTTTCGAAAAAAATGCATTCAACCTTTTGCTTACGGGTGGGACAGCGTCCATTCCAAACGAAGAACCTCCCAAAAAGATAGGTATTTGACATACCCTGTCCCAAACAGTTCGATCCCCCTTTGCAGGCATTGACGTCCATGGAAATCGCCGACAGAAACATTGCACCTGCTGCAGCAGGTGCAATCTTTCTTAGTCATCAAAATTTCTTGGTCTCATTTCTTTCATCTCATTTCTTAGTCTCAGCGTCCATCCCAAACATTGCAGGTGCAATGTTTGGGACTATCCCATGAATGGACACTATCCCACCCGTAAGCAAATGTTAAATGTGTAAAATATTGTTATGTATTAAAACTTTTTTTAGTCGATTTTTGTTCATTTCAACGTCCATTGTCCCCTTAAATGAGAAAGTACATATTTCGGTACGAAATGTTTATTTAAAAAAGAAAAATATAGAAAAATTCAATATTTCCAACATGACACGAGGCTGTAGAAGGGGAACGGCCCCTGATATCCTTTTTTTTTAGGGGGGGAGAGAAGAAAATAAGAATTCACAAAGGAAAATCAAATATGGTGGAGGGGGAGGGTTGATAAATATTTGCAGAAGGCCTACATTTTGTATGGGTAGCCCTTGATTACAATGAACATCCAAATTTCATATAACGCATAAAAAATATCCAAATGTAACGAAAAATTAGTACTTTCCCGAATCTATTTTTAGAGACCGTAAGCAAGGTTTTAATTAAAACAAGCTTCAGTTTGATTTAGTGTCTTATTTGAAAATTAGTATCGATGGGAATACTACTGGGATGAGATGCCAGTTGCATAAAAACAAGTATTAGAACCACATTCCACATTTATTTGGATATATATGACAGCTACATGGTAGCTTTGCTTTCTGGAATTAGCGTTGTTAAGAAAAGCATATGACAATGTGTGTACATTTCCTTAACATAAGTATTCAGAATTCTGTATTTCCATTAAAGAATGCTTCTGTGGCTATACAGAGTTGTCAAATACTCGATATAAATAGTAGTCACGGATTCAGTACAAGATAGAATTCTATAAGTAACCCATTTTATGCCTGGAAATTAGTGGCTCTGTAGCTGATTGGTTTGGTATTCAATGATTGCAATCTTAGAAGGTATGTATTTGCAGAAGAGTATATCAATATCACTTAACTCTTTGTGGCACGATTTTTACTTTACAGAGTATAATGCATAGGGAAAGTATTGTCACGGGGCGATATTTCGAATTCCAATTTTCCTACGGAAGCATCCCTGAATTCCGTTTTCAGATAATGTCTGTGTATTTGTGTATTTCAGTGTGTTCATGTATACTAGTGTGTGTGTATGTATGTATGTAGGTGTGTATGTATATTAGTGTGTTGGACGTGATATCTCAAGATAGAATGAAGAGTTTCGAAAATAATTTGGTAGAATGGTAGAATTATCACATTTAATCAAGATTGGTATGACGTCTGCATTCAATACATAAAATCAAGGACAAAGCGTTTTAAAAAACGAGAGGTCTTTTATTTAACACATCCTAAAAGACGTACAGAACATTATTAAAAACTGCCAGAGCGCTTTCGGACGTATATACGCCCTTCATCAGACGTACAGAACATTATTAAAAACTGCCAGAGCGCTTTCGGACGTATTTACGCCCTTCATCAGTGGTGAAGGGCGTATATACGTCCGAAAGCGCTCTGGCAGTTTTTAATAATGTTCTGTACGTCTTTTAGGATGTGTTAAATAAAATACCTTTCGTTTTTTAAAACACTTTGTCCTTGATTTTATTACATTTAGTTAATACTGGAACTCTGTTGATTTTAAAGGCAATCAAAAGCTCGGAAGCCCCCCCCACCCCCCGCCCCAATTTTCGAATGAATTTTTGAAAAGATATTTAAATTTCAGTACCTTTACTAATGATTATTCATATACGTATATTATATTCACAAATAATCATTTTATACGTAATTTGTTATTAGAAAACGAATGGTACAAACTTTAGAATGCTACCATGAACTGCTTTTAAGTTACTGTACGATTTACGGATAATTTTTGTAAAAGCATCATTAACATATCAGGGCCTTTATTACTGTTAAATAAATACGTAATTTTTCATTGTAAAATAGCTGACACAAACTTTAGAACACTAGCATGAGCCCATCTCGTGATACTGTACTGTTTTCCAACAAATTTATCAGAAAAATTGCATAAAATAAAAAAAAAATAGGAAGTATCACAGAATATAAGTAAAGCACATGACTTTTCTCAAAATCAATAATAAACTGGTTTACAACGTAATATGCAACTCAAATCAAAATAAATAAGCATACGTATGTTTCAGATATACACTGCATTTCCTTCTTCAGTGCGTTTATTTGGACCTAAACGCTCACTTTTAAGCAAATTCAAACCGGACTTGCTTGAATATGTAACGGTGCACTTTTTGCCTGTCCTGGAGAAAAGGCTGATTTTTATTTTTGAAACAAGTTGAATCCTAAAATGTATTGTAGGCTGTATTTATGCGAAGATTTTATACCGATTTTATACTTTGTTTTCTAATAGTTGGGTTTTAACATCAATGC